>OX155969.1:28453768-28576375 GCA_944548615.1 Micropterix aruncella
GCTTACGCGGTCCTCTCCCTTACGAAGCGGTGAAACGGTGTATACCGAATCTATCGCGGACCACAGCGTCCTTTGCCCGGCTGTTCACCCAGGATCGGATAGCCGATGGTCGTTTCAAGAGCAGTCGACGTAAGGTCCGCAACCACCCCCGCTCTATAGGAAACAGTATTGCTTCCAGACTCCCCCGACTGTTAGTCTGAGGGAGCTAATGGGCCCATGATGAGGTGGCCACAATGACCCATGTGTTCAGGGTCGGTCACACTCACGGGTCAACACCCATCCGATGGCCTCCACGCATGGCGTGCGAGCCTGGGTAGGACACTGGGTCAACCAGTCTCCCCTGGGAATCAATCCGCTGGCGCTCCTGGACGGTCTGCGCACCGAGCGGCGCAAGCCATTCGATTGTGCTCTCCGACTAACAATAGGGGGAGTCTGGGAACTGTATTGTTTCCTATAGAGCGGGGGGTGGTTGTCTACCTTACGGCGACTGCTCTTCAAATGACCATTGGCCATCCGATCCCGGTTCAGAGTCGGGCAAAGGACGCCTTGGTCCGCGATAGATTCGGTGCACTCCGTTTCACCGCTTCGTAAGGGAGAGGACCGCGCAAGCGACCTCGAACTCGGAACCAATCGAGAGACCGGAGAAATCTGGTCACAATTGGAAGTGAGGGCGCGAGTATCTCGAGCCCGCCGGGTTTATTCCTGGCTCACTCGCGGTAAGGCGTTGGACTCTCACGGGTTGTGACGTAGCTGGACGTAGGATTGTACTGTCCAAAGTCTTCTACGTTCACTGCAGGGCGACAGAACGACTAATCGTTAAAACGTCCTGTGGTGACGGGCTCGCCCGTTGTAGTCGACATCGCAAGATGTTAGTCAGAGTGCACAGTCTATTGGCTTACGCCGCACGGTGCGCAGACCGTCCAGGAGCGCCAGACCGTCGTGAATCTATCAACTATGCAAATATATTGCGATTTCGCTGGTCTAAGGTCACGGTAATCGATGGAATCGAAAGCGATAATGCAAGATTCGATGTGGCGTTCCCCAAGACAGTACCCTTGGTCTGCTTCTCTTCCTAATGTACGTGAAAGAAATAGGTGATTTGCCACTCGGAGACAGCTCACGGATTTTCTCTATCGTAGACGACACTATCCCGCTTACGGAAGACAAATCATGGAGAAAAGCTTTTGACAAATCTCAGACCAATCTGAACATTGTGAAATGTTGGCTGGATCGACATGTGCTGGCGCTAAATGCATCTAAAACTAAAATTGTCACATTTGGATTGCGATCAAACGTTACAGCAAGTAAATTCCAACTAAAGGTCCATTCTAGTAACTGCAATAAACTATCCAACTGCTCCTGTGCGAACGTACAAAAAGAAAGCGAGATTAGCCATCTCGATGTGATTATTGATTCTAAGTTGACCTCCAAGGGACGCGACAAAAGGGCGGTATCGCATTTGCAGAATATAATCTGCAGTAAAACTATTTAGTTAAAATATATAGTTAAAATATATAACACTAGCTGACCCGTGCCCACTTCGTTGGGCGGTAAAACTTTTTACCTGTGGTTAAATTATGAGTGTGGTTCGGTTAGTACTGAGTGCTATGATTTATTTCCTGACTGCCAAAAGAAGGGTTATATTTTTACTGCCGATTTGACTATAATACCGTTGTGAGTGTCTTCTTGTTAGTGTCTTATTTGTGAGTGTCTTAGCTCTTTAACCATTTATGCAGTAAAAGTGAAATTATATGCAGTAATAGGTAAAAGTCTTTTGTTTTAAATACTTGAGACGATAAATTTACTTATTTTGATAATATTTCATAATTGTTAATAATATGACCAATAAACATGACCTAACGATTTAAATATTTTTTTTAACATAAAATACTAGTTTTTGTGACTTAAATATAAAAATTAGACATATGCTGTCGCTGAATTTTTTGTACGCATTATCAAGCTCTACAACTTTTCTCTAGAACTTAATCATATATCTCTCATGGTTAAGGCAGCGTTGGTTAGAAACGTTTTCGTTCGACCGTTTTTTCCGACTTACT
Organism: Micropterix aruncella; assembly: GCA_944548615.1. Classification (NCBI taxonomy): domain Eukaryota; kingdom Metazoa; phylum Arthropoda; class Insecta; order Lepidoptera; family Micropterigidae; genus Micropterix; species Micropterix aruncella. Next base: position 28,455,826 of record OX155969.1, read on the forward strand.
TTGGAAATCCGACTAGGTACCACGAAAAAGTATTTTCATTTTTCGGATTAATATATAGCCTATGACACTCACACATAACGTGGATTCCTATTGGTAAAAGAATTTTCAAAATCGGTTCAGTAGATCCAGAGATTAACATCGCAAATTTTACTCTTTATAATATTAGTATAGATAACTAGCTTCTACCAGCAGCTTCGTCTGCGTTAAAGATAATTTTTGCCAGCGGTTTAATATTTTCGATCGTAGCCCTAAACGGTATAGCGTAGCTAACGATTTAAGTTGAAAGATTAAGGTAGAGTTGTAGAAAATTAAATCATATTAAAAAAATGTACATATATAAAGAAACATAGTAGAAAACTGTATAATATTGTTATATTTGATAAGGTTTGTAAAGGAATCCGTTCATAGGATGATGCTTTGATGTAAAAATAAAATTATAAAGCTACATAACTAGCAGCGAAGGAAATCCCAGGTTAGATAGGGAAATGCGTATCACAAAATGGCATCGATATTTAAATAATTTATTAAAAGTGCGGTAACTTCTAAACTGTTAAACATTGGATAACAACATGTATAGTTATTTCAATAGCAAATAACCTCTCTTATCGCCCCGTTTCGGTTATATATCCATAATATTCGGTTATATATCTTCTTACGTCTATTATGTACGCTCGTAGGCACCTAACAGAAGTTCTGGTGAATAGTGATTTTCATCATCACGATACGAGGAATAAATCCAATCTCCACATAAACCGACAGCGACTTAGCAAAGCGCGATACAGTTTTATTCACCAAAATTTGTCCTTCTATAATAATATTCCAGAAAATGAAAAGCCTTGGAGAGGACCAATTCAAAAAGGTAATTATAAACAATTTGGAAAGAAACCCAATTTATGGTATAACGGAGTTTGAAAATTCTGAGTTTATTTTCCATGTTGATGATTAATGAAATGTGTAAAGTTTTAAACATAATGGTATTATGATAGCTGACATCCTAATTTTCATATAATTTATTATACATCTATTCATTAAAAAAAAATACGAAGGCATATTGCTGGATTGACAATAAAATCATTTTTATCGGGAGGAAGCGATACGCAACAATGAAGCAGCGCCTTAATTTCACTCTGATGCCCTCTGAGCTGAATTATCGTGAGATAAATGATTCGAAACTCGAACTTAGTCCTATAAATACCCCTCGCCACATTCGATAGGCCTCCTCCGCCCCTCCGTGCAAAAGTTCCTGCGGATGAAACTTTTGCCGGAGTCAGTCAATTTTAATTTCTTCAGCTCATTCGGCGGCTCCCAGGAGATACCCTCATGCTGCAAACTTTTATCTCTGTCTTCCCCTCCCTCCATCTCTCTACCCCGCCCCGTCTCAGGGCCTTTTCCGTTTATATCCCGTTTGCTCTTTCGAGGAGTATTATAGAGCCACTCAAGCGGGCCCGACAATGTTTACAAGACGCTAAAATTTTAGAGAAACGTCAGCAAGGGCACTCTGTAACGCGAGAAGTGTTTAACTTGTTCTTAGGGCACCTGGTCCACAGTTGAAAAATGTAAACAGTGGCTTTACTTCACGTCATCAATTATACACGGTATTAGATTCCTCATTGCGGTACTACGTTTTGGCATGTAGGATTTTACCATGAAACGCAACGTGTGGATGGCCCTCATAGTTCCAAACATTTATTAATTTTCTCTTATGTTCAATATAGCGGCATTAGTGGTATGCCTTTATGGCGCCGCAGCTCTTTCAACAAGTCTATACAGTATCTCGAAATAAAATCATATTATAATGAGAAACGATTTTATAAATCATAGCTCTTATTTTAACATTATTTCCATAATTTATTTATTTATTTATTTATTTATTTTAAGGAAAACCAACAGCCATATAAAATATTAAATAACAACTTAAATAATAAATGATAGCCAATAACAGGTTCTCACATATAGAAACAGTTTGGAGAATATGGAATTGCCAGCAAAAACGCTTGGCAGGGTCCGGTACTATAAATTTACAAAGCGCAAATAAAAATTAAACAAAAAAGGGACAAGAAGGCAAAAAAAACACAATCGAGAAATCGAATACAAAAAAAATAATAACAATAAAGAAAAGCAGAAGAGTGGGTACTAAAAGAAATTGTTGCTGAGGATACGTCTCGCTGATACAACACTAGTGCTAAATAGGTCGATATCAACGTCGCCGCAAATCAGTTTATTGAGGTTGTTACTCGCACGCCACATATAGGTGTTTTGCATGTAATTAGATGTAACAACAGGTAGCCGAATTGGGATGGTGTGTCTCATGGATTTAACCGGGGCATTAAAAGATAGGTATGATAAAAGTTCGGTACAATCTAAAGAACCTTGGGCAATTTTTTGCAAATAATGATGCAATGTTACTTTTCCGGTAGAGGGAAAATATTGACAACGCACTTCTGTGTGTATTCCTTCACGTAGCACCAAACGCTTCATCCGATTGAGCTGAACTTTAGCATGCAGGCATTATTATTTATTTTTATTTTATTATTATTAAGGAAACATACAGCTGTTACAATAAATTTGGTACAAAATTATTAGGTTAAAAAAATAAAGCTAATTACATGTTTCCACTTAAACATTCATAATTAAATTCAACAGTAACATTTTTTTATGAAGAATAAACACACATAGAGAGGGAGAGGTTGGAACCGGGAAGAAAGGAGTCATAATAAGTAAATAAAATTGTATGTAAATACACGTTCCATAATATAGTCATACATATTATTTGAAGTTATTCTTGAATAAATATTATTAATAATATATTATATTTTGCCATTAGAATGATAAATCAACACCGTCATTAATAATTGCCTTTTTAAGAGCGAACGATGGCGTATTGAATACGTCAATATCGCCGAGCTGCGTATTACAAATTTTACATACCCTATACATGAAACAGTTTTGTGCATAATTAGTGCTAACCTGCGGAAGGTGGAATAACTCTGTTTGGCGAGTGAGTCGCGATGGTACACGCAATGGATCATTGTCATAGCAAGAGTTTAAAAGTTTGTGGTTGTAATATTGCAGTTAGAGAATTGAAATTCGGTACACATATGCCTCGTTGGACTGAAATCACGTTATGATTTATTTTTAGATTTTCTCGTAGAAATTTATTTAAAATATCTCGTATATATTATATACAAGCGACGAAAATAATATTTCAAATCTACCATTTTTAAGAGAAATCTAGCTCTAACATTTCCTTATGTGAATATATCATCAATTTGATCAATTATTTTAATCTCCACCACTTGCTGCCTATTTTGTAGGTACGATTTAATGAGTGAATTGGCCACTCCTCTAATTACATAATGGTTTAGCTTGTCTACCAAGGTATTGATGTTTATACAGTCGAATGCTTTGCTTAGATAGCAGAACAGTCCTGCTGAAAGCATCTTCTTGTTTCGACTATTCTCAATCATAAAACATGCAGACAACGCGGCATCCTGTGTAGATTTTTTTTTGTCCGGAATCCATATTGACTGTCTGAAATGGCCACAAATTATTCAAGGAAACCATTTAGTCGTTTTTCGATGACCTTCTCCAAAATTTTTGGGAAACTGCTCAGTAGGGCTACGGTTCGATAATTTTCTACGCTCTTGGGATCGCCCTTTTTTATATATCGGTGTAATCCTGGCTACTTTATGACAGTCTAGAAATATTCCATCTGAAAAGCTTAAATTGTAAAGATATGTTATACTATAAAATCAATGGTAGAACTCTTTGGATGCTTTCTATTTTTCTAGTTTTCATATATTTTTTGTTATTGAATTGCTGATTCTCTATGTTTTGTCATTATTTCTGTTGTTTTTTATTTTTCTAGTTTTTATGTCTTTGTTATTTATGAATTTCTATGTTTTTTCTCAATTATTGGGACTTCTTTATAATATTATGAGTAATTTGAAATGTATTTTTTTTTGTAGAAATACCAATTTTATTTGATATGTAATTTCTATACCCAGATCGGGTTTTTGAAAATAATTTATTCTTATTCTTATTTTATAGAATACATAATACAACCAGCGTAGTCAACGCACAAGCCAGACGTTCAATCTTTAGGTCCAAGCAAATTTTACTATCTAATTTTGCTACAGATTTACAAGTCGAGCTTTCCTTTTTGCGAAGGAATATATTACCACATTAACTTATATATTGACATACAGTGACAATAACATTCAAAAAAATATTTTATAAAATTTTTCGCTATAAAAATTGATTTTGGCAAAAGCAAAAGTATAGATAATAATATTTCTTATAACTTTTTTTTATTGCGAAGCAGATAAGATGACATTTGTGTGGATTTATCATCCCACTAGATTGGATAAGAGTATCTATCTGTTCTGGGGTGATAGTATTTAAAGCATAGTGACCTAACTTTTTCTTTCATTCATTCAGATCGCTTATTCATTCCTAAAAAATAGGAGTTAAAAGTATCAATAAGTAATTAATATTAAATATATAAGGAGGAAATAAAAATTTCTAAAAATAAATAAACAACTTAGTGGTACGTTTGAAAGAGTAGTTGGTAACAAAGAAAACCAACGCAAATTAGTCACTAACTTAATCAGTCATCTATACTAATATTATAAAGAGGTAAAGTTTGTGAGGTTGTAGGAAGTAATCTCTGGATCTACTGCACCGATTTTGAAGCCACGTAATTTGTGAGTGTCATAGGCTATATATTAATCCGAAAAATGAAAAGACTTTTTAGTGGTAGTCGGATTTGCAAAGTAAGTCGAAGAAAAAACGGTCGAACGAAAACGTTTCTAACTAATACTGCCTTGACGATGAGAGATATATGATTAAGTTCTGGAGAAAAGTTGTAGAGATTGATAATGCCTACAAAAAAGTCAGCGACAGCATATGTTTAACTTTTATATTTAAGTCACAAAAAGTAGTTTTAATTTTATATTTAAAAAATAATTTAAATCGTTAGGTCATGTTTATTGGTCATATTATCAACAATTATGAATTCTTATCAAAATAAATAAATTTATCGTCTCAAATGTTTAAAACATAAGACTTTTCCTTTTAACTGCATATAATTTCCCTTTTACTGCATAAATGGTTAAAGAGATAAGATAGGTACTCACAAATAAGACACTCACAAGAAGCCACTCACAAATAACGGTAATATAGTCAAATTGGCATGCAAATACGTAAAAATAAAACCCTTCTTTTGGCAGTCAGAAAATAAATCATAACACTCAGTACTAACCGAACCACACTCATAATTTCATCACAAGTAAAAAGTTTTACCGCCCAACGAAGTGGGCACGGGTCAGCTAGTATATTATAGAAATACCTACCGTCGTTCGGTTAGACATATAAATACCGACCGCCTTGACGTTCGGCCGTTCGGGTTTATTCGGCTCCGCTCGTGAAGCCCCGTTCCCTTCTGTATGTGGGTTTTTTTTCTAGATGCGACGGGAATTCCCCCGGCAGTGACATCACACTCTCTGCGCACGCGCTTAAAAATCAACTTAGGATACGTTCCAAAATCAAATAAACAATCGATAGTATGACGCGCCCTGGATGCTATAAAAAATGGCGCCTAATGAAACAGTTTTCTCAAACACGTGAATTTGGCGCCCTTCAAATTGCCGCAAGCGATAGGTACCTCGATTTGCCCCTCCCTCTTGGATGGTGGCGGGGCTGATAGAGGTGGTGTCGTAATTTAACAAAAAAACTTCTACAACGATCGTTCTGATTTGACCTCTTAACTCAAAAGCCCGAGAATACTCGGAATGTTAATTTTTACATAAACTTAAAAGCCCTTGAATACTCGTCTATCTTGACAATTTTCTGTTTAGAAATTTTAAGCCCGGATAAAAACACTGGGCTCGATTGCGTTTCTTCGTGAACTAAAATCGGAAATTAGTCCGTGTGAACGAGACAGGGCAATGCGCTAGAGCGGAGTGTGAGATGACCGGTTGTCGCTTTTTCGCATTAAAACTGCGCGCCAAGGTCAAATCTTACACCGCACGAAATATGCTCGAATTTATTCGGACGAGTATAAGTTCAACAGGCGGTATTTATCGACGATCGTTCGTTTCATATTCCGCTCTAACCTATTGCTCCGTCTCTTTCGCTTGGACTAATTTTAGTTTTAGTTCACAAGGAAACGCAATCGGGCCCACTGTGTCTAGTTAGTTACAATGCTACTTTGGGCGGTTTCACACTTTTACAAAATAATTGTTAAGTTAAGAGGTTAATAAATACCACCGGACGTTTTTCCGACCGATGGCATTTTTTTAAATTTCCTGAAAGGCAGAATAATGAAATTCCTGAAAAAAATAAGAAATTCCGCTGAAAGCGTCCCGGATTCGAATAGAAAAGAAGACGATATAATGAAATAGAAGACAAGAGAATAGAATAGCCGGAATAAACGACGACACGGTCCTGATTATTTTCTGGCTTTACGGAAAAACTTTCTTCATTTCCGTTTTGTTAGCAACGCTTTTTTGTGTGTGATGGCGTGGTAACTGTAAAGTCGAGGCCGCGGTAGCCGTGCGGATGTTTTACGAGGAAAACTAGACAAATTGTATGGAAATCGATAGTTTTATTTCTAACTTACGATTAAAAGTAGATTGTTCCTCCACGTATATTGTACTAGCTGCGCCCCGCGGTTTCACCCGCGTGGTGATGGAAAATTGTGATAATGGTGATAGAAAACTATATATCTTTATAAATTATAGCCTATGTGTTATTCTGATGTATAAGCTATATTATTGTAAAGTTTCATTAAAATCCATTTTGTAGTTTTTGCGTGAAAGAGTAACAAACATCCATACATACTTACAAACTTTCGCGTTTATAATATTAGTAGTAGGTATTAACGGATTTCGCGTACGGATACCCCTTTCTATATATCTCGACATTTAAAAAAGGGTTGTAGGTCAATTCAACCATTTGTAACCCACATGAGGAGCTTTATACTCCGATGATGGAAAAAGTACAAAACCGGTTCCTGTGCTCCAAGCAGGATGGATGCTATTTACACAATATTTATACTTTTGATTTTAACAAAAGTAAAAGTATAAATAATAATATATCTTACAACTATTTTTTATTGCGAATCAGATAAGATGACATTTGTACAATAATTCGATTACGAAGATTACGCATTTTAAATTATATACATTTCCTATTTATATGCCGATTTTTGATTATTCCTTAATTTTTCACTATTCCTTTATTTTCTATATTATTATGGTGAATTATTTAGTATTATTATTATTTCTATATTATTATGGTGAATTATTTCCAAAATAAACATGACCTAACGATTTAAATTATCTTTTTAATATAAAATACTACTTTTTGTTACTTAAATATAAAAGTTAGACATATGCTGTCGCTGACTTTTTTGTAGGCATTATTAAGCTCTACAACTTTTCTCTAGAACCTAATCATATATCTCTCATCGTTAAGGCAGCGAAACATTTTCGTTTGACCGTTTTTTCCAGCTTACTTCGGAAATCCGACTACCACGAAAAAGCCTTTTAATTTTTCGGATTAATATATAGCCTATTACACTCACAAATAATGTGGCTTTCTATTGGTAAAAGAATATTTAAAATCGGCTCAGTAGATCCAGAGATTACTTCCTACAACGTCACAAACTTTAGCTCTTTATAATATTAGTATAGATTTGTTAATCAGCATTGTTAATTATTTATTTTATTTCATTATTTATTCAGGAATACATACAGCGCTACTAAAAATAATACAATAACATTAAATAAATATATTTCTGGCCGACGACATCTTTTCAATAATAGATTCATTGAATTGTCTCCAAAACGGATGGGAGAGAATACAAAAATTAAATCTTTTAAATAATCTTATTATAGATTTTTTCATAAAAAAATAGGTCAAAGAAAAAAACGAATAAAATAAGATTCATAAATCATGTAACGAAATAAATTAAGACCGTGTAAATAAAATTAATAGGTTAAAAATAAAATAATATTAAATGTAGATTAAAATGTCAACAATAAAATAAAAATCAATAGCCGCCTAAAACATATATAATATATATTCAATGTTAAGTCGCATTGTCAATTAAGTATATTTATTTATTTTATTTTATAAAATTATCCAAAACAATACAATTGATTTTTGCGAAGCAGATAAGATTGCATTTGTGTGGATTTTATCCCCCCACTAGATTGTATATCTGTTCTGGGGTGATAGTATTTAAGACTTCACTTTAATCACAGTGACTTCACTTATTTTACTTTCACTATATTTTACAATATTTTTTTCATAGAGTGTTTAGTTTTAATACGACACTGTAAGATGAGTTTTCTTATAATGCGCTATTAGGTGTGAACGATATCCGAACGCGCGGTTGCATTCGGCGCAAACGAAATTCTTCAATTTCCCATGAAAACAATCTATATGCATTTTCAAAGCCTGCTTCGAAGAAAACGATCGACCACACACCCCACACTCACACTTCTTGATTTTCCTGTGCACGGCGTCCAAGTGGCCCTTCAAATGTCCCTGGTGAGTGAAAGCGCGCCCGCATTCACCACACGGGAATTTCTTCCACTTTCTATGGACCGCTTCAGAGTGTCTCTGCAAATCGCCTTGCCGCGTGAAGGCGCGTTCACATTCGTCGCACGCGAACGTCTTCAGTTGCCTATGGACGGCGTCCAAGTGGATTTTCAAATTTCCCTTTTCTGTAAAGGCGCGATCACACTCGCCGCATGAGAATTTCTTCCTTTTCATGTGAACGGAGTCTAAGTGCCGCTTTAAACTTCCTCGCTCTGAAAACGCACGTTCACATTCACCACAACTAAATCTCTTCAACTTCATATGCACGCAGTCTATGTGTCTTTTTAGCACTACTTGTCCTACAAATGCGCGATCGCATTCCTTACAAACAAATTTCTTTAAGTGAACACCGTCAATATGTTGTTTTAACCTATTCTTATAAGTAAACACCTTGTCACAATCTCGACATACATGCGATTTAACACGTCCCGCACTAACACTGCCTCCGGATGGTCCAGCTTCGATGCGTTTCGACTCTGGCTTTATCAGTAGAGTCATTCCTTCGTAGAATTCTACCACATTTCCTCTTTCGTCTGGCACCAAGTCGCTATGAGAAATATCCGAATCTGAATCGACTTCAATCTTAACAGTTTGCTCACTCATTTTTGGATTTAAAAAGCAGTCCGGTGCAATGGATAGGTACCTTTTCACACCCTGCCGCTATACACGTTTCCGTAAAAGCAAAGGATATATAGACGCGAACACAGACGCATAATTTTGTTTGACGTTCGACCAGTCACCGGTGTTGCCACTTGCCAGGTGGTAAATCAAAAGTAATCGTACAGAAACATGAAATTACCAGTATTGAGAAGAATTATCGTACATTTACTATGTCATGGCAAACTTTCGACTGTCCTATGCAGCCTTTATTGGAAGAACCGTTGTCACCAGTAAACGATCACCCTGTTATCTCAAAAACCAAAATAATCCTTTTGCAAAATTTTAACTCTCCCTTAAAGTTGAATTTAAACGAAAAACAATGAATAAAGCACAATTATTGAATTGCCGAATGCGATTTCTTAAATATAGGATTACAGTTCGAAACACATGAATATTTCGAGATTATTCTATTATTTAAATATATCATAAAAGGATGCTGTGCTGACGCATCCTTTTATCATCTATTACCTAATACCCAGCCATTAAATAAAAAAAAGGTTGATATACCTACTCTTTTCTATGGAAGAAACACTAGAAAAAAATATTCATTAGATGAAGCGAGATCGAAAAAATCGCCGTGCGTTAGTCTCACAAGATCTCGAAAATGACTCAACCGATTTGAATTATTATTTTTTGTTTCGTTTGCCTTTATTCAGGGGTGGTTTACAAAAAAAAATATTTAGAAAAAATTAAAAGAAATAACTGAAAATCGAAAAATTCGAAATTGGTCATTTTGGGAAATAGGCCACTTACAATAGATGGCGTTCGCGGCGATCCTATTGTTAGACAGCTGTGTCATCCATGACTGTTATTCATTCCGTCAGATTGTGTAAAATTTCAAAAAGTCGAAAAAGTCCGAGTCGAAAAAGCCATAAAAGTCAAAGAAGTCGAAAAAGTCGAAAAAGTCAAAAAAGTCCGAAAAGTCGAAAAAGTTGAAAAAGTCGAAAAAGCCGAAAAAGTCGAAAAACTCAAATCGTACATGTGGTACGAAGTTCACCGGGTCATCTAGTATAATAATAAAAGCCACTCACGCAGTAGCGTAGGAGTGCTTGTTTTATATTTGATGAATACCTCTCACTTTAGACGAGGACTGTGTAGGTTTGTAGAGCTTTTTATCACCGGAGAACGATCACCCTCCACGATCACCATGGAAATAAAATCAATGAATTCGTGATGAAATCAAACAAGAAAACAGAGAAAATAATAAAAAAATACGTTTAAATCGGCGAATGCCGTTTCCAGATATTGGTTTCACGTTTATAACGAAAAATTTAGGAAGATTTTTCATTAAAAAAAAATTTGATTAAGGGCTCGTTCAGACACGCAAGAACCGATTGCAAACCGAAATTCGTACAGAACCAAATTTTGAAAATTGGAAAAAAATATTTAAAAAAGGTATTAAGGACGGTCAGCGCGCTGCGACATCTAGCGGTAAAATCGCGAATATTGTATATTCGCGATATTTTCCCTACTGATTGATGGCACAGCGCGTTCCAGCGCTCCAGGCGGCTCCAGCGCGCAAAACTTTCCCTTTCAGGACAGACTCCGCAAAAAACCGTCCCTTTTTGTTGGCTTCGCCACAAGTAATATGTGGCTATTGCAGCACGCGCAGTAGACGCACGTTCTCCGTCTGGAGTATATTATTATATACTGCTATCTGGCTACTTTAAAAACCTTTAAAAAAATTACATCCTCCCCCGGGGGAGTTGTGTATTTGCAAACATCGTTTTGCTAGGTTATTTCTACAACAGCTTACTGTGCTTCACCTCCTTTAATAAATTGAGGCCACTAGAACAAGAGTGGCTCAAATGAAATTTTGGTGATTTTGAGTTTAATGCAAAAATCCATATAAAAAAATTATATACAATTCCAGAGTCGCCAAAAATTTATATTTTTAAGAAATCATCAAGTTAAAACTATGTGCCATACTACTTTTTTTTTGCTATGTTCACTTAAGAATTCCCTTTAACTATTTTGGCCCATATCCACAAAAATGATTTTTGCATTTGAGCCACTCTGGTTCTGGTGGCCATAGTTACATTAGATTATTTAAATTACACGTCATAAAAAATATTTCATCCTACTAAGTAATCGCATCTCACGTCGCCTTATCCCTTGAATTATTATTTCTTCACTAGCTGCGCCCCGCGGTTTCACCCGCGTGGTGATGGAAAATTGTGATAATGATGATAGAAAGTATTTAATATTTTCGTCAATTTTTCAATGTTTTTATATTATTCTGCTATTCGGGACCGAGACAAATACAACAAATAAAAAATCAAGAAAATCATGGTTCACTATTTTGGCGATAATGGCTTACACATAAAATATAGATATATGCTGTCTCGGGCTTTTTTGTAGGACTATACGTGTAACTCCAACGGTTTTTGCGGCGCACGCCAGAATAGCTCGCAGATGGCAGATTTTTTTCCTACTTACTTGACACTTATCGATATATTTTGGATAATTCATACTATATCTTTATAAATTATAGCCTATGTGTTATTCTGATGTGTAAGCTATATTATTGTAAAGTTTCATCAAAATCCATTCAGTAGTTTTTGCGTGAAAGAGTAACAATTTTTTTATTTTTTTTTAAATTTTATAAAATTATCCAAAACAATACAATTGATTTTTGCGAAGCAGATAAGATTGCATTTGTGTGGATTTTATCCCCCCACTAGATTGTATATCTGTTCTGGGGTGATAGTATTTAAGACTTCACTTTAATCATAGTGACTTCACTTTCTTTCTTTCTTTTTTTTTTTTTTTTTTTTTTCTCATTCATTCTGATCGCTCATTCATTCTTATAAATTTTAAGGTTATTATAAATATATAAATGTGTATATAAATAAAGAACTAATATTAAATAAAGAAAAAGAACATATTTAAGTTTATAGATAAGTAAAATAAATAAATATATAGATTAATATATAACTAAATTGACCAATAAATTAAGTTAAGTAGCCTAAAAAGGTTTCTTACTGTGCACATATACTTGTGAATTTAATTAATTAATATAATATTATAATTTTTTTTTTTTTTTAAACATAATCAACCGAAAAAATATTTTTCTTATCAAGTATCAGGTGACAGATATGGACCGAAGTTTGATCCCTCAAATTGTCGACCGATACCAGTACCCGATGTTTTAGCAAAAATTTTGGAAAAAATAGTAATTACACAACTCTGTAATCATCTAGAAACCAATCACATGTCATCCGAAAACCAATACGGCTTCAGATCAAAAAAATGGGAAACACAAGATGCAGTACTAAAAATGTCAGAGCATATCACTAGGTATGTAGACGCCAACAAAAAGTGTATTACTGTACTTCCCGACCCCGCGCAAGCCCCCGACACAGTATCCCATGAAATGCTCCTAATGAAACTTGGGAAATATGGTATTACAGGTATCGAACTAAACTGGTTTCGCAGCTGTATTGGATCCCGAAAACAGCGTACCCGGGCAGGCGATTCACCCAGTAATAGTCTCCACAATAATCATGGGGTCCCACAAGGAAGCACTCCCGGACCGACTCCCCTCTCATTCTACACAAATGGGCTCTGTGAAATGAACGTTGACGCAGATATACTATCCCACGCCGACGATACTGCCCTCCCACTCGAATCGAATAGATGGGAAAGTGTATACAACAAGGCAGCTGCCGCAATGAAAAGTGTCAAGGGCCGGCCCGACCACAATCCGTCAACGCCGAAACGTAGATAAAACAAGCTTGTAGCCTTCAGCATAGATGCTCGTCAGCAACCTCCACAAAAATTATAACCTAGTCCTCCACGAAAGCGACAGTCTTGATTGTAACTGTGCACAAATTGAGCGTGTGCATTTTGTAAAGTACCTAGGTGTTCATGTCGAATAAACATCTCCGGTGGCAAAATACATATCGAAAAGGTCGCCGAAAAGGTCCGTAAACCAATATATATCCTCAGGAGTAGCAGAAATGTTTCAGATATGAAAACTATGAGATCCATACATTATGCCTTGACACAGTCACTGATGATACATGGCAATATCGAACTAAGGCGGCGCGGCCATATTGCACCTAGACCCACCAATAAAAGCCCAAAAGGTAAATAGATAAATAAATAGATGTGTCAAATACGGCCTAGGTCAGGATGTGAGTCACCATTTCTTCGCACTGGCTTCTACCTTTCGTCATGAGCCACTTGAAAATATATTTCTTCAGAGTCAATTTACTAATTGAACTCTGCACTTTAGCGTTCCCCAAGGAGGAGCAGAAGGAATTATAAAGACGCGGTGCCAGAAACGCGTAATGCCTCTGTGCAAATCTCGTATTCACTCGCTGGTGGGATTGTCTATTTTTATTTCGGGTGTCATATGAGTGGTTTAGCGAAGAATGACGATCAGTGCAGCTATGGAAATGCGTAACAATATTTCTCACGTATAACTGTCTCACATCCAAGACGTCGAATGCCTTAAAAAGCTCATCGGACGGATATAAATAATGCTTCCTATTAATGACGCGAACTATCGCCTTTTGGGCCTTAATTAACGGGTCCAGGTGCAACAAACATCCATACATACATTCATACAAACTTTCGCGTTTATAATAGTAGTAGGATAATACTTTATTGGAACCCACATTCTGATGCTTACATATCATCACAACATTTATCGGGGAACATTACTAATATACGTATCATTCTTTATTAATGATACGTATCATTCATTAGAACAAATGATTATAATAATGAAATTTAATTTTTATAATGTGAAAGATTATCAAATAGATCTAAAGAATAATATTGCCTTGTTTAATTATTTATGAATGCTCTTAGAATTTAGAAAAGTTGTGACCTTTGAGTGACTTTTTTTTTTCACCGACCGTCAAGTCTATTCAACTACCCTTTTTTCAAATATAACTTTTTTGCAAACCTAAGGTTTGCACCTTTGTTTAGAAAGTTCAGCGCCTTCCTCTTTTGAAGCTTTTTGCTTGTTTTGTTCTCCCAAGAATGTCAGGGCCGGTCAAATGCTGTGGTATATTGGAAAGGGTTTTGTTTTTGCGGTTTCTGGGATCGCTCTCTGAATGTATCGCCTATGGGATCCCTCTCAAAGCCCAGGCGCGCACTTGCGGCCTGGCTGCGGCGGCCAGGCCGCAGCAGCCAAAGGATACTACGAAGTTATTATTAGGCTACGCGGTGACAGACGGGGGGAGAAACCCCGCCCACCACCCGGGCAGTTCTAACGACATGGGTCGTTTTATCTGCCCGGGATATCGTGCATCGACAACCTCACGCGTACCAGAAGGGTATTACGTGGGGGTGGACGAACGGAGATATGGAGGAAGATTCTCCTGATTTCTACCCCCTCTGGTATCCCGTGAACCGTTTATTTAATCATAGAAATGTCAACAATTCACTTACTATCTAACATTATAAAATATACAAGTTTTAGCTTACGTACTAAAGTTATAAACATGGAGTAAAGAAAAAAGAAAAAAAAAGAAATAATTATAATTTAGTAGGGTGAATGGTAGGCGATGAGATGGTGAATCCATGCTACTGAGTGGTCCCGGGCTCCGGCTGCAAACGGCAGGGGTTCCGTCCGTCGGGGGCATCTACATCGGGAGAACCTGCAAGAAGGCACGCACCCACAGGGGCGGCTAGGTACGTCACAATACAAAATCGGCGACTTCGGGCGATGAAGCAGCCTCTGGACAGCACCGTTAAGAGGGGAGGCCCTCCCCTAGAGAAGGAGAGCCCCGCTGCCTCAAATCCTCCCAGTTTGACACCCAGTGGTCCACAAACTCCCGGAACGCTCGGTAGCAAACCTCGCAACTCACAAGATCCGCATACCAGATCGGCAGACTGCCGACGCACGCACCAACCACATCCATCATGTTTACCCGTGCAGCGTCCAGCTTAGGGCATGTCCAAATGATGTGTTCTGCGGTCTGACGCTAGGAGCCACACGGGCACCAGGGATCGTCACTGAGTCCAAAGCCAAATAGCTTGGCCCTGAACTCACCGTGACCCCCGATGAGTTGCGTGACTCGGTGGTCAAGCCGTAGAAAATCATTTTTCATCCGCTCGGTCACCGACGGGAAGAAACTATGGGTGAGACGGCCCGTACCGCCGGCATCCCACCGTTCCTGCCAGACGCGCAGGCTCTCAGCCCGAATCAGGCGGGTACTCTCCACAAACCTGGTTTCCGCCGGTTACTAAACTATACTACGATACTACGAAATGTATGGAATCGCCGTCGACCGCGCGCACTCGTAGTGCGCCCACTCGGCGGCATTTCTAAACATTCAGCAGTATCTCGCTGGCCGCCGCGGCCAGGCCGCAAGTGCGCGCCAGAGTTAAGGCTGTTTGGCTAGCCGCGTTGCGGGCAGCCGTCTGGCTGACCGCAGGATGAGGTTGCGATTGCGGCTAACCGGGAGGCGGCTAGCAGTAACCGCAACCGGAACGTGCAAACTAGCACTATCCCCATAGTCGTATAGCAACCGTCAGGCTAGCAGCGCTCAGACCGACCGTAGCGGTTGGCCAGCAGCTGGCCAGTTTCGGCTAACCGCACAGTGCGTGTGTACCCTCAATGTAATTCTTGTAGTGGATGAATCAAAACCAGCAAATAAGAAACTTTTGATTAAAAAAATGATGATGAAACTGTTTTTTTAAATTTACTAATAAAAAGTATAAAATGCGTTAAGCGCGCTGCGCCATCTAGCGGTATGTGAAGATCGCGAATAAACAATATTCTCTATATTTTACCTACTGATAGATGGCGCATCGCGCTCAACGCTTGCCAAACTTTTATTTAACAACCGTTTAAGGCAACATATTTTCTCTCTCCAAAAACGAGCCATAAGAATATTGATAAACCTTAACCTCAGTATCAAAATCTCAGTATTCTAACGCTACTGTCACTATAGGTAAATATTTGAATGCATAAAGTTAATATTAAAAAAAACATTGGAAAGATGAAGACCCAAAAAGAAATTCACTCGCATTTCACCAGATGTAGGCACAATTTAGCATTACCCCGTCCATCTCTGGAATTATTCAAAAGGGATCCAAATTACGTTGGAATGGCGTGTTACAATAAACTGCCTGAGAATATTAAAATTATATGTAGGAACGAAAAATAGCCCAATTTAAATTGAAATTAAAAGGCTACCTTATTGCGAGAGAAATATATAACATTAACGAATTATAATTAGATGACTGACAATTTCCATCTTGATTTTATTTATTTAACTTGACATTTGTACCATTTTATTGATTATTATATTATTACTATTATTTCTAATTGTCTCCCATAATCAATTATATTTCTTATTTATAGGACCATTTAATTTTAATATTATAATTTCATGACTACCTGTAGTTATAAATATCTAATATAACTCAATTGTGTAGTGAGTCTCTAATGAAATATTTTGTATATATTTTAAAGTTATTTTAACATTAAGCGGCTATATAAAGTGTCTAAACAACTATGTAAGAGTTTTTGAAGACAATAAATGCGATTTGATTTGATTTGATTTGCGGTTGTACTTACAAATGATTTTCTTTCCTATTTTTTTAAAATCAAAAGTTGTTTATTGCTTACTGATTCAATTTTACCGCTTTCTTTTGCTAAGCCAAAAGTTGCTTACTGAGTAGTTGCTTACTGATTCACCCACTACAAGGATGTCACCTATAAAAAACTCAAAGTGTATAGATTTCCTTCGTGAATTTAATTCTACAGTAGGTATAGGCTTAAACTATCTACCGCTTTTCTTCTAATATCTGAATATATATCGCCATGCCACACCTATTTGTGGAGGTAGTTGGACGAATTTGTATTATCCGTCCTCCCCCTCCTCTTCAACTTCAGCATCTTGTCGACGCGTGTCTGGAAAATGTAATATATTTTCTTATTTATGACGTACTAACAAAGGGGATGGAAGAAGACACGACACTCTTGACGTCGTACGACGCTTAAACGAATCAAGTCTTCATGTAATAACGCATTTTGTTATTTGATTACTTAGACGTACAAGTATTCGGCACGGTAGGCACAGGAAATGTTAATCAGTACTCGGCGGCATGGAAATTTGCGACTGAAAAGTTACGAAAAATCTCAGTGAAGTGACACGATTCCTAGTATGAAATCAATGCAGCGGTACGCAATCTTGGTGTCTCGGATTTTGTCTAAGAAATTGTAGTGACACATGATGATAAATAATGCATCAAAAATTGTAGACTTAACCCTTGGAGTAAATGGGTATTTTCATGGATGCATGTGTCTCTTTTGCAGGTTTTTCGGCGACATCGACGACTTAAAGTACTATAACTACGAAACTACTACACCAATCATAAAAAGAACAACTGCACAATGATTGCATTCAAATTTCGAATATAGAATATTGAAATATCATTTTGTAAAACAATTAGATAATTATGAATAAATATGAGAACGTCAAAGAAGTGAAAAAAACGCTCAACCAGATTTGGTCGACTCGTACTCAACGGATAATTGTTTCGCGACCAGATTTGGTTGACTCATACTCAACGGGTTAAGCACTCAATTCAGTAGACATTTTTTAATTCCAAGATTCAATTTTTTTTTTATTTCTGATGATTTGACTAAACGCTCAAGAGAACTACTATGGAACGCAAAAAGAATTGCCAAAGAAAAATCATTTAAATACTGTTGGGTAAGTGCTGGGAGGATTTATTTAAGAAAAGGGGAAGGCGATAAACCAATCCTCATTAAAAATAATGCCTCTTTTTTAGATCTATAATTTCAGTTATTTTATCTAGATGTCCGCTTTTATCTTTAACTACTTATGGTTTAAACAAATTAACCCTTAATATTATATTAGTCTACACTTATTATGATTATTTGGAATTTAAGTTTAAATTTAATTATATTATAGATTTTATTATTTTTTATTTTTTAATTTTTAAAATTAGTAATGTATATATTATTCTATTTTTTAGCACACAAGTATTGCCGCAGTTTGGCATTGTCAGAGATATTTTGAATATTAGTTTAATCTTAACGACTATTTTAAAAACTACCTACTTATATTCATACCCTACATCGAAAATATTCTTGATCTGCATTGGTTGTGATATGATATCGCTCTACAAACTAACTAAAAGTCTTAACAAAATGTTGCTAAAACTGCTTATCAAAACTATAATGATTACTGTTGTATTGCAATGGATTACATGAATTTTTTGAATAATAGTACTGAAAACAGACACGTCACATCAAACGTATTGTTGTGCAGAGAGATTATGTCCGAGGGTGATACAGTCAAGTGTCTATGTCTAAATATTAGAAGTCTCAATAAAAATTACGATCAATTTATTATTCTATTAGAGCGTCTCCAAATTGACCTAGATATTCTAATACTCACCGAGACCTGGAATGGACACTACTTTAGGGATAAGCACATTCCTGGATATGAATGCTACCACACAACGCTAAACCACACTCAGAATGATGGTGTGGTAGTGTATATACGAGAAGGTTTTAGTTATATGTCTGTCCAAGAAATTAATCTCCCTGAAGCAAATTGTCTACAGGTTAACATTGATATTGATAGAACTCTACTCTGTGTATATAGGAGTCCATCCAATAACAATATCACAAATTTTATAAAAAAATTAGACGGGGTCTTAATTGAAAATCGAAGCGTAAAGAATTTAATACTTTGTGGGGATCTTAATATTTCAATAGAAGGGAAGGCAAACATCCAAGCTGACCAATATATCAATCTTCTAATGCTACATGGACTCCGCCCAGAGGTTGTCCAGCCAACGCGAGAATTCAATAATAGTAGTACTTGTATTGATCATGTTATGATTCGCTCTAAGAATACGATTTCCACGATCATCTTCCAAAACTCTATTACTGATCATTATACAATATTATTTAAAGTAGGGAAATGGAGGAAGGAGGCTGAACATAAACATGAATTCACAAAGAAAACTATTAACTACGATAATATATTAAAAGACATTAGCAGTCACGACTGGTCTCCTGTTCTCTCTCTGCATAGTACGGATGAAACATATCGGGCATTTATCACTTCGTTAGGTCAAATAGTAAATAAAAATACGTCAATTGAAACTTTTAAAATTAGACACAAACACAAAAAACTAAAGCCTTGGATCACTAAGGGTCTACTCTTTTGTATTCACAAACGCGATAAAATGCACGCTACCTTAAAAAAGCGACCGGATGACCTCATTTTAAAACAAAAATTTACGCGGTATAGAAATATATGTAAGAATTTAATTAAATTAACGAAGCAAAGATTCTACAAAACGCAAATTTCAAACTCGAAAGAAGACCCTCAGAAAATATGGGAAATAATAAAAGAAGCATCAAATTCAAAAAATAAAAAAACTTCGTCTTTGTCCAAAATCCAAATCGAGGATGAAGTTGTTACCCTGCAAAATAACACTAAAAAAGTGCTAAATCACATTAATAAACACTTTTGTGGCGTGGGTCCTATGTTAGCCAAAAAATTTGTCACGGATGAAGAAATTGATTCATGTAATGATACTGGTATCTACCAGGCCTCACTATATCTCAGACCGACTAATGCTGCTGAAGTCACGAAGATAATCGAAAGCCTAAAGAATAAGTCAGCAGCAGGAAATGATGAATTAGGGTCCCATATATTTAAAATTACTAAGTCATATATAAGCGTACCCATCAGTCATATAATCAACGTTAGCTTTAGAAGTGGTGTATTTCCGAGCGATTTGAAAACTGCTAGAGTAATACCAATTTTTAAGGGGGGTGACAAACTGCAGGTGAATAATTATCGACCTATTTCAATACTGAATACAATGTCGAAAATTATTGAAAAGGTGGCTAAATTAAGATTAATGAAATTCTTAGGAGAAAACGCTATTCTGTCAGACAATCAATTTGGCTTTAGAGAAGGCCTAGGGACATCAAACGCCATCTCAGCCTTAACAGATTTTCTTGTACAAGGCATAGACAAGGGAGAAAAGTGCCTGGCAGTATTTTTAGATTTGGCGAAAGCCTTTGATTCGGTGCCTCATAATAGGTTACTACAACAATTAAAAAAAATAGGCGTAGCGTCATCCAGTCTCCAATGGTTTCAGAGCTATTTAACTAACAGAGTCCAGTTTGTGTCGATTCTTAACCACTTTAGTGACGCTGAACCACTAACCTATGGGGTTCCGCAAGGAAGCGTCCTGGGACCCATACTTTTCCTCACTTATATAAATGATCTTTGCCAGTTACCGACAGCAAAAATAATTTCATATGCTGACGACACTGTAGTTATCTTTAAGGGATCAAATTGGGACAGTACTCTCACAAAAGCAAATTTGGGCATGAATGAGATTCGTGATTGGCTAGAAACTGCAAAACTAACACTAAATGTGAGTAAAACCAGTTATATGACTTTTAGCCCTACTAATAGGGGTCAGCCAACAGTAAATCACCACGTAACCATTCACAAATGTCACTCTGAAACCTCGTGTAATTGTGCACCACTAAAGAGATCCCCCACAGTCAAATATCTAGGCATTGTAGTTGACAATAAATTGCGATGGGAAGAGCAAGTCAATGCAGTGTCAAAGAAAGTGAGAACCCTTGGTTATACTTTCAAAGAGTTGAGGAGTGTTCTGGATCGCAGGACGCTAACCATAGTGTATTTTGCATTATGTGAAACCCTTATTAACTATGGTATAATTGGGTGGGGTGGGTGCTGCAAAACCCTCCTGACGCCACTTCTAACAGCGCAAAAATGTATTTTAAAAATCATGCATCGCAAACCATATCAATATTCTTCTAAGGAACTCTTTAAAGAAGCTCAGGTTTTGGATGCTAGGTTATTATTCATTAAAACTGCACTACGTTGGGTTTTCGTGGCCAAACAAAATAAATCTTTTATTATTACGCACACGAAACCCACTAGACAACTCCTGAGTGATAATTTAAATGTACCTAGGATGAAGACGACTTTCGGACAGCGACACTACTCTTTCATAGCTACAAGACTCTATAATAAATTAAGCAGTGACATTAAAACCAGCCCCAGTTGTCATGTGTTTAAAAGCAAAATAAATAAATGGCTGGTGCAAGAAGAGCGTTTATCTATCCATGCCATGATCGATGTAGTAGAATAATTTGAAGTTGACTTAACATATATTGTGTATATATGTATGTATGTGTGTATATGTATATTCTAATGTATTTAGTATTTCTATTTCCTATATAATATTGTAAACTTTATTATTATATTTATTTATTATTATTATATATATTTTAAAATTATTATTATTATTATTGTGTTTGGTTGGTTCAACGACCCTCGTTTTAAATGTAAAAATACAAATTGCTTGCCCTGGAACGGGTATATCCCAGTTGGGCAGCACTAGCCAGTGAATGAAAGAGGAAAGTTTTTGCCATTTGTTTTAATATTATATTTATTGTAAAATGGTTAATTTAATAATTCCAATAAATAAATAAATAAAATAAATTGACGTCATTCAATCAGCAAAATTATCTATTTGCCTGATGACTAATAGCATTCAAAGAATTGATAAATTCGTTTTTCAAATGTGTTTTTCTTACGATGCAAATAATTAATGTATGAAAATAGCGTATATCAAATTTGTCTTCCACAGTTGCAAGAAATAATTCACACGAACATTCTCTTCCTAGCACAACAGACACCAGATTTACGGATATAAAAGCGCGTAAATTTAGCATATTACTCACTCTCGTCGATCTTATCAACGTTAAGCCATCTCTCTCTTATTGGCTTCTTTTAATGATTAAATGCTCTAAATATAAACACTGTGTTTATTACACCATAAGTACTCCGCTGGAACAAGACTACTACAATCGCTGGGCTCTGATCATATCGACAACGCACGACATCAAATTTCCACAAAATCTAAGAAACATCCGCATAAGGACATTACGTTGTGGTTTATACGTGAACAACGCCCACAATGTGTTATTTGCTCGCAGCCATGGAAAGCGGAGAGATCAATACACCAGCGATCACAAAAAAACGTATGTCCAAGAGCCAGCGACAACTAGGGTTGTCGACTACAGCGGGCGAGCCCGTCACCTCAGGAAGTTTTAACGATTAGTCGTTCTATCTTCCTGGAGTGAGCGCAGAAGACTCGAGGACAAAACAGTCCACCATCTAGCTACGCCACAAGCCCGTAAGAGGCCAACGCCTTAACCGCGAGATAGCCAGGAGTGTTACCCGGCGGGCCTACACTCACGCCCTTACTTATTGTGACCAGATTACTCCGGTCTCTCGATCGGTTACGAGTTCGAGGTCGCTTGCGCGGTCCTCTCCCTTACGAAGCGGTGAAACGGTGTTTACCGAATCTATCGCGGACCACCGCGTCCTTCACCCGGCTGTTCACCCAGGATCGGGTAGCCGATGGTCGTTTCAAGAGCAGTCGCTGTAAGGTCCGCAACTACCCCCGCTCTATAGGAAACAGTACTGCTTCCAGACTCCCCCGACTGTTAGTCAGAGAGCTAATGGGCCCATGCTGGGTTGGCCACGAAGACCTATTCTGTTCAGGGTCGGTCACACTCACGGGTCAACACCCATCCGACGGCCACCACGCATGAGGTGCGAACCTGGGTAGGACGTTCGGGCGATGGACTTCCCCTGGGAATCAAACCTCTGGCGCTCCTGGACGGTCTGCGCAACGTGCGGCGCAAGCCAATCGATTGTGCACTCTGACTAGCAACTTGGGTTGTCGACCACAGCGGGCGAGCCCGTCACCACAGGAAGTTTTAACGATTAGTCGTTCTATCTCCCTGGAGTGAGCGTAGAAGACGTGGGAAAAAACAGTCCACCATCTAGCTACGCCACAACTCGTTAGAGACCAACGCCTTACCGCGAGATAGCCAGTAATGTTACCTGGCGGGCGACACTCGCGCCCTAACTACCAATTGTGACCAGATTTCTCCGGTCTCTCGATCGGTTACGAGTTCGAGGTCGCTTGTGCGGTCCTCTCCCTTACAAAGCGGTGAAACAGTGTTTACCGAATCTATCGCGGACCACAGCGTACTTTGCCCGGCTGTTCACCCAGGATCGGGTAGCCGATGGTCGTTTCAAGAGCAGTCGCCGTAAGGTCCGCAACCACCCCCGCTCTATAGGAAACAGTACTGCTTCCAGACTCCCCCGACTGTTAGTCAGAGTGCACAGTCGATTGGCTTACGCCGCACGGTGCGCAGACCGTCCAGGAGCGCCAGAAGGTTGATTCCCAGGGGAAACTGACCATAAGGCCAGAGTCCTACCCAGGCTCGCATTTCATGCGTGGAGGCCGTCGAATAGGTGTTTACCCGTGAGTGTGACCAACCCTGAACAGAATGGGTCGTCGTGGCCAACTCAGCAAGGGACCATTTACTCCCGTACAGCCAGCGACAAAAAAAAGTGCAAGAGTTTTGTAAAAGCTGATACTTTCAGATCAGATACTATTTTGGCCATCGAAATCCAGGGTACAGTCAGCAGGCCAGATTCTGGGACACCTGGCGCTGGTGCACTAGGAAACGTGTAATTTTAATTAGTACCCAAAGTGTTTTGGAAAAGCTGAGACAGTGCGGATGCAGTAAAGATCTAGAAACATATGATTAGACTGCTTCATAATCGAACGCGTGGCGTCAGCATCTACTAAAATACGTTATACGTTAACTCATACGTTAACATCTAAATCCATATATAATGATTATCTTACTTTTTTTCTTTCCCAGCCCACCAGTCGACCAGGAGGAAAAGTATTGTGAACGTGTGAGGCACCACCCCTCACTAGACTCCAAATTGTTCGGTGTGAGAAGGTGGTATCAACTTACGAGTTATCTCCGTATTGAAAGGCGGTTTTGAATGAAGTAGAAGGTATTTATTGGTTGAAAGTTTGATATTGCCAGTTATAACGCTTCCGAATAGTGTGAGGGACTCTCGACCGATTTGAAGTGAATTTAAAGTTTGGAGGAACGTATTTGCCAGTGAGTAACGAGTGCTCGAGTAGGTTTATCGAGACGCGAGGGTTGCGCGACGGAGGTTATATGGGAATAGTGGATAAAGGATTCTTTCCCAGTCACGAGGACTGGGAAAGGTAAGGAAAGGAAACCAAGGAGCCGGACCCGTTGAACTAACTCGTGAGAGGGAGTGCCGGGTATGCCGTCGCAACCTTGGGGGAAGGTGATCACTCGGGGAATGATACTTTGGTTGATTTTTCGCCGGTTTATATAGGCCGCTAATTGATGCAATCCGAAATATTTCGAGTAATAGTATTGTTTCATCGTGCTGATTCATCGCTGCACGGGTTAAAATAATAGCTGAATTGTGTCAGTGTATTCCCTGGAAATCGATGCATTTGTTGATCGCATGTAATGGACTTAAGGGCCATTACAAACGCGTTCAATTGTTTTTCGAGATGAAGACGGAAATATCTTTGTTGAGCCCCCCTTAGACGATTAAAACGTCTTTTACGTCGTTTCCTGATTGAAGTCTGTCTGTGTGTCTCTGTGTGTTTGATTGTCTACGATAGCGTCCAAAAGCTTAATCCGATTAAGCTGATTTTAGTATGCTGGTCATGGCTCGGTCATGGCAAGAGTTTAAAAGCTTGTGGTTGAAGTCGGTCTACCAGGAGGTGTAGGGGAAGGGAACATAATGCTGGCGTAGTGGCTAAATCGGGCACCCTCGTGTACAGGGGCGGATCTGTATAAGGGCATTTTGGGCTGCAGCCCAGGGCCCCGTGGATATAAAGGGCCCCAGCCTCCATTGAAAACAATGGACAATATTGTGAACCGAGTTCCTACTGAGGCTAATGCCTTGTTAATAGGTAACTAGTAATGAATGTTTGTCTAAATTTTACTTATATTAACTAGCTTTACAATTAATATCAATACTTGCCTAATTATGCTACTAATTAAGATATTATTACAATCAGTATTAATGTTGTTTAGTTTAATGTTGTTTAGTAGCAATAGCATTAGTATTAATGTTGTTTAGTAGCAACTTTTTCATACGCTAATCGATTTGTCTATTTTTATTAAAAAGTTAAATGTCTTACAGTTGTGTTTTGTGTCTGTCATATTAAAGAAATAAAATATTGTATTATCCTCTTTCTTTCCTATATTGGCCCGTATTCCGCTTCTCGTAGGTGCCTAACTTGGGGTCTAAAAACGCGCTAAAACGACGCCTAATTTTCAACTGACGTTTTGGTATTCCCTTTCATGGGTCCTAACTAGAGCGTGCTTATGTAGAGCTCATCAGGTGCTTAAATTAACGTTAAGCCAATGCTCAGCATTGGCTTTTAAATCGAAGAAGATCAGCGCCGATTATCGTAAGTAATCGTTAATATATATTTTGCCCTGAAAGTTGTGTCAATATTTTTTGTACATTATGATAAATATCCTTTAACATATTTTTAGTCTTGTATATTGTATGATAATCCTTGTATATTTGTATATTTTAAAACAAACGAAAACGTGGCGAAAATGAGCGTGCGGTGACAAGACGACGCGCGGCGGGCGGGCGAGCGAATGACCGAGCTGTCAAAATTAAGACTCCGCTTTGGAACGGCCATAGACAAAATGGAAAATTTTAAGATTTAAGACCGGTTCTTAATTTTGATGAAACGGAATACCAACAAAATAACGAAGGTGCTTAAGTTCCTAATTTTTAGCACCAGCTTAATTTAAGCCTGCGAGAAACAGAATACGGGCCATTGTGTACCTAGTGACCTAGACATCATTATCGAAAAAAGTTTTTGACAAAATGGCAATTAGTTTATTAATTAGGCAGGCCCCCAAGTAATAGTTAGCCCAGTGCCCCACAAACGCACGGTCCGCCCCTGCTCGTGCATACAGTTATTTAAAAAAGTGGCGTGCTCTCGTACCGCGTGGGTAAACCCCGCGCCCCTCTCACCTTGCTGCAGTCATCCTGTCCGAATGCGAACACAAGTTTAGAATCTGTGCAAAAAAATATTTCAATCGGATTTCCTTACAAAATTGCGAGGTATTTTACTTGCGTTTATTCTATTTTTGTTTATTTTCTGTTACTATTACTACTCATTCGTTATTGAGTGTATCTGGTCGTGATTTCGTTGTCTTTACTTTTACTTGTCTTACACTTTGAGGTTAGTTCTTTATGGCAATTACTTTGAGTCGAAAAAAACACGTGCCCGCTTTGAGCCCCGTCTTCGGGCAAAGCGGGCATTCGTGGGAGTTTCGTAATTTGCCATATATTTTTTGTTTTTATCGTTTCGTCAATTTTTACCAAACATTATTCAAAAGCCTCAAATCAAGCCTCTCACGGAAAAAAAAAGCTGCAATAGGACATTACTAATAAAAATCATATCACCTTTCTCTTAAGGTGCCCTCTTTGTGGTCCTTTGCCCTACTAGTCCTATCATCCTCGAAATATAGAACTTAGATACTTGACATTTGGTACACAAATGACTTATCGGCGAAATGACATCGTGAAATTTTGATTAGAATATCTATTATACGAGCTATTTATTTATTTATTTATTTATTTATAACGTACCAGAACAAAAAAATACAAGGACATGCATACTGTTGTAAATGAGGAATAATTAAGAACAAACATTATTATAGAGAAAAACATAGCTCTATGCATATAAATATGCTAGCATATCCGAATGAGGCAAAATCGCACAACCAACTAGACCTAGAAGGTCTGTCTCTGGCTGTGCTGTGTTATACCAACTGTATTTTTGTAACTCGCGAACTGACGAAGGTGATCAATTTTAAAATATTTCTAAATCTAACAAATGTGTTGTTTACACAAATAAAAGTAAAATTTAAAGTAGAAAAAAATAAATATATATGTATGCAATTAAGGGCTAAAAATAAAGTAAACTTTACATTATATACAATAAATTTAAAGTGGAAAATAAGTAATAATATATACAAATATATGAATAAATACTACATTCTAATATATATGTTTAAGAAAATGATATGTAATATTGCACAATTTTACAAATACATATTTTTTTTTAATATTCACCCTACAGTATTAATAAGGTCTTTAGTTTTTGAACGCCCAATATCTAGAAGCCAGTTTTTTACTTTACCTTTAAAAGTTACATAATTTTTCACGTTTTTCGTGGTTTCACATAGTGAGTTATAAATTTTCGGGGCGATAAAAAACATTGTCTTCGGGCAAATGTGCTTTTAACCTTTGGAATTGTGAAAAATTCCTTTCCAGCATTTCTCGTTAAGTACATTTGTTGACTTCTTGCTCTGTACTCTTTAGTTTTGTGAAAGCTTACAAGGCACTGCTTAATAAATAGCTGGCAGCTACGTTAATATTATTTAAATTCCGCCGTACATTTAAATTAAATATTAATGCTATCTGTTAGCGCTTGGTCCAAGCCGGCCCTTAGCCGAGAAACGAACAGCAGAGGGCGCTCAACGATTTTGTTTATGAAATTAATATTCAGATTGAATAATTCCCTTGATACTTGCTGGAAAAGGCTTGGGATGACACAACCGATTTTTAAGGTATGCTAAACAACACCCGATGTGTGACGTCATTGGCCGTCTCCATATTCTAAATACTCTATTAACTGTACTTATTTATGTATAACCCGCATATCGTACCTACTGGCTTAGAAACCGCAAAGCTTAAGAACTGAAACTCAATAGGGATCATTTATTACTATAGCCATCTATCGTTTTCAAACTTTCTTCGGTAGTTTGTTATCAGATCAAATCAGATCAAGTATATTGTCTTTAAAACCTTATACATAGTTGTTTAGATATTAGTAATATTATTATATTATAAAATCCAAAGAACCAAACCAGTGGTTACGGAATCTATATGATGTTTTAGTAACGAGCCGCTTAACCCTTGGAGTAAATGGGTATTTTCATGGATGCATCTGTCTCTTTTGCAGGATTTTCGGCGACATCGACCTTAAAGTACTATAACTACGAAACTACTACACCAATCATAAAAAGAACAACTGCACAATGATTGCATTGAAATTTCGAATATAGAATATTGAAATATCATTTTGTAAAACAATTAGATAATTATGAATAAATATGAGAACGTCAAAGAAGTGAAAAAAACGCAGAACCAGATCTGGTCGTATCATACTCAACGGATAATTGTTTCAGAACCAGATTTGGTCGTATCATGATTAAAATAATTTAAAAAATCTATACTACAGGTTTCTGAAGAGTGTCACCAAATAATTTATAATAATCCTATTAGATACTTAAAACTACGAATTCAATCAGATTTATGATGTGGTAAAAAAAGTTATTAAAATACTAACTTACATCAGAAGATTTTGACGTTACCATTTTTTTATTTGTTGAGTGGGGCTTTTCTACGGTCTTTATGAGCCTTGTAACACTGCGACCATTGCTGATCTATTGTGTTCGCCACCTACTATAGTTCTGCGCTAAGCTTTGTGTCATTTAAGAACCGCAGCAGGCTTTTGGCGCCAGATTGTTTAACCTCCTCAGGTTGGAGGTAATGACCACCCAAGTGGGTGTATCTTTTACGCATCAGCGTGCCACACTCGCACATGAAGTGCTGGGGAGTTTCCTCTGCTCCTTGGCAGAACCTGCACATTTTTGTGTCTCTGTGTTTGAGGTTGAACATGTGTTTGTTCAGGCCACAATGCCCCGTGAGCGCCCTCACCAGTATGCGTAGATTGTTCCTATTTGGCGATAAGGCCTCACGGGCCGTCTTACAGTCGTAAGCCTTAATTAGCGCTTTGGAATGATTCAACCCTGGCGTGTTGTTCCAGTGGTTGACTGATTGTTCTAAGCACATTTGATTTAGCATTAGGTTTGCAAGGCTTTTTGGTACGCCACAGCAAGGTTCAGGGCCGTATAATGTTCCCTTTGCTCCCGTCTTAGCAAATTCGTCGGATTTTTCATTTCCCTCGATTCCTGCATGGCCGGGAACCCATATTAGAATTACCCTGTTCTTTTCGCTCAGGGAATTCAGTAGTGATTGAATCTTGAATTAATGGTATTCGAGGCTAGTGCCATAAGAGCTGCTTTGCTATCCGAGTGGATATAGATACGGTGGTTGGCGTAGTTCTGACGTTATCATTATGAATTAAGTTGTCATGAAATAGAAAATAATATGGTCCTCCAAATACATAATACAATTGATCATCGAAGAAAATAAAATATTCGTAATAATATAATAGTCATTAAAATGGTAAAATGTCAAGCAGTAAAATATAAAGAAAATCAAAATAAAAAATTGCCAGTCACCTAATTATGTAGAACGCGTTGGAGTCTAAGCTTCGGGATCCATGGCAGGTGCACTGCTTGTGCATATTTTTAAGCTATTGCATAGCTTTTATCGCGGGCCTAGGCCAGCGCGGCGACCGAATGAAGAAATTTCTTAACGAAAATTAATGATTTTAAACTGATAATTACGTCTAAACGAGTACTGCTTTCGATTCGAAAAAAATATATGTTAAACAAGAACATTTTCGTAATGTTCTTAGCTTTGAATATTTTAGATTTTGTTTATATTAGATAGTGTAATAAATTTGTGAAATTAGGTCTAACCGAACACAAAAACGATTACTACGCAAACTATCTGGCGTATTATTATGAAACCTGCACCATTTTAAAGATAATTTAATTATCTATCTTTTTATCAACGATTTTTTTCGAATAATCCGTTTTTTTGCTTTATCGAATAAAAAAATCGTGCGCGGCGCTCTATCGGAAGACGTCGCAGCCGCAAATGATTCGGAATAATTTCAACGTTTTCCGATAGAGCGCAGTTATCTGATATCAGAAAAAATAAAATAAATAAATAAATATAATTGCTTAAGTTGTTAAAAATGTTATGCAATAGCTTTACCGCGGCAGTCCCCGAGTGCCACACGTATTTTTTTTTTGTCTCTGTATACAGCTCATTCCCTAGTCGTGTGCTTTCTTTCTACAAACTCAATTATCTCTGAGGAAACGATTTCGTCGATCTCACTAGGTGGAAGAACTTGTCTTCTCTGGTTTCAGAACGTATGAACCCGTCACTCTACGGAGTTATAATTACATCATGCCATTCTCTCTCTTTTATGGAGTGAACGCAATACTTAAGGACTATCCACGGTCCACTGTTCACAGTCTAACTACGCTAACAGCTCGCAAGATTCCAACGGCTTACCGCGAGGCGCTGGGAAGTGTAACCAGGGCAAACCTCGTGCCCTTACTACCAGATTTGGATACTGTTATTAGAACCCTGGGGTAGCGGGATCGACCGTAGTAATTGACGCGTATCTATTATTCCAAGGCTGTCTGGGTAGGCGCTCCGAATATTTCTAAGCCTACGCCATCATAAGTTTTTGAGCCATTGGTTTACCCAATCAAAGCGCCATTTTCATAGCGTTTTCTTAGACAGGACTCGTTACTTTATGTTTTATAATTGGACTCGATGGCGAGTACTTAGATTGTACTAACATTGCTCTATATAACATGGTGTTATTTAAAAAATAAAACTTAGGTGGTTTAAGAACAGAATAACATAATATGTGATACTAGCTGACCCGTGCCCACTTCGTTGGGCGGTAAAACTTTTTACTTGTGATGAAATTATGAGTGTGGTTTGGTTAGTACTGAGTGCTATGATTTATTTCCTGACTGCCAAAAGAAGGGTTATATTTTTACTGCCTATGTATGTATGTATTTGCATGCCAATTTGACTATATTACCGTTATTTGTGAGTGTCTTCTTGTGAGTGACCATTTTGTGAGTGTCTTATCTCTTCAACCATTTATGCGGTAAAAGTGAAATTATATGCAGCAAAAGGCAAAAGTCTTTTGTTTTAAACACTTGAGACGATAAATTTACTTATTTTGATATGAATTCATAATTGTTGATAATTAGACCAAAAAACATGACCTAACGATTTAAATTATTTTTTTAACCCCTCCTGTTGCGAGGTAAAAACTCACCCATCACTTTTGCGCGCGACATTTTCGCACGCGAAATCAACGCCAGTCGACGACCTTGATAAAAACGACCATAACTTGTAAACCACTATACGGATCGTAAAAAGAAGAACTGTAAAATGATCGCATTGAAATTTGACATATAAAACATTATAATCTTATCTCGTAAATCAATTAAGATAATAATGGCGACAAATTACAAATTTGGCGAAGTGAAAAAACTCGCCTATTTATCATTTCGATGTTTTTATCACAAAACACGAAAGTCTATGCGGAAATTGTATTTACAGTTATGTTCTTTATTAAATGCTTTACCAAAACCATTATTTTGTTTTACTTCTTTGCATACAAAAATATTTAGTTTTTCAGTCATAATAACCAAGAAAAATTTGATGTCTCCTCGTAAAATTTTTTTTTTTTAATTTTGTATTTCTGACTACTTAGGGACTTTATTTATATGAAATTCTTTCATAATAACTTTTCCACTACACTACACTTCTTATAAAATCATACCAGACTTTTCAACTTTGTCTGATATTACAGAAAAATCCAAACTTTTGCGAGTCGGTGACGAAAATTTGGTATTAATTTTGACAGGTCATAATACAAAAGTGGATAAAGTTTTTCAAATATATTGTGTTATTATGTGCTTATTATATGTCTAATAACTAATTATTATACTCTAAAGAGTCACATTTCATAGAAAAACTATAGGAAATCACACTCAAAATATGGTAATTCTTTCATACTAATTACGTAAACAAATAGGTATGCGCACCCCGCGATTTCGCGAATATCGATAAAATTAGGCAGCGCGCCTGTCTATGCAATATCGCCGCGGTGCGTGCTCATTTGTTTAGGCAAATTCGGAGTGTGATTTTCTAGTTTCTTCTATGAAATGTGACTGGAGTATAATAATTAGTTATTGGACATCTAATAAGCGTCAAGTTTTCAATACATTCGAAAAACTTCTAACCACTTTTGTATGCCTTTGCAATTATTATGAAATCAGACTATCGCGGTTGCTTCACATTATAGCTTTATAAACGAATTTACCGCGTGAAGTGTGTAGCACCCGACGTTTCGGCGACGTTGCCCAGGGTAGACTGGACAGCGGCGGCTGCAACGTCGCCGAAACGTTGGTGTCTAAACTTTACGTGGTAAATTCGTTTTTTAACCACATTTGTATCATGCCTTTGCAATTATTATGAAAAAGATTATCGCGGTTGTTTGACATTATAAATAGCTTTATAAACGAATTTACCGCGTGAACTTTGTGGCACCCGACGTTTCGGCGACGTTGCAGCCGCCGTTGTCCAGGGTAGACTGGACAGCGGCCGCTGCAACATCGCCGAAACGTCGGGTGCTACAAACTTCACGCGGTAAATTCGTTTATAAAGCTATTTATAATGTCAAACAAACACGTTAAGTTTTTGATTTTATAATAATGGCAAAGGCATTATACAAAGTGGTTAAAAAACGAATTTACCGCGTGAAGTTTGTAGCACCCGACGTTTCGGCGACGTTGCAGCCGCCGTTATCCAGAGTAGACTGGACAGCGGCCGCTGCAACATCGCCGAAACGTCGGGTGCTACAAACTTCACGCGGTAAATTCGTTTTAAAAGCTATTTATAATAATAATAATTATTATTATTAAAAAATCCTAGAAGAAAACTCAACAAACCATTTTTTTTTTATTTACTAAATTTCCAGTACAAAATTTTATAGTAACAACACTCATTTGATAAAAATAAAACAAACATGTAATACAAAATAAACAAATAAAACAATTGTACCGACTAAAATAAAAACTTTCATCAGTTGGATTAGGTATACATGTATTGGTTTCTTTATATACAAAGGAAACATAGAAAAATTTGACAAAAAAAATCTAAGTGAAAAAAGTTGACAAGATTGGATTTTATCAATTATATTTTATGCGACTTATGCTTTCAATTTTTATATTGGTACTAAATTTCCAGTACAAAATACATGAACGTTTAAAAATTGCCACATTTGATAAAAACTTATAATGTATCACAAAAAACACATCATGTTACATCACAGCGTGATTACGTATGAATAAAAAAAATAGAATACAAACGAAACATAGAAAAATATAAACAATTAAAAAATTGCGGAGTATCGGCTTATTCAACGGTAGTGAGTAGTGAGCGACGGCGGCAACTTGTGGCTTGCCGATACAAACAAGCTGTACACTGAGAAAAATATAGCGCTGTAATACACGGAAATACGCATGTTTCAACAAGGATTACGTATATTTCATTAGGTGCGACTTGGGATCTCGCTTCTAACATGGCAGCATGTAGTAGTATACGTACGGTTAGTCGGACACATGAATCATGTTAAAATATAATGATACATATAATCGAGTAATGGAGTTTCATCAAAACTCCTTGTAATACAACAAAATTTCGAGTAAAACCTCATAAATAGAATAGAAAACGAATTTACCGCGTGAAATTTGTAGGACCCGACGTTTCGGTGACGTTGCAGCCGCCGTTGTCTAGGGTAGACAACGGCGGCTGCAACGTCACCGAAACGTCGGGTCCTACAAATTTCACGCGGTAAATTCGTTTTCTATCCTATTTATAATGTCAAACAACCGCGATAGTCTTCGATTTTAGAGTAAAACATCGTTATTCTATATAAAACATTATGTAAGAATCAATCTAATATTTTTCTCAGTGTGAGTCATACAGTTTATCAGTTGGTACATAAAATTATACCTAATGATGAAATACAGTTATTACCAAGTATCAGAGATGGATAACTTTTATTTTTTAGGATAGAAAACGAATTTACCGCGAGAAATTTGTAGGACCCCACGTTTCGGTGACGTTGCAGCCGCCTTTGTCTAGGGTAGACAACGTCACCGAAACGTCGGGTCCTACAAATTTCACGTGGTAAATTCGTTTTCTATCCTATTTATAATGTCACAACCGCGATAGTCTTCGATTTTGGATAACTTTTAGTTTGTATCGAGCACCGAGCCAACACCCCCCCCCCCCCCCCCAAATTCTACAGATCCAATCAATCATCACACATCCATCCATCCATCGTACTGAAATAATGATACTATAGGTAAACTAATGTCAACTATTTTTATAAAAATCACTATAAAACAGAGAATCAGCCTACTCCAATGTATGGAATTCCTCGAAACAAGGTGGTTCCAAACACAGTGGCTTTAAGCACTTCTTACACTGGAACCTGGTTCTTGGTCCAATCTTACCTGGTACTCGAGGACGACGTAGTTTGCACCAGATACATTGAATTCGCGGAGTACTACCTGCAGCATTGGCAGGTATTAGCTCTGGGTAATGTCCATGCCCAGAGCCTGAAAAACGTACAGCTGGTAAGCGGACGTCTCTGGTTGGTCGTACATGACTTGCTCGAAGAGGGACATGAGCCAAATGCTGCTCCATAATCTCTTCAATCAAATTTAATCGAAAGTCCTTGTGAGAAATCATTCTCTTCTCGGGAAAACACTTTCTGAAGACAATGCAACTGTTAAATACAGATACATTGAGGAGTCTCTTGAAAAGTTTCTTGTACCACTTCATATTTTTTTTAGTTTCAACCAGGAAAGGCTCTAGCTGTTGATCCTTCTTGTCAACACCACCCATTTTGAGATTGTAGTCCGCAATAAGCGCCGGTCTATAGTGTGATGGACGTCCAGGTCTACCGTCTATTAGTAGAGACTCAGTGGTATGGTATGTTGACGTTACGTAAATCTGGCTCTTATCTTGGTAAGCCATCACAACAACATCCCCGGAATGCCGTGCTAGACAAGTGCCTTGATCAACCTTTGCCAGTTGGAGCAGTGCCGGCACATTTTTGCGCGATCTACGCAAAGTGCCAACACAATCTGTTTTGTTCCGCTTCAGAAACCTTGATAACATAGGCGAATTGAACCAATTATCCATGTACAAAATATAGCCTTTGTTTAGAAGAGGCTTCATGAGGCGTGCGACAATCTCGGTGCTCTTTGGAAGCGGAGATTGATCAGCGTGATTTTTACCCGTATAAATATGAAACGACCACAGGTAACCAGTAGTCGATTCGCAAATTTCAAATGTTTTAATGCCGAATTTGGCGGATTTAGTTTTAATGAACTGCTTGAAGAGCAGGTTACCTTTCCATAACAGCAACGTCTCATCCAACGATATGTCTTGTTCCATCACGTAATTAGTTTGAAACTTTTCGTTGAAGTGATCAACCAATGGACCAAGACAGAAAGTCCTGGGTGAGTCGGGCGTGCGGGTAGACTTGTCTACAAAATGAAGGGCTCCGCTTAAATACCAAAAACGGTCTTTTGATATTAGATTTCTAAACACGGGGTTTTTCAACAGGGGATGATTTGAAAATTTATCATTTTGTGATGGCAGCCTAACAATGCCACTCAAAAGGTAAAATGCAAGAAGTATCATTATTTCATGCACATTTGTCTCGTACCAATCTCTAGCAAACCTTTCCGAAGCAGCCGACAGTTCTATAGCATACCGATTAGTTTCCTGCACGATATGCTCCAGAATTTGATCGTCCCAAAAAGAGCGGAACGCCTCATATTCACTTTGGACCTGAACGGTAGGACCAGCGCGACAATGAAATTCTTCCCGGCGGCCCCTAAAAGTATCCATAGGGAACCACTGGAATTGCATTGCCGTTCTATCTCCTTCGAACAGTTCCCGCGATATGATGGATTCCGCATCCACTGACAACTCGTTCTCGTCGCTTTCGTCCGCATTCGTGCCGACGTCCCGCAGCCGCAATAACCTTGCTGTCTCCCTAGCGCGCCGATCACGAGAAACCTTCTCCGCCTTATCCACTAACTCTTTCAATGGCGCGGGGATGTCTTCATCATTCTTACATACTTCAATAATCGGATCACCTCGACACCACACAGTCTCACCGAGCACAGCTCTGTTGGCGGCGTGCCTACCGCCTCTAAACCCCCTCGACCCCGCCGCCGCTCGCCCCCGTCGCCCCCCGCCGGCTGCCCGCCCCCGGCGCCCGGCGCCCGCCGCGCCGCCTCGCCCGCCAGCCACTGCGCCGCCTCCTTCGCCAGCCGCCGCGCCGGCCCGTCCGCTGCCCGCCGCTCCGCCCCGTGCGCCGGCTCTCAAGCGCCGCCCGCCCGCTGCTCTCCCCTGGACTCGCCCCGCCGCCGCCAAAGGGACGCTGAAAATTCAAATTTAAACAATGATGTTAGCTTACTGCAGATGCTGTTTTGAGTTGTGGAAAGTTAAGAGAAGCTTTAGATGAAATCACAAAATGGACTCAAGTCTGGGTTATTAAAATCAACCCTAAGAAATGCATCTCGGTATAACGATAACGGACAACTAGAAATGGGCAAACCATATTGAAAACATCGTAAAACGGGCAAACTCACTTCTATATTTGGTAAAGAAAGCTTTTCAAGTATTGACGATACAGACATTTCAAAAAATTAACAAAACCTACAGTCGTCCTCTGATTGAGTATTGTTTTCAAATCTGGAATCCTTATTTTGCCAAGGACATCGACCCGCTTGAAAGTATACAACGTAGAGCGACAAAACTGCCAAAAACCTTAAGAAAAACACCCTATGAACGTAGATTAAAAATCCTCAAACTGACAACTCTGGAGCGACGGAGATGCAGAGGAGATCTCATAGAGACATACAAAATACTGAGGCAACACTATGACTGCCTAGAGTTGGAAAGCATGTTTGTGTTCAATTCAAACCGTCACTTAAGAGGTCACAGCCTGAAACCGCCGAGCGACCGAGATGCCAATGGGGTTCAAAAATCTGGAATACGCAGAACGACTCCGCAGATTGCAGCTGCCTACACTTAAGGATCGTCGGACCAGGGGTGACCTCGTTGAAACATATAAGATCCTCAACGAATGCTACAATTGCCCCTAAATTGCAATTGCCAACATAAATTTCAATAAATTTGTTTGTGATCGTTTTGTGAATTTCTGAAAACTTACTCGATGGTGAAAACAAAGTAAAAATAAGATAACCTTTAACTGGTGACGAGCGTTATAGTGCGCTTATATAGGAGAGATTATGGGAGAACGAAGACACGTGCGACCCCGTCGCACTTACGACGCACAATGGCAAATGTAGTCTGGCCGCTTCGGTTAATTCTCGCGTTTGTACTCTGTCTACTGTCTTGATGTACCTACCCCCACCAATCGATCGATCAAAAAGTCAATATAAAATGAATAAGTTCTAACCTTAGAGCACTCGGCGACCAAACAGAGGCAGGTGATGATGTGCCAGAGCCAGCGGGCGAAGACCGAAGAGCGCGCAACGGAGACCTCTGGAAAGTAAGAATATTCCGCCTTTACTATATTTGCTATATAAGGATTACAAAATATGGTGCGTGTATGTATGTGTGGGTGTGTGTATCTGTAGTGCGAATGTGCTTGTGAGTGCTTGTGCATGCTAATTCAATCCGATCTGATAATCAGCTTTTCACGTACTTCCTTAACAAAGGATCGACTATTCTGATGGTTAAATATGTCAATATCGATAAAGCATACATTGTATGCATACATAACGCGCGGCAATAACGAATTGGAACCATAGTTAGTGTTGAACCTTGGTACGTAAAAAGTTGAGTGAGCACGTGCGAGTCGGGAAGGCGCTCATATGCTCACCCTACTCCGGAGGTATGAACTGTCCAACCCAGTATGAACACTTGTAGCAATTTTTTTAATATTATCTTTTATATTACTTGTAATTTCTTCTTATAATGATTATTTATTATGATTATTTTCTTTAATTATGATTGTTTGCTTTGCTACTATTGGCCCCACTTTGGGCACCATTTTGTAGCGAATTATTTTTTATTTACATTACTTATTGTTGTTGCTTCTATTGGCCCCACTTTGGGCACGCCATTTTGTAGCAATTTTTTTTAAATTTATCTTTTTATTTTCTTTTATTGTTATATTTAATTTCTTGTTATATTGTTTGAGTCTATGGATTATAATTTTAATATCTATGCTAATCAATCTTCAACCAATCTTCAAACAACCTTCAAACAGCCCCACCAATTGGGAGACATTTGTAGCGTATAACTTTTATTTTTATATTATTACTTACTTAGACGTGCGCGCGATGTGTCATCAGCGATAAGCGCTTGATGAAGAAGATGAAATTGAACGGAGAAGTGACTAAACGAAGAGGAAGATGCTAATATATGTATAAAGATATTCAAAGTATGCAGAGAATAAGATTTCAAGTGGATAGCCCTGTTTCCTCTTGTACGCGCTCCTTCATATGTGAATTTCTCCTGTCCTGACTAAAATGTATTCTCCAAAAGAAGAAGAAGAATAATAAGGAGTATTCTATGTGTCTAGACCAATTTGTTAGACCCTTATGCACTTGGTTTTAGATAGTTTGAATCAATTTGAGGTTTATAAGTTAAGATCGGCTTGTAACCTACACTTTTAAGATCTCGTCTTGATGAGAAATATTGATTTTTGATGTTCTATGACACAATTCTTATCTAGTGGATTATCAAAGGTGTTCTATAGTTAAATACTTCCAGATCAATGTATGCTAATAGTTTTAAGTCACTTTCTCAATATCGGTTGACGATTGCTCCAATCAGCTGAGATTTTTTTATTTTTTAAGGTACTTATAAGTACGATATTTGTCATTACTGAATATCCGACATCGTTTGATTTGTCGATGCACTATTTATCACACTGACGGATGCTACAGTCTTCCGTCAGGGCGTTGTGAACTCAGGAGTTATTTTTTTTATATATTTATTGGATCACGAGATAAATTTATACCAAGGCGCCAATCTCGCGTATTCCTTTACTGCGTTCGTTCATCCGTTAGTGCTGCATCTGATCTATCGAATCAATTTCTAATTATGATTTAGCTCAGTCTATTTAGTTTTATTTTATTTAGTGGTTTATTGCTATTACGCTTCATTTTTAACGAATATATAAACGTTTTATTGTTTTATTGAGTTTTAATCTTATTTTAATACATTTTATATTCTCTTGTCGGCATTTTTACAGTTATCTGCTTATCGACGGTAACATTTCTCGCTTTTCTTTTCCGCTAGATGTCGCTACACGTTTTGAAATTGATTTAAATTTTAGGATAATGAATGAATCGACTAATTACTACTTTTACGCTTTGAAGACCATTCACCTTGCCTTCCCGTTGCTGCGTATAGATGGCAATAGGTGTACTTACTTGGCATGGTTTGGTTTAGATATTAAGTATTCTATTTGACAGGAGGCGTTCGATTTTATATCATTACACACTTTTATGTAGAAACGACATATCTGATACTACTCGCCGGTCCTCTAATGTCTCTAAACCGTAGCATTGCAGACCTTCAGCGTACGACAAGCCGCTGGAAAATAAGCGGTAATTTAGATGACGTATAAATCGTTTTTGAATACGCTCAATCCTCAGCTTGTATGTAGCATACTGTGGAGACCAAATATTAGAAGCAAATTCAAGCAGGCTGCGTACGTATGCAACATAAACCGTTGTCAAAGAATGAGTGTTTTTAAGAGGTCTACAAACTCTCATGATAAAACCGAGGGTGCTGTAAGCCCTGTTGACGACTGAATCAATGTGCTTATTCATAAAAGCTTGCGATCTAAGATGACTCCTAGATCACGCACTCGATCTACTTCCAGAATTTCATCATTGCCAATTGTATATTTAAAGTTAATTATATATAAAAGTCAATTGTCTATGTATATTGTAATTATAATAAAAGCCAATTGTATATAAAAGAGCTATTAGCTCAACATGATTGACACGATCAAAGGCCTTTGAGAAGTCAGTATATATCGCGTCCACCTGAATACGCCGATCCATACGTCCCAAAGTATAATCAGTAAAATGAGCGAGGTTTGTAACAACCGACCGATTTTTAAGAAACCCGTGTTGGTGCTCTGTGAACGAGCTAGCGAGAGCTTGATATGGCTATATAGATAATGCTTTATTTAAGAGAAAGTAGTACAAAAATTATGTCTTAAAAACTACCCAACTAGGTGCACGTACTAGGGTAGATTCTTTTCTTTTAAATTAAGATGCGCACGTAATTTTATACTGCAATTATAGAACTATGGTAATATTTTACTTGTTTATATAATATTTAACATTATACATATAATATTCTCATTTATACATAAATATATACATTTACCTACTTCTATTATTTACATACTATTATTATTTACATACATTTGCATTTACGTACATGTATTTATTAGTAATCGAAGGGGGAGTGAATGGGTGGCAAGGTGAACGCTCACATGTGGCAAGACAGCTGTCCTAAACCTACCACAGCCGGTTCGTAAGTCCGGAATCCACTGCTCACCCCCCAGAAGTGTAAAAAAATAGTATTATGATGGGCCCGACTCCGGTCGGTGAATTCCATGGCAGCTCCGTTTGTATTTATTTATTATAATTGATTAAATTGATAACGTCGTTTTAAACGAGGATATTTTAGTCAGTTTCCCCTGGAAATCTACCTTCTGGCGCTCCTATACGGTCTGCGCACCGTGCGGCATAAGCCAATCGATCGCGCACTCTGACTAACAGTCAGGGGAGTCTGGAAGCAGTACTGTTTCCTATAGAGCGGGGGTGGTTGCGGACCTTACGGCGACTGCTCTTGAAACGACCATCGGCAACCCGATCCTGGGTAAACAGCCTGGCAAAGGATGCCGTGGTCCGCGATAGATTCGGTTTACACCGTCTCACCGCTTCGTAAGGGAGAGGACCGCGCAAGCGACCTCGAACTCTCGAATCTGGTCGCAATTGGAAGTAAGGGCGTGAGTGTAAGCCCGTTGGGTTACACTTCTGGCTATCTCGCGGTTAAGGCGTTGGCCTCTTACGGCTGTTATAAGTTCCACTATGATATAATATTGATATTGGAAAATATTGATATAATATTGATATTGGATAATAATATTGGAAAATAAATAAATATTTGTATTTCTTACCTCTCTGTAGCTTGGAGAGAGGAAATGGTCCGGCCAGTAGTAGGCCGTGCCGGGCGGCGAGCGCTGTTCAGTCCTGGGCGGCGGGCGGCGAATCGTCGGCCTCTTGAACGGCGACGGCGTCTGAGGCTCGGCAGCCGACGCGCCGGCACTGGTCGATGGTTGCGGCTCAGCCGACGCGCCGGCACTTGTGGACGGTTGCGGGTCCGCCGAGGACGGTGACGAGTGACTATCGAAAGATAAAAACACAATAAATAAATTGACTGATACTGTCTGACAGTCTGACTAGAGACTGACATATATACTTACAATTGTCGGAGAGTACCACCTGGGCTCTGCCAATCTATCGGCAAGTCGTTGAGATCGAGATGGCCCTCGATTTCAACGGCTTGCCGATCGATTGGCAGATCTATCGCCTGCGATGTGGCATCGAGACGTTCCTCGATATCAACATCGCAGGGGACGTAGGCGTAATCGTCGTCCAATTCATCGTCACCGTCCTCGTAACAAAATACCGGACCCGCTTCCTCGTCCGAATATTCGGACACGGACCCCTCCAGGAGCTCCATGAAGGCACGAGGAGGGGTCCGATCAGGGCTTAGATTGAATCTTCTTGACATCTAAAAAAACAAAAACACATTTTTTAAGAAAAAAGTCAAAATAGTCATCCCAATGCGTCTGTGCTTTTGACCGTTGAGGAGTTCCTCGCCCGTGAGTCAACCATGGGCGCAGCTACAGGCGAGCCCGTCACTTCAGGGAGTTATAAAGATATTAGATCGTTTTGACTGGTCAGGTGAGCATACAGAAGCTTTAGGACGAAACAGTCCAATTTTTTCTCAGTAAATAAGCCCAAATTTTGAAAAAACTTTTATGTTACTGCTGCATTTTTTATTTATTTATGCATGATAAGTTTTATGTTATTTTAGTTTCACTATAAAATCCAATATTCAAATATACAAATTTCTTCAAAAATAAAATATCGAAAAAAAATTTTTCGTCGGCTTTTTTTTTTAGTTCATTATTGATAGAAATACTATGTTTCACTATACACATTGAGAAATATCGCTTTTTGCCGCCAAATTACAAACTCAAAAAAACTGGTGACAGTTTCAAACACTTTGTATTCACAAAATACGTTTAATCCTATGATTATTTTTGATGTAAATGAAGTAATAACTATTTAATTAGCGAAATAAACAAATATTACGTCATATCAAGTGATATTTCGTCGTTTCAAAAGTGTGACGAAAATTACCAGCCATTTTGATAAACAAGGCGCCTGGCCGCACAAAGTTTTTCACTCGAAAACAAATGAAGAAAAGGAAATGGGCTACGCACAATAAGTAATGCTCGTTGATTAAGAGTTTTAGAAAGGAAATCACTCACTTTTAATCACCAAATCACACAAAATCGCACAAAAAATCACTTTTTAGTGTAGCCGGCTCGCGTCGCAGTTCGTCGGTCACACGTCGGTCAGAAATGATGTCATCGATGTTTTTGTAAGGGACGTAGTTATTCATAATCCTATGATCGCATGCGGCAATCGAGCAATTTCACAGTGAGACATATTTGGCTATATTATGGCATCATTCGATAGAATATACAATCGCATTTCGAAATTTAAACGACATTTTCGTAAGAGCCGAGCGCTATATCCAGTAGTGGACGTTTCAGAATTTCGGCGGCCGCCATTCATGTCCCCAAATGGATGTTACGTGCTCAGCGGGTTAATATAAAAAACTACTTTTTTGTGACTTAAATATAACATTTAGACATATGCTGTCGCTGACTTTTTTGTAGGCATTATCAAGCTATATCAAACACTTCTCTAGAACTTAATCATATATCTCTTATCGTTAAAGCAGCGTTAGTTAGAAACGTTTTCGTTCGACCGTTTTTTCCGACTTACTTTGGAAATCCGACTACCACGAAAAAGTCTTTACATTTTTCGGATTATTATATAGCCAATGACACTCACAAGTAACGTGGCTTTCTATTGGTAAAGGAATTTTCAAAATCGGTTCAGTAGATCCAGAGATTACTTCCTACAACGTCACAAACGTTACGTCTTTATAATATTAGTATAGATAACAAAATAAAAAATGTCATTGAATACAGCCTCCCCACAGCGACATTTATGTAAGTAGTATGAGAATAGTAGGGGTGGACAAATCAGGGGTGTACAAACATGCGACGTGTTAACGACGTTAACCGAGCAAACATTACGTACATCGGTGAACGGATAATAAGACTCCTCCACGGTAAAACAATGTATGTACGAGTAAAACGTACGTAAAACTCGTATCTGCTTCTGACCTATTTTTTCAAGAGCGTCTAAACAGTTCGTTGCACTGCAAAGATAGAATTCTTATTGAACTCTTTTAGGACTTACTTGAAATCTTTTGAACTATAACTTATTTGGACTCTTAGGTGCATTGCTATACTTATTTTTGGGAGCGTTCATAGACAATATAGTAAGTATATAATAGT
Source organism: Micropterix aruncella (assembly GCA_944548615.1). Lineage (NCBI taxonomy): Eukaryota > Metazoa > Arthropoda > Insecta > Lepidoptera > Micropterigidae > Micropterix > Micropterix aruncella. The sequence continues at coordinate 28,499,551 of OX155969.1, forward strand.
TTTGCAGCACTTTGTTTGTACAAACAATAACGAAGTCAAGTAAAACAAAACAAGTATTCACATACTTCGTCTTCATTAGATTTTTATGAATGTTTTATTATATTTTTTTTAATTTAGCACACTATTTATATTATAGTGGGCTTACAACTGTAAGTTACTTTAGACCGAAAAAAATATTTTACAAAAAAATAGGTAGTTAGTTGGTTTTTTCCTTAAACAACAGCTGATTAGCTCTCACTCGATCCAAGCATAGTAGCTATTAACGTGTAGATAGTCTTGACGATCATTTGACAAGTAATACAGTAAACCTTGACCTAAAAAGTTTTTTTGAATTTTCTCGCGGTATTTCGTTGATGATGAGTTTTGTCAGGTAAAGGCGTCCGCCATAGTAAACCCGCGAAGTAATTTTAATAGAAGAATACTTTACTTTTTGGAAAATAATTTGGATACTGCTGTATTTTTTAAGTATGGGTTGTTTTAAATAATTTAAATAGAACAAGAATTATGAAATAGAAATATATGGAATCTGAAATAGAAATATATGGAATTATATGGAATCGGTTGGGAATGGCTTCGCGATCGAAATCAATTGCAGTATTTAAGGACCACTTTAAAAGTTTAAATATAGGAAGATATTTAGATGTCATAATTTGATTTTATTTTAAAATAATTATTTGTTAATTTGATTATTACTATTGTCTTCGTTTATTTATAAATTTGTAAAAAGATTATTTCATTGTAAATATTTTGATTTTGATTATTTTGATTTTTTATATGTAGATTTTAAAATTTATTTAATTAGGTTACTTTCTTTTAATATCATTTGATGTTAAATATTTTGATTTTGATTATTTCGATTTGTGTATTTATTTGATTATGAATATTTGGATTTCTTATTTTAAGACTTATTTGATTTGGTTATTTTATTTTAAAATCATATATATACCAATAATTAAGAGGTGTGTCCTGAAAACCAGGATAAGAGATATCCTGAGGATACCCCTAATTTGCAGCGTTTGTAGCTTTATTTCATAGTCTTTGTCTATTTACAGTTTTAATTTTTAATCTGTGTGTTCTTGTTTTTTTGTATATGTTTTTTATAACAACAGCTGCAAATAAATATTTTTCAATATTTTCAATATGTATTGCTCGAGTTATGGTGCTACATTTATGGCGGTAATCGTTTCTCATAATTCCCTGTTATGATAACATATTTTATTGCTTATGACATATTTTTTAAAGCTATAATTATTGCACTAGCTTACTTAATAGCTAACCAATGACATATAATAAATATCCAACACAGTCATAGTTTATAAAAATCCGTTATTAAATCTTTAAAATATACGTTAAAAGGCCCTGATATAACATAACGTTTTACGAAAGATATAAAATTGACATAACTAAAAAAATAATAAACTAAAAAAATAGGTTTAAACCGGTACTGGAATGTACCATTATTATAGAAGAAGAAAAACCACAATAGCATAAACAATTTCAGAACTGCGTGTTCCACCAATTAGCCACGACGACTATTCGGCACATCATGTGACACTGGTAGGTGGAATAAGACAAATAGCAGGAGGCGATTTAGGCCAACGGTGCGTCATATTAGATTGAAAATGAGACAATATCCGTCAGACAGACATTCATTTATATATGGAACTGCCTGGTGACATGATTTACGAGCACAATAGTAAATTAATGATTAAAGTAGGATTAATTCTGTGGAGAACACTTAATATTACATGGCAATGACACCTTTATGAATATTTACCTGCAAACGAAAATTTTCAAAAAACTTTACATCGTGTAATTAGCGTACGGGCACTATTTTGGGGAAATGCCGCAAACAGTAAAAGAATCTTCCTATTGCAAAAAAGAGCACTGCGCAGCATGTATCAGGTAACGCCCAGGACCTCATGCAGAGCATACTTCAGTAAGGCAATGATAATGACCATGTATTCGGCTTTCATATACCAGTGCTTAATGTATGCGAGACAGCACCTAACAGAAACCGCAACTAGAGCGGACATTCACTCTCACCATACACGCGGTAATTCCCTTTTATGCGTGCCCCGAACAAGACTGGCAAAAGTACAGAAGAGCTACTTATACCTTAGCATTAAATTCTACAATTTACTTCCTACCACTATCAAACAACTGGAGGACAAACAATTTAAAAACAACATTAAGGAGATGCTGATAGGCCACCCTTTCTATGATCTGACCGAATTCGAGGGCCATGACTTTGCAAATATTGTACCAATTTAAATATAATATATTTATGTACTTTTAGTATTTAAATGTAAGATTTAGCTTTAGTTTGATTATTTAACAATTTACTTACTACTTTGGATGTTACTATGTACAGTTTTTAGTACGTATATATTCGATTTATTGACTATTTCAATTGTTAGGCTTCTGCTTTGATTATTCAACTTTTTAACTGACTATTTTAATTATTGTGTGTTTAGAAGGTAGCCATTAGAATTATTGACTATTTTTTAATTTGTTTTGTAATACGATTTTACGACGAATAGCTTTTAGTAGGTTCCAAAGTTTCTTAGATACTAAACATTTTTTAAAATAATTTATGTATGTTAAGTAAAGATTAATGTAGTAATGAGACTTACTACTTAAAACACAAATATTTTGACACGTCCAAGAGCGGTTTTTAGCCGCCAATTGGACACGACGTACACCGAGTAAAAAGCAGCAGCCGTACTCTCGAGCGTTAGGGCGTTGCGGGGATAGGGTGTGAAAGAAGTGAGCAGAGGGGGGACTTCTCGCCGAACCCCTTCGCTCCGGCGTTACGCGACGGTGGGATTGGCACGTTTTAAAATATCTGCGTCGGCCGAGTAGCGCCCAACTGGCGGCCATATGCGTGCCCCTACGACTTGTATCGTCGCTCGCTTTGATTTCAATTTTGTTCTAAGATAAGCGACGGCCTGGGTATACTGTTATACGGGCATATTTTTCAAGGGGTGATTCTGCACATCAAACTAAACAAGACATCGGCTTTTATAGACTTTTTTCTTAAAACCCATGTTCTTGAATATTAAGGGTTTTTGTACAGGAGGTTTTTCCTAATGAACAACGGAGGTGAAAGTCATGTCCTTTATTTATTTTAATTATTTATTTATTTATTTAGTAACACATCTAGTAAACAATTAATGTAAGATGTTAGCAATAAATTGATGCGACATTATTTTTAATGTTTGACACAATCGCCTAACTAGGCCTAGGTCTGTTCTAAGGCAGACTTTTAATGATTAGATATTAAGTGTGCACTGTCAAGTTAAACTATATGTTAATACTTATTTTTAAATCGACAAATATGAAACTATAAATATTTACGTATATACAAATATAGATACTCATATACATCGATAAATAAAATATATATCCATATATGCACACATACACATACATATATGTATACGAAAATAATAATAAAACCAAAATAAAACAAAAAAGTCAATAAAGTCGAAAAAGTAAAAAAAAAACAAATGAGTCGGAAAAGTCAAAAAGTCATTAAAAAAACAAAAAGTAAAAAAAAAAACAAAAAAAGTCGAAAAAGTCACAAAAGCTAAAAAGTCGAAAAATGGGAAAAAGTAAAAAATCGGGAAGGAGTCGAAAAAATCGGGAAAGTCAAATAAGTCAAAAAAGTCGATAAAGGCAAAAAAGGCAAAAAAGTCAATAAAATCGAAAAAGTCAAAAAAGTCGGAAAAGTCAAAAAAGTAAAAAAATGAGAAAAAGTCGAACAAGTCGGAAAAGTCGGAAAGTCGAAAAAGTCGGAAAAGTAAAAAAAGCCGAAAAGTCGAAAAAGTCTGAAAAGGCGGAAATGGTCCGAAACTCCTCCAGTTATTCCACGTTCAACTGTAGCTGACGAACTAAACGCGTGCTTCAAATCTTCAAATTTGTGGCGAGATGTGAAGACACCCCGATTGACAAATAACATGCGAAAGTTTCATCAACAAACATGACAACAAAATCGAAATGCAGATATGTTTTCGAAGCAAGTGTTGTACATTGGTAAACGGAAAGTCACAGTTGACATCTCGACCGGATTCATCACATTGTCCACTGATTTCTGTCAGTTTGACCGAATCGAAGGAGGAACTCTGTTCGCGTGTTTTTCCGAACGTAGAGCAATAGTTTAAATACCATAATTAGCTGACCGAACGAGCCAATTAGCGGTGAAAAACAAATATGTCGATAACCTCAATGCGACCATTCAAAATGTAATTCAGGGACAGTTGTTTGCCTTCAAATCGATAGATACAATTATCAACCAGGATGAGGTAGTCAACTATCTCACAGGATTTTTGAATTCGCTGGGATTGCCTGGATTCCCACCTCACATTTGGAATAGAAATTAGGCTCAGTCATCATCATGCTGCTTAGCATCAATCAACCTCGACAATAAACATCAATCAACGGATTTGCCATTCGATTTTAAACGGCTGAAATTCCCTGTGCGTCTGGCCTTCGCGATGACAAATCAGGCGTGTTGGAAATTTGCGGAATTTCCGTATTTCGCGCATGGACAACTGTATGTTTCGTGTTCGCCAAGCAATCGGTCGGAAAGCCATCGTTTTTGTTTATTTACGCGCCGGAAAACAAAACGAAGAACATAGTTTACCAGAATGTTTGTATTGAATGTGAACTGCATTTATATTTCGTCATGAAAATTAAATTCATTAAATTTATTTTAATTACAAATCGACTTTCATTTAATCACCAAACGAAACTCAAACCGTACATGATTCGGCCATATTATAGATTTCAATAAATTGGATTTGGAAGGTTGATTAGGATTAAAAAACGCTTATGAAGAGTTACAATCAAATCAATTTTAGGTGGTACAAAGTTCACCGGGTCATCTAGTATACATATATAAATCAATTACATATTGATATAACGTTTACATACCTATAATAGTCATTTAAAATTATCATGGTAAAAACGAAATACTAAATATTAAATACTATCAGTCAAAATACAACAGTCAGCATATTCCCTGAACCGTCCCTACCCACTTCCAATAAACAATCGGTTAGTGATTTTTTAAAAGTGGATGTGTTCTCATTACTTTTAATTGCTTCGGGAAGATTGTTGTACATTCTAGGGCCAATTAACGTGAAATGGCGTTGACCAAATGCTGTGTAAGTTCTTGGCACCATCATATCACCAGTTTTTGTTGCTCTCGTCTTTCCAACTCGTTGTTGATTATAAGGGGTAATTTTATTTTTAGTGTATATTACGGCCATGCGAATATAAAGCTGAAAGAAGACCTTTGTTACTGTTACAACTCTTTAATGCTTTGTCGAAAAAAAGTTTTATTTTGATGTATAGGGTATATTTATTTATTTCTTCTACAAGAGGTGCCATTTTTTTCTCAATTTCCTTCTGAGGGTGACCCGCAAAGTCCCCGAGCGTTTTTTCGACGGCGGAGCGCTAATTAATTCAATTTAGAAGTCGCTCTAAGTTCTCCCACGGGAAACTCCTTTGCCGCCATTCGATCGGCACTTTGTATAAAACAAAAGTTTATCAGGCTTTAAAATAGGCTGCCTCTTAATCTAGTTTGGTGCGGGGAAAGTTAATGCATTAAAAGGGCGTTACGAAAACGGAGACTTTGCATGCTAAATACACGCAATTAGTAAAAATACATTAAGCGGAAAACTTCTAGCATTCGCAATGGTGAAACGGAAAATGCTAGACATACTGAGCAACGTATATATACTATGCAACGCTCCCACGTTGGTGTGCACAATTGTCCCACGTATGCAACGTACGAGTAGATTTTTCAATTATTGTGACATATTACCAGCTGATGTATTATTTATTTATAGATTGACAGTTCAATATTTCGAGACTGACGAGTTCCGAATTTATGTCCAACATAAACACAGCACAAGACAGATACAAAATGAACGGCTACTCGTCCCTCCTTTTCGCAACCTTTATGGCAAAAGAAGATTGAATTGGCTAATCCCTCATATATTCAACAAAATTCCTCTAAATTTAAAAAAAATATAAAAAATGTACAAAAAAAATCGGTTGTCTGTAAAGTCGGTTTACTGACGATAGTTGAACGTGACAACGTCATAAGAAAATACTGATGGAATGGTTGCATTTGAAGCAGTTTCATTTAAGATTCTGATATTGTTTATTACAAACACCCAAAAATATATGCTTTTATACTCACCGATTTGACTACAACATGTAAATGTATTATTGTATTATTGTATAATTGTATAATTGTTTATTGTTTAAAGTTTATTTTTTTTTTTAATTTGAAAGTTTGAAACCTCAAACTATTAAATAACGGTTTGAGAAGCGTTTGAGCACGCTGCGCCATCTAGCGGTAGGTAATACGTCGTAAATAAACAATATCAGCGACATTTTACGAACGGCTACATAGCGCATCGTAATGATAGCTTTTCACACTTTTTTATAAAGTTGCTTACTTCGTTGCACTTCGTTGTACCCACAAGAAAATTGTCCGTTCAGTAATAACATTCCGTATATCAAGAATACATAGAAAATTATGCCAAGAATTTAAATCAATCTAGTGTTTTTCATTCGTACTATTTTAGACTGAGGTTAGTAAATAATTTTTGTCGCAACCGGTAGATGGCAGCATTTATATTGAATAATAAATGAAACGCCTCAGAGCGAGGTAACGCCGCATGAGTCATGTTTTTTCGTGCGTGCAGCAGGCTCCATCGATTTATAAGACGTTGTCACGTCAAAAACAAAAAAAAGAATTAAATATAGTTAGCTTTAAAATAAGTGAAAGTGAAACAAACGTGTAAATAATACGAATAAGATTCATATTTTATTTTATTGGCATTAAGTACGTTCATCTTTTTATGTAAATATTATCAAGGGGGTGGCTTTCTGTGCCGACTAATCCTTACAAATGTAGCAGATAATGCAGCAGATATATTATAATATGGTCAAAACGGCCACTAAAGTTGCACTGAAAGTCACCCTATCATAATCTCTAGCAGGTAAGCCTTGGCTGGATTTTATACAAAGTTGTATTAAAAAACATAGGTATTAGAAAAAAAAAAAGAAAAAAGAAATGGTATCAGAAGCTGCTGTCACTTCTCAGAAGGTGCACTTGTATTGCGTACAACCACTCTATAATATGTTTTCTGATACTGAGAAAGAGTTTAAAAACTATTTACTACATTTTGTTATTTTTAAATAAATATGTCCGGAAACGATTAACAACCGAAAACGAAAACGATAAACAAAGTTAAAAAAGAAGATAATGGATTCATGAGATAAATAGACAAAGAGAAAAGTTTGTTTCATATTATTTATCATCTAGTGAAATGATTTTTATTTTATTTTTATTTCATTTCTGGAAACACACAGCGCATACAATTGACATACGTGTGCATAAACATAATGTATAAAAAAAGAAAAACATTACGCCGATAATCGTTTCCTACGAAAGTATTTCCGCATATTACACATTTGAATTTCGGCATATTACACTTAAAAGTTAATTGTAAAATAAACTAAGTTCATACTAAATATAAAATTAATATTGAAAACCGATGGGAGAAGTAGGGAATTGAAAGTGATTATAAGGAAGAAGGAGTTAGACGATGGTATGTGTATATGTATATAGATATAAATAAAGATAGCTCGTATAGTGGATATATAGATACAGATATTTATTGATGTTTATAGATATTTATAGATATATAATAAATGTGTATAGACATTTATAAATATTTGTAGTAGCTACTGATATGTTGCATGAAAAGTATATGCGATACTATGAACGATGAACGATGAAACTATGAACGATAGGTATTAACAAGCTCGTTAGGTGCAATTGATTTTAATAATTCTTTAACGAACGTCGGTTGGTTGAGGTTGAAAATGATGCCTGACTTATCTGGTTCTTCGCGTCCAATATGATATAAGAGATAACAAATACTAAATAAGAGATAACAAATGCAATATGAGTCATATATGCCAGTTACTACTTGCCCCGACCAGACGTATTGATATTAGAGTCACGTACTGCTTTCCAATGAGAAATATATCAGCTCTCTATACATAAATTGGTGGCTAACAAAATTGAGCCTTCATCGAAGGTGGGATGGATATATATTGGCAAAGTGCATAAAGGCGGATTGAAGCCTTCCTTTGTCAGCTATCCGTTGCGGGGGCTCTCCACTGGATAGGGATGAAATGAAAGTGGGGGGACTGGAGGGGGAACGGAGGTGGGAAGTGAAGGAGGGGGCGGGGGCTGGAACAAATGGAGATCATGTAACCTCCTATAAAGTGAGAATACCGATAAAGGCACCTTTCGTCTTATTCCCTTCCATACCTTATACTCAACTAATCTAATCCTCGAAATGAATATCAGACATTTTACAATTCATACTATTTATAAATAAGATAAAAAATGAAATTACCGCGTGAATTTTGTAGCACCTGATGTTTCGGCGACGTTGCAGCCGCCGTTGTCCAGGCTAGACCCTGACAGTCTACCCTGGACAACGGCGGCTGCAACGTCGCTAAAACGTCGGGTGCTACAAAATTCACGCGGTAAATTCGTTTTTGACGTGACAACGTCTTATAATTCGATGGAGCCGGCTGCACGCACGAAAAAACATGACTCATGCGGCGTTACCTCGCTCTGAGGCGTCCCATTTAAGGCTTGAAGTGCAAGCGAGAGCGCGGAACGAGCGGCAAAGAGGCACAATCGGCCTCCGCGTTCGGCAGCGTTCGACATCTGTCTCTCTTCTACTCGAGTGAGCGATGCGTCCGCGTGGACAGCTGCTATACAATAATACATTTACATGTTTTCGTCAAGTATGAAGTGCAGTGAAAAGTGAATGTGGTGTCAATTATTTATAGCAACGGCGTAATAATTGCGGCGATAAAGGTAATGATTCTTTCGATATTAAATATAAAATTGACATAATTGTATTTATGCGTACGCATAAATGTAACTTGATCAATTCAATTGTGATTTCCATTTACCTCCTTCTCTACATCCATACAAAATATCTATCAAACAAATAAAATAAAAATTTTCTTTTGAAAAATGCAACCATTCCATCAGTATTTTTTTATGACGTTGTCACGTTCAACTATCGTCAGTAAACCGACTTTACAAATAACCGATTTTTTTATCTTATTTATAATGTCAAATAACCGCGATAGTCTCCGTTTTCATCATACTACTTGATCCAACAACATTGACGTAGAGAGATTGACAAATCTTAGATTCGTCGTTGACTTGGCTCTACTCCCTGGTAATATTAGTGACATGATATCCTTTATTATTAACGAATTAGTACGTATATATTTGATTTATTGACTATTTCAATTGTTAGGCTTCTGCTTTGATTATTCAACTTTTTAACTGACTATTTTAATTATTGTGTGTTTAGTAGGTAGCCATTGACTATTCTTTAATTTGTTTTGTAATACGATTCTACGACGAATAACTTTTAGTAGATTCCAAAGTAGTAGTAGTAGAAAAAATAAATAAATAATTATAATTGCATAAGTTGTTAAAAATGCTATGCAATAGCTTTACCGCGGCAGTCCCCGAGTGCCACACGTATTTTTTTTTATTTTTTCTGATATCATATAACTGCGCTCTATCGGAAAACGTTGAAATTATTCCGAATCATTTGCGCCTGCGGTAGCAAATGATTCGGAATAATTTAAACGTCTTCCGATAGAGCGCCGCGCACGAATTTTTTATTCAATAAAGCAAAAAAAACGGATTATTCGAAAAAAATCGTAGATAAAAAGATAGATAATTAAAGTATCTTGAAAGTGGTGCAGGATTCATAATAATACGCCCGATAGTATTTGCGTAGTAGTCGTTTTTGTGTTCGGTTAGACCTAACTTCACAAATTAATTACACTATGTATTATATACAAAATCTAAAATATTCAAAGCTAAGAATATTAGGAAAATGTTCTTGTTTAACATATATTTTTTTCGAATCGTAAGCAGTACTCGTTTAGACGTAATTATCAGTTTAAAATCATTAATTTTCGTTAAGAAATTTCTTCATTCGGTCGCCACGCTGGCCCTAGGCCCGCGATAAAAGCTATGCAATAGCTTAAAAAAAAGAAAATCTAAGTATTGGCTTTTTATTTATTAATTTTACCTAATCAAAAATTCTGTGAAATGCCGTTTTATCATAGAGTGGTCCTTTAACAATCAAGCACTTTTTTATTGCTTTTTTAAATGCTACCATGTTAACTAAATTTTGTATCGTAATTTCTATATTATTATAGAGCCTTGGAGCTAAGTATTTAAAGTATCTTAAAGGTTGTATCTTTAAAGTATCTTAAACATTGTAAGGTTCCTGGTTCGATTTCCAGCTGTGTCACCATTTTCCGTTGGGATATAATTAACGGAATTGTATTTCAATTCTGTCGATCGAATGCAATAACATGACACACACACACACACATATTACACGCGCACATACATACACACTTCATATTAGAGTTGGTTGTAAGAGATTGTCGTATGATAATAAACGCCCATTGTGAAATATCACAATAAAGAGTACAAACAAACCAACAAGCTGTATCATTCATTACCTATCGAAGTTGTAAGCTACACTATATTTATCTAGGCTTCAAAATTATGCTGAGCGACTAATTTAGCTAAACGACAGAGATCGAGACACAGGTTTCCCGAGCCTGGGCAGCTTTTTAAGTCAATAAAAATATACTATACAGTACAATTTCATTCTAACAGTAGGTAAGCGTTCTGTATTCAACACAGCCCCATGAGCAACAACACGAGACATTAGAAAACCAGGATAAATCCAGTAATACATCTTCTACATCACCGCCTACTACAACCAATAAGTCACCGGTCATCTCTACAATAGCTCCAGAAAAACCTTAAACATCGCCACAAGCCATAACTACCAATTTCATAAATGACAGTGTGGAAAAACGAGCTAAATCCGAAAAAATAGCTCTGCAATATTGAGTACAAATTTAACAATGACAGCCATTGCTGTATTGGCGATTAATTAATTTATTTTATTTTATCTGCATCCAAACTTTTCTCTGGTCGTAACGGTCTCCGTTCCATCGGTTTCAGAAGAGGGAGGAAGAGAGAGTGCACCCGTGGTCGCGCGCCCACCTGTGTGCACTATAATATAGCCTGCGCACTTGACTGCTTCCGAACAATGGACTCTGAGAAGACTAAAGAAGTCACTAGAATCTACAATGCAGTCGCTATGGCCGAACACGGCTAGAAGGATATATATAAGCGTTCTTACACCTAAACGCGTCATTGCTTTAAACAACCTCAGTAATGCGATTAATTACGGCCATAAGATCCATTCTGTTCTCGGATCGGCCCAACTCACGTTTCAACTCCTATTCAGAAACCTCCTCGTGTGAAAGGCTACCCCGGGTAAGACTCTCGCGTCTCAGGCCTTACGGCTGGTGAATCGGTTTCTCCTGGTGGGATTGCCTCCCGGCGCTACTTGACGATTTGCGCACCGTTCGGCCACGCCACTCGGTTGTGCATTCTGACTGATTGCTGAAGGAGTCTGGAGACTATGGAATATACTGTCTCAAGATTCAAAATGAATCACCGCAGAATTACGGCAGGTAGAGGCCGCGTAAGCGACTTCTATCCCGCAACCAGTCGGGAGGAGGGAGGTATCCTGAAGGAAATTCCAGAGATAGCCTCGAAACTGGTATCCAGGGGGCGAGGTGGCCCCACTGGTTTACCTTCCTAATGCCTCGCCGTAAGGCGTTGGCCTCTGACGGGGTCGTGAAATTGTTGGACGGTAGGTTTGTACCGTCCTAAAGACTGCTACCCTCATCCCACGGCTGAAAATACGATCACGTATTGTTATACTGGCCTGCAGGGTAACGGTTTCGCCTGTTGTACACCGCCCAACTGTGGCTATCCACCATTATGATCACATATCTATATACCGGTTGATGAGCAGGCCACCCGTTTTTTTCAACATATCCTGAAAAGTCTCAAGAGGGCTCTTTTTTATTTCTTTTTTCTGCTCTGTTTTCCATTGCGGTCTTATATATCGTATATTTGGTTTTGTCAAAGTCACGCATGATATTAGATGCGCCAGCTAGACAGACAGCTCATCGTTCTAGCTTCTTGCTTTCAGTAGCGCGTTTAATTCTGTGGATTTTGACCTTCTTTTAGAGTGTCACGGGGTTAGGGAAAAAGGGGTGAACGTTGCGGGGGGGGTTTGGGGTGTTAAGGCGGGTGGAGAGTAGGGGGAGGGTCAATGGGGGCAGGGGGGAGGTCGAGGTGTCGGGGGATCGGGGGGTGTTGAAAATATTCTTCTTCTTTCGTGGGTTCCTATCACGCCTTATTTAAAGTGCTTTTATATATACCTACTGAAGTACTCAAAATGTATGAAGTTTCGGACGAAAATATACCGGACGAAGATATGATTTCTTGGTTGACTGGAAGATATTGATATGTAGCAAAAAGTCCGCCATTGTACCTTCTTTTAATTGTGCAATAAAGAGTTTTCATTCATTCAGGTATGATTAAAATGGCCTAACCACTTCTTTTTTCGACATTCTACTTCTTCCGTGGATTCCTATCCCGCTTTATCTAGAGTATTACCCAAGTAATAGTTATCCAAGTATTATGAAGAAATGAAGTTTCGGACGAAAACACATTCGCTGTCGAAAGGGGGGAGGGGGGGGGGGGGATTGTAATAATACTCAGATGAAACATTACTTGGCTACTTGTCATGGGGTGATACACCCAATTTTTTTAATAAATGATAAATGCAGATCGTCCCTGAAACAGCTTAGCGTTTGTCAGGTCTTTTTTCCATTCGTCGTGCGCAATTAAATTTACAACTGGATTCGCTCACATTTTCACACCGAATACCTACGATCTACCAATCTGTATGCCTACGATCTACCCATCTGCCCGCCTGTCCTACCTACTTACTACCCGTGTCTGCCAATTCGATTGTCCTACTCGCGTTAGCGGAATTCGACACGACGCTTATTTATTTTAAATTCGATCTAAGCTTATTTCTTCCACCTTTTCGATCACACGCAGATTTATTTCCCCGATGCATTGATTATATAGGGCTATTAGATTGTTCAATGCCATACTTCGTTTTGGCATTTTGGATTTTACTGTTAAAGGCAACGTGTACGTGGCATTTATAGTTTCAAACGTTGATACATTTTCTGTTATATAGACTTCTATTTCTATATATAAAAAAAAAACAATAATATAAATGAATTTTAAAAACATAGCTTCAATATTGGGATATAAAACAGTAGGACCTCGCTTATCCGAGGTAATATGGACCGAGGGTACCTCGGATAATCGTATACTCGGATAACACGAACTCTGTCGTAAATCGAAATGAAACACACGGTAAAGTTTAAAATGAATGAAAACGTATTCAGTGAAGTAAAATAATATGTACATCTATTCCATTTTTAATTATAGTCGGTTAAAAATATAATAGAATACATATATTATAAACAAGATAAAAACTAATTTACTGTGTGAATTTTGCAGCACCCAACGTTTCGGCGACGTTGCAGCCGCCGTAGGGTAGACTGAAAGAGCTTTCAATCCGTTGTTCCGCGGGTAGGCCGGCCACCGCTGCTGCCACTGCATAAATTATAGCGGTGGTGGGGAAGCGGGCTCGGCGCACGCGATTTTCGAAAATCCGTCGTGCATACAACACTCACTGTATCCTGTGTTACGTCCCTGCGTTCGGATTTCGGCGGAGATTCGAGGTTATTCTTATTTCAATGGCTTCCCGAATCGTGCGAGGAAAGTAGAATTGTTCTTTGGATAACACAATGGGATTTTGAAACTGCAGCCAGTGGTTTATTCCGCTACCCAATATATGTTCGTAGATCGCCGAAAATTCATGCGGAAACTTCGTTTTACTTTCCTATTTAAGGAAAGTATTGTGGACGCATTACTGTGTGTCTGTATTTATGTGTGTATTCTCCGACAATAGCGCCGAAACGCTTATTCCGATTGAGCTGAAATTTGTCATGCTTGCATCATTTGGTCATGGCACGAGCTAAAAAGATTGAGGTTTAAATCCGTCCACCCAGGGTTGGCTCCCGACGAGGGAACTACTCAACGGTCAACGGTCAACAGCAGAGACCCAAAATTTTGTATACGCATTCAATTATGACAGCAGCTTCCAAATTTCACCATGACATGGTTAATGTACCCTAGGTTGGCTCCCGACGAGGGAACTCCTCAACGGTCAACAGCAGACATAAAATTCGAAAACTGCTAAAGTCAAAAAGTCGAAAAGTCGAAAAGATGAAAAGTCGAAAAGTCGAAAGTCGAAAGTCGAAAAAATCGAAAAGTAAAAAAAGTCGAAAAAGTCGAAAAGGTCGAAAAAGTCGAAAAACTCGGAAAACTCGGACAACTCGAAGTCGAAGTCGATTTCGATTTTAGGGTTAAAAGGTGGTGCTAGGATAGGGGTTGGGGGGGGGGGGGAGGGGTTGTGGTAGGATTTATTATATTAATATTCAGATGAAATAAGTTCCTGGCTAGTTGACAGGTAAGTCTTGGGGGACACAACCGATTTTTTTATCTTGTTTATAATGTCAAACAACCGCAATAGTCTCCGATTTCATACATACATACATTATAAAATACAGTACTTACAGCATAGTAAAATTAAGGCAGAGGGATGATGATGGGGTATAAAAACCTTTTCGACCTCGGTTAACCTGGAACTCGGCTAATCGGGGTTCGGATAACCGCGGCGCTACTGTATGTCAATTTTAATTTGCTCTACATATTTGAATTCATAATATTTAGGCGCTTTAAATGTCAAATAGTCTAATCTATGGCATTTTAAGATCTCCGTATTATTTATGTGATGTAATGAGTCTATATACAAATGAAATACTAGTTTAACGTTATTATTGTTATTAAATTTACTAATTTAATATTATTAAATGCAATACTAATTTAATGTTATCATTGGCTCAATAATGTTTTTCTACAATTAATTGGTCCTTTAAAAAAAACATTCATTATCAATGTTATTATAGATGACCAAATAAATTGTTATTAGTTTCGCCGGACAATGCCATTAGCGCCACCTGCATGTTGCCAGCCCAGAAGGGTTGCAAAAACGTCTCATCCTTTATGATAAATGCCCTGATTAAAATGAAACTCATTACCAAACAACCTGTCGAATTACATGTTACATTAATAGATTGCACTAACAGATACATTCATATTTAATCATACCTATATAATCTGAGCATTGCAGCATAGTGCTTCTTGCACTGAATAATATTTTTTCAAAAATATATACCATTGTTTAAACATCATTTTTAATTAATTTTTTGTAGTATGTATTCGGTCATTTTATTATTACTATCATTTGCAATCTTATAATAATTAAGCCTTGTAAAGTAATTACCATCATATCCAATGTGAAATTTTCTCTATATCTCACAGTGTTTTTTAGTCGAGAAACGCGGCCCTGTTGTTGTTTGTAAGAATACTCGGCTGGATGTTCATCCAGACGTACATAAGAATATATTTATACAGAATCAACAAACAACAGAGAAATGCTCGTATAATGCGTTTGTTTGGCTTTTCGCGGCTTCAGTGGCGCGCAAAAATAAGAGTTATGTCTGCTTTTCATGGCTGCTACGCCGGAAAACTCTAATCCTCCATTAAACACAGCATTTGAAAGCACCGGATTAGAGAAATAAGGGATATGAGAAATACACCTGTAACAGTATGCCAACTGTTAAGTGCCTGCGCTATGGTAATTATACCGTCTTGAATCTAGAACAACATTAATTAATTGAAAAAAACTACTGGACGATGGAGTGGTCATCTGTGCGAGTGAACAAATTACAGAAATAACCGTCAAGGGAAAACTGCTTGGATACAGGTTTTATTAGAAAAACAATCTGTATTGTAGCAATCCATAGAAGTCCTTCTGTTCGCAATATTAGCAACTATTTCACGAGGCTGAAAGATTTGTTAAAAATTAACTCCAATATAAAGAACTTAATATCTGCAGAAGATCTGAACATATTTCTAAATAATAAAAAAAAAACACCCAAAAGCAAATTAATATCTGGAGGTTCTAACATGTTTTGGTTTGTCTAGTTAATATACCTCGACGCATACAGTTAAAACCCTAAATCATATTTAGAATAACGTGTAGGTTCCTTAATGACTATGAAATATCAATTATATATCAAGAGTTACGGGAAAAATCGACCAATGTCATTTTTCCTCTATGAAAAATTCTTCTATGTCATGACCTCTACTTCCTCTATGTCATGACCTCTAATGAAAATGACGTAGATAGTATCTTGTGGCTTGTTCCCAAACGAATCAAAGCATTAATCGAAGCATTAATAGAAGAAAATGTGTGACGAGCCAACGAATACAGTTTTATTCACCAAACTTAGTTTTACTATATTAAGATTCCAGAGCAAATGAAAAGCCTTAGAGAGAACAAATTAAAAAAGGTAATTGTAAATATTTAGGTAAAAACCCATCTTATGGTATAAGGGAGTTTGAATATTCTGAGTTTATTTTCCATGTTGATGATTAATAAAATTTGTAAACTTTTAAACATAATGATATTATGATAGCTGACGTTTTAATTTTCATATAATTTACTATACATCTGCTGTAATATGCCTTCATATTTTTTTAAACATGAATAGATGTATAATAAATTATATGAAAACTTGAATGTCAGCTATTATAATACTGTTATGTTAAAAAAATTACAAATTTTACTAATTATCAACATGGAAAATAAACTCGGAATTTTCAAACTCCCAAAAATTGAATTTCTTACCAAATTATTTATAATTATCTTTTTAAATTGGTCCTCTCCAAGGCTTTTCATTTGCTCTGGAATCTTATTATAGTAGGACAAACTTTGATGAATAAAACAGTATAGCACTTTGCTAAGTCACTGTCAGTTTATGTGGAGATTGGATTTATTCCTCGTATCGTGATGATGAAAATCACTATTCACCGGAACTTCTGCTAGGTGTCTATGAGCGTTAAGACTCGTAACTCAATTTTACCTCAGGCTACCTAAGTTTAAGAATTTTCTTAAAATAAAAAAATACATTTATATACATAGACATTTATATTTCGAGAAGACGTTGAATACGCCAGCGTAATTCCAATATTTAAAAATGGCGATCAGATGGATATAAATAATTATAGGCTAAGTTGTCTTTTAAGCACATAACATTTTTATTCAATTCAATTCAAATCAATTCTTTATTAAGAAATCACACAGTATTACAGTATAATATTTTTTTAATGTATGCAGATTTACAAGAAATAAAACCGGTTACGGATTTCATTAAAATTACATAAATGACGTTTCTTTTTTTTTTAACTACTTAATAAAACTAATATACCTTCAATTTTAGAACTACATAAGAGTCTAGTATGCAGTGTGTGTGTATGTCTTTGTGGGAGTGTGTTGAGCGTGTACGTGTGGAGTGTGAGCGTGTATGATATTAGTAATGGCGTATATAAAATATAATAATAATAATAATAATCAATAAAAATAGCTAAAAACGAATAGTCAGCTTATTATATCGGTTAGGGTTTGATTTACGGAGTATTTGTAAGTGATTATGGAATTAATAAACATATCAATACCATTTAAATAGGTATTATAAAGCTCACAGCAGCGTGTGAGTACTTCATTCCTTGATGCATTAGTTTTACCCCTCCTATCGCGGGGTAAAAATTTAGTCGTCACTTCTGCCCGGGACAGTTTTGCGCGTGAAGTCGATGGCCTTGAGAAAAACGACCATAACTTTTATACTACTATACGGATCGTAAAAATAATAACTGTAAAATGATCGCATTGAAATTTGAAATTTATAATATTATAACCTTATCTCGTCAAACAATTAAGATAATAATGAATAAATATTTAAAAAGTTGGCATTTTACGCAGCGCGGAGCGCCCTAACCAATATTGGTTAGATACAATTTTAGCATTTGTAAGCGTCTAACTAAAAATGGTTAACTCAAATAGGAAGGGCAATCGCATAACGCGGCAATCGAAACAGGTCAAATTGGCGTGTGGTCCTCATTGGGACGTTAATATTGATCGCTCCCACCAGGTCAGCGCAATCGAATATACCATTCATTATTTTATAGAGGCACAGAGCATCATTCAAGTTGCGCCGATAACATAGCGAATTTATTTTAAATAGTAAGGCCGCCTCATTAGTAGTATTACAATAACTTTTCGTCTTGAAATTTAATTATCGAACGAACTTATTTTGGATATTTTGCAGTCTGTTAATGTGGACCTGATAACAGGGAGACCATATTGAAGAAGCAAACTCTAGGTGAGATGGAACAAACGCATTGTATAATACCTTCAATATTAATGGATCGGTGAATGGTTTCGATGCGCGAATTATGAAGCCAAGCATTCTACTAGATTTTTCGGCAATAGCTGCAATATGTGCCCGAAAGCTTAATCTGTCATCTAAAACTACACCCAGGTCCTTAATAGAAGTGCACGTCGCGATAGGAATGTCATCGATCTGATATGAGTAGTTAATCTTGTTTCTATTTCGCGTAAAGCTTATGTGGAAACATTTTGCTACATTCATTTTTATCATGTTTTTGTTACAATATATTTCCAAAGAGTCGAGATCCTTCTGTAGGAGAACACAATCGTTTACAGATTTAATAATTTTATATATCTTCAAGTCATCTGCGTACATCAGGAATTTTGAATGTTTGAAGCATGCACCGATGTCGCTAACGTACAGAATAAAAAGTATAGGTCCTAAGTGTGATCCTTGTTGGATACCAGAAGGTATCAATTCACATAGTGACATAACCGAACCGATGGAGATGCAATGCGATCTATTTTTGATATACGATACTAGCCATCTGTAAAGGTCACCTCTTATACCAATAGAGTAAATCTTTTTTAATGATATGTCATGATTTACGCGGTCGAATGCTTTGGCAAAATCCGTATACACGGTGTCAATTTGTATTCGATTGTCCA
The DNA here is from genome assembly GCA_944548615.1 of Micropterix aruncella. Lineage (NCBI taxonomy): Eukaryota > Metazoa > Arthropoda > Insecta > Lepidoptera > Micropterigidae > Micropterix > Micropterix aruncella. The sequence goes on from OX155969.1 coordinate 28,518,627, forward strand.
TATTCTTATTTAAATACTACGTAAACACAGTTAAATTAGTATCGACTGACCTACCCGGTAAGAAACCATGCTGTTCATTATTTATATGTTTTTTAATGTATGTAAGGATAGAATCACCTATATTTTTTTCATAAACCTTCGCAAATGTGGATAATTTTGAAATAGGCCGGTAATTTGACACATTTAACTTGTCTCCGCTTTTGAAGATTGTTGTTACCAATGCATATTTCCATAGAGAGGGTACAGTGCCTGTTCGCAGAGATTTTTTATATATACTATTGAGAGGTTTAGATAATGAGTGAGCACACTGTTTAACGAAAAAGGCAGGTATATTATCGTACCCTGCTCCTTTGCTGGGATCTAATTTTAAAAGATATGCTAGCGTCATAGTTTCCGATATGTTCACATCTGTTATGGGCATATCATTATGATAGGAAAGCGCAGCTTCATAGTCACAGTGATTTGGGGAATGTTCATAGACGTAGTTGAAATAATTAGAAAATAACTGGGCTATATCATTTACGTTACTCGCGGACAGATCATTATAATGCATAGTCTGTGGGAAAGCGGGACTTGACTTGACTTATATTTTGATCATTGTGTTTTAAACAATTAGGATTATGGCATATCCAACTGTATTTGCAATTTTGAATGAATAAAGTACTATTGACTATAATGACTATTGACTATTATCTAAAATTAAAAAAAAATCGCTTAAAAAGGTCTCTCGAAGAAAACATTTTTTTCTAATGATGAGTTTAGGATTTGGAAAGAAATTGGTACAACTGATGCAATCGTAGATACGAGACATACATTTAATTGCATCGTGGACGAGGGTAAAAAGTGTAGTGTCGACACGGTTTCGCACGATACGAAATTTTCTACCAGATAGAAAATACCACTTCTTTGCCGACGACACAATCATTGTTTTGGATGGGCATCCTTGGAAAGACGATTATTTATCAAGTGAGCGAATGGTTAGATGAATCCCTTTTAGCCTGTTGGAGACTTCGTCCAACATACCCACAACAAAAAAGCAATTTCTATAGAATCGAAACCGCAAACACGCTCAAATATACACGAGTCAACTGCAATTGAATTATAATTAAATTCGGCATTTTATGCACAGTCAAACTGTGACTAATGCAATTTCTTCTGATCGATACGAATTGACACAGTTACTCGCCCCCACCGGTAGATATTGCATCATTGCATACCATATAAAAAGCAGTATATTCGACACATATTTTATCATTCCCTGGCGGACAGTAACCGCTCATCTACAAGTACTCGCGCTCTTCATTATCTTCGAGTCAACAAATCACGCATAGTATACGCGACTATCATTATCTTCGAATCTATCGCGGCGTTTCACACTTCGGACACACAACCACGGATTCACCTCACGCCCACACTACCTACACACTGGCGAAATATCAAACAAGGCGTTACGAACTGGCAACCTACTACAGACCTTCTGAATAAATACTCCAACTTCAACATCCACGACTTTCGATAACGGAGAAAACTTACTGATGAGAACCACCCTTCACTCACGAATAATTGGAGTCTAGTGAAGGGTGGCCACTCTCACAAGCCTAAATATAAAACAAATGAAATATATAGCGTTTCTATGTCTGACGTAGCCTTGTGGCGTCTTGATATGTATATTTCAATATACTGTTTCTCATTATGTATGTAGTGGCCTAATACCCCATTTTTAATGCAACTGCATGATGGCCCAGGATAAGTAAGATAAGCAAACACATTTCTTGAACATGTTTAAAGAACCATTCGTTTCGTGGAAAGAGTGAACGATATTTTAGATGTTATTTGTATTGTAGATGTTGAGAAACAGAACATCACATATTCTCGCGGGGAAAACAAACAGTGCGGCAGTAATCGAAAAATATCGCTGTACAAATATGAAAAACGTTTTTCTTTTTTTTTCCACTATTGCGTGATCGAATAGATGTAACCTAAAATACGTCTGAGGCACGTACAATTCAGAAATCGAATAATAGTCCCTTATTGATCTGTGCTTACTTACCCACCATCACCTATTACTTTTCCTGCCAACCAACGGTTAGGGAAAGTATTGTGAACGCCAATTTTGTTTGATGAAGACGGCAACATCCATTGTGACCTCTCCCCCCCTCCCATCCACAAGACGATTAAGACCATTTCCAAATTGAAGTCTGTCTATGTGTCTATCCTGCACGATAGCGCCCAAATTGGTCATGGCAAGAGTGAAAAGAATTGTAAAAAGATTATGGTTGAAATCGATCCACTAGGGGGCGCGCTAGTCATACTTCAATCTCGAAATATTTTACTTAGAGACTTAGCAATTCCGGCCCTCCAACCGACCAGGAAGGAAATATCAATTTTTAGTTCCCATGAGACGATTAAGACCATTCTCAGATTGAGGCATGTGTGTGTCTGTCTGTCTGTCTGTGTGTCTGTATGCGTATCCGTGTGTATTCCTCCACGATAGCGCCCAAACGGTTCACCCGATTGAGCTGAAATGTGATATGCAGGCATTATTTGGGCGTGGCAAGAGTTGAAAAGATTGTGGTTGAAATCGGTCCAGATCCATGATATTGAAGTGATGTGATCTGTATATTGAAGTGATGATTCTCAAGATGATATATTATCCGAAGTTGAGTAGTCTGTTGTCAAAAAAACGCAACACAAAAAACGTAAAGACCAAAATTAATATAGACAGAAAATTAATTAATTTGGAAAAGCAAAATATTTTGTTTTTAGGGTCTGAAGTTCGGCCTGACGAGACTTTAAACACCCCCCTGTTAACCCCTCGCGGCCCGCGGTTTGAATTTTAATGTGTGCCTTACGGCCCGTAAGAAATTCTCGAGTCTCAAAAAAAAGATGGCGTTTCAGAAAAAAAACGATTACTCCGAAACTGTCACACCGATCGTCTAAAAAAGACCTGTTTTATGTTCCTATTGAAATTTGCTATTAGATATTTGTAACGTCGTTATGTAAAGCAATAAAGATTATTCATAATTATTAGTCGATTAAATAATCCATAATTAGCGGTCGGCCTCGCCTGGCCATTTCGGGCCGTCTGGGGTTCGACGGTAAATATCAATTCTGGACGTTTCGGGCCGTCTGGTACGCGAGGGGTTAAGTCTCTTTAACTCTGTTAAGTCTGTTAAACACCTCCATGTTAAGTCTCATATAGGAGCAACCTAATCTATATGCAGAGAAAGCAAATACCAATACAATGAATAATATAAGAAACTCCATAGACACGTTGGTATACACGTCTGCCGTTCAGCTTCTTTTATTTGTCTTCTTTTTCATTAGGCATTTTTTTTAAATTATTGTTATTTTACTTAGAGATAGGATACCATACAGGCGTGTTTATAGTGCCATATAAAATACGCTGACATACTGTTATACCTGAACGTCACCATATTGAACTTAGGAGAAGTAGGAGGTAATACGGCACTGAGTGATCTAATAAGATATGTAATCAATGGTCATACCTTGAAAAAAAATGTAAATACCATGACTTGCAATAATTTTAAGAGGTTAAGAAATTCATACAATTACATTTCGTTAGCAACACACAGGAGCCTAATCAAAATGAACTGAACGTTGATAAATTCTCAAAAATTATGTCTTTTCGTGATATTTTCAGAGAACAATTATTGAAAATCCCAAGAGGAGAACAATAAGCAGTCGATGAAGGTAAATAAAATACAAACGAAGCTGCTATGGAATTCATCGACTGGAGTCGGGCCCATCATAATACAATTTTTTACTTTTCTGAGCAGTGGATTCCGTACTAACGACCGGCTGTGGTAGGTTTAGGACAGCTGTCTTGCCACATGTGAGTGTGACACCTTACCACCCATTCACTCCCCCTTCGAAGCCATATAATTTGAGATGCGGAAATCGCGGCTTTATATATTTTTTTTTAGGAAAGAGTTGATTATTTTTCTGGAAAGACCAAAATCTTTAAAGAGGTAAAATAGAGATTTAACTGGCAGGCCACGAGCGCCAACTTCCACCGCGCGAAGGTGAACAGTGAAGCCGTTCCGGGTGACGGCATTTGCGAGATCATGGTATTTATTTAATTTGTACTCGTGTTCTTTTGGGATATTTGATTCCCATGGAACAGTTAACTCTACAATAAGGGTCATCTTCCGAGATAGAGAGAAAAGAGATATCTGGACGGAGGGCTGTGCATCCGAGACTTTCAGGAAATTTATACTGCTTAGAGGCCGAATCGACCTCCAGAATCCAATATGAAGCTTTCTCAATTATTGAGAAAGGTTTTGTAGTTAAATGTGTTTTGCCTTTAGAGCTATTCCGCACAAACTGTATTGGGGGTTTGGAGGATACTGTCAAACCCTTGTTGGCACGAGCCACTGAGAGGCTAGTTACCTCGCGAATAACAGCGAGAACTTTGTAATGGCGGTAAGTGTACCGTCCTTGATCTAAGGCCACCTTGCAGCCAGCTAGAATATGTCTGGCTGTGCAAGGGGTATTGCTACTAAGGGGACATGAACTATCCTCGGCATAGTTCCAACGAGCGAGGTTACTGGTGTCTGGAACTGTATGCTGAAAGGCATTCAAATAAAATTTTAGCATCTCTGGCGTTCAATCATAGAGTATTACTTTCCAGTGCCAAGATAAATTGATACCCTAATAAGAAATGCGATAAAATAATTCCAAACAACCACACAATTGGGAATATTTAAACTACGTCCTGAGCATAGGACATTGGCCAATTTGGGCAGAACACGCATATATACAAAATCTGAAGTCAAAGATTTCAGTTTTAAACATTCTATCTGATACGAAATAGTTCTGATATCTAATATGGACAGAGTTTAATAATTACATACTTTTTTAATAATACATAAGTATGGTAATTCTTAAACTTACTTTTTTAATTTTCATTCAATTATTTATTTCGGAAATCTTAATCTATTACAGTGAATAATTAGAGTAAGACATAAACCTTATTAAAAATACAACCGGTTACGGTTTTCGATATAGATAATTACAAAAAATACGTTGAGAACTACTTAATAAAACTAAAATAGGTAAAAATTTACTAGTACCTACATACTAGGCTTATGTTTGGGGTGTGTCGGTAAATGAGACTAGTTTGTGGGTGTGAGTGTGAGCGTTAAAGGGAGGGTTGAGTTTCTAGAATGTTGTAGACATATTGTGGTATGTGGTAGACATATTGTGTAAAAATTGTTGCGTAGATACTTGACTTGAGTTGTCGACTACAACGGGCGAGCCCGTCACCACAGGAAGTTTTAACGATTAGTCGTTCTATCGACTTGCAGTGAGCGTAGAAGACTTTGGACAAAACAATCCAGCGTCTAGCTACGCCACAACCCGTAAGAGACCAACGCCTTACCGCGAGATAGCGACGTTGGATTGTTCTGTCCAAAGTCTTCTACGTTCACTGCAGGGCGACAGAACGAGAAAATCGTAAAAACGTCCTGTGGTGACGGGCTCGCCCGTTGTAGTTGACACCGCAAGTTGTTAGTCGGAGTCGGAGTTGGGAGCTAACGGGCCCATGATGAGGTGGCCACGATGACCCATGTGTTCAGGGTCGGTCACACTCACGGGTCAACACCCATCCGATGGCCTCCACGCATGGGGTGCGAACCTGGGTAGGATACTGGGTCAACCAGTCTCCCCTGGGAATCAAACCTCTGGCGCTCCTGGACGGTCTGCGCACCGAGTGGCGCAAGCCAATCGATTGTGCTCTCCGACTAACAGTCGGGGGAGTCTGGGAACTGTATTGTTTCCTATAGAGCGGGGGTGGTTGTGTACCTTATGGCGACTGCTCTTGAATTGACCATTGCCCATCCGATCCTGGGTGAACAGCCGGGCAAAGGACGCCTTGGTCCGCGATATATTCGGTTTACTCCGTTTCACCGCTGCATAAGGGAGAGGACCGCGCAAGCGACCTCGAACTCGGAACCAATCGAGAGACCGGAGAAATCTGGTCACAATTGGAAGTAAGGGCGCGAGTGTCTCGAGCCGCCGGGAAGTAATTCCTGGCTATCTCGCGGTAAGGAGTTGGTCTCTTACGGGTTGTGGCGTAGCTAGACGTCGGATTTATAATGTCCAAAGTCTTCTACGCTCACTGCACGGTCGATAGAACGATGAATCGTTAAAACGTCCTGCGGTGACGGGTTCGCCCGTTGTGGTTGACATCTCAATATGTTAGTCGGAGTGCACAATCGATTGGCTTGCGCCGCACGGTGCGCAGACCGTCCAGGAGCGCCAGAGGTTTGATTCCCAGGGGAAACTGACCAGGGCCAGAGTCCTACCCAGGTTCGCATCCCGTGCGTGGAGGCCGTCGGATGGGTGTTGACCCGTGAGTATGACCGACCCTGAACACATGGGTCTTCGTGGCCAACGCATCATGGGCCCGTTAGCTCCCAATAATGTGTAGATACTGTGTTTATTTTATAAACTTATATAAAAAAATAATAATAGTAATCATCATAAAATTATGATAATAGTAATAATAATCAGTAAAATCGCTAAAATGAATAATCAGTTAATTATACTAGTTAGGATTTGATTTACGGAATATTTAACTGTATATTCAACTGTGTTTAATTTAAAACCAGATAATAAATCTATTTTGTAAATGTAAAGAAACCACGTTTTTGTAATGTGTCTGGAATATAAATCTGTACCAATTTTCCGAATTTGGCCACCACATTATTGCTTCTCTGATTGGATATTTTTCGAAACTTGAGACGAGATATTTCCTCAAAATTTGTTTACTCTAAACATATGTTGATTTTTTACACTATTTCTTATGTTTATTAAATAAACTAAATATGTTTTGAAACGGGTTTAAAAAGTTTATGCGGCAAAGGATTAACGAAACTCGGAGCGTTTAGCTTGTGCCTGTACGGTCAGCCGTTTGAAGAGAATTATCAGAGAAGTTAAGGAGTTCGCCGCCTGGAAGAATCATCCGCCTGTGATGATCTGGTCAGCCGACCGCGAGGGGTGGATTCGTTAGGGTGGTGTGGAAGGGGAAGAGAAAGGGGAAGGGGAAGATCAAAGCCAGACAATATCATCTATATACTATACACATGTATTCGGATGACATTGCTACACTGAAGCGTCCAGGCCATTGGCAATGATATTAATCGAGATCTGAAGATACAGAAGATACCTGTTTCCATATCTATAACCTTCACATATTGACTATGTGAGTCTATCTAATGAGCTGCTGGACCTCCGTCATTATTGACAGTTGACGTCACACTTATTGACAGTTGAAGCAATATTTAATTTTATTCAAATAATACCAATTCAAACTGTTTTAAGAACTGGAGGGCCTATTCATGAAGAAAATAACATGCTAAATTTGTCTATGACTCATGTAAATCAAAAGGATCTTAGCTGATTACATAACAGAACTAATATGGGGGAAATGGGGGAATGCCACAGACAGTTCTAGGGTTTTCATTTTACAGAAAAGTGCATTGAGAGCAATTGTAGGTGTATCCCGTGACACGCACTGCGAACCATATTTTCTTAAGTACAAAATACTGACTTTTACGTCTTAATATATTTTACAATGTCTACTATATGCTAAATCAAATATTAACGAACAAGAGGTTATCGGGAATATGCACTCCCACAATACACGCAGACGTGATGACGTTATCCTGCCTAAAGTACGCCTTACGCAGACACAAAAGTCCTTTGGATATTTGAGCTATAAGTTCTTTAACCAGCTACCACTCTCCACAAGAAAGATGGAAACAAAGGCGTTTAAAAGATTTATGAAACAAAAGCTGCAATCCACACATGCTTTCTATAAGCTGGGTGATTTTTTTGAGCATTCCAATTCTTTCAAATAGGAATAACATTAATATGTAACTTTCAGGTACCTCATTTTAGTTTTTATTATTTAATTATAATATTATGAATTTAATATTTAATATGTAGATTACAATGTGTAATGTAACATACCTGATCATATACATACGTTGTTTTTTTTCAATTTTGTTTTGATACTTCCTATTGCGTGATTATTTTTTGTATAAAGTGCTTGATGACTATTAATTTTCTTATAATAATTATCTATTTTATATGTATACTCATGTACATGGATTCAGCTCTATTTTTTTTTAATTTTATTTGGCTGCCGTGTAAAGCCGACTTTAGTCAACGCTATTGTCGAATTAATATTTATGCTTTAATAGTTTTATATCTACATATACACTGACGAATTCTAATATGCGATAATTAGCTTTAATTCATAATTCATGCTTTTATTGTATATTCTGAATAAATAAATTGAATACTGAATACTGAAATACTGAATAGGGATTGATTAGAATGCCATATATTTGTCTACTCATATTTGAACATACAGGCGCGTAATTATTACGCATTAAAACCTGTACCAAATAAAAAAATACATCTTTGTGTAAATTATATTAAAATAATAAGAGATGTCATTTAAAAACTTGTTTGTTATTTTATTATTATTTTATTTTAAGATAGGATACCGAATAGATGTGTTTAGAATGTCATCTATTGGGCTACTGAGCATAGGAAAATATGAATCAATTATTTGGAACTATCAGTGCCGCTACACGACGTGTTTCGTAGTAATTTCCTAGCTGCCAAAACGTAGTAAGGCTTTGAGCAATTTAATGCCCTATAAAATCAATGGTAATACGGCGATATGATCAAAATATTATAGAAGATGTTGAATTTTATAGCCCAAGTATAAAAAATACCGCTGCTACTGGGTAGGAATTACAATTTTATCTGGTTTCACAATTTATCTTAATATATGATTTCTGTATTTATTTAATTAATTAAATCACATTTACCGTTGTTTATGGTTATATATTATACTAACTGACCCGTGCCCAATTCGTTGGGCGGTAAAACTTTTTACCTGTGCTGAAATTATGAGTGTGGTTCTATTAGTACTGAGTGCTATTAATTATTTCCTGACTGCCAAAAGAAGGGTTATATTTCCACTGCACATGTATGTATGTATTTGTATGCCAATTCGACTATATTACCGTTATTTGTGAGTGTCTTCTTGTGAGTGTGTTATTTGTGAGCGTATTATCTCTTTAACTATTTATGCAGCAAAAGGGAAATTATATGCAGTAAAAGGGAAAAGTCTTTTGTTTTAAACACTTGAGACGATAAATTTACTTATTTTGATAAGAATTCAGAATTGTTGATAATATGACCAATAAACATGACCTAACGATTTAAATTATTTTTTAAATATAATATACTACTTTTTGTGACATAAATATAAAAGTTAGACATATGCAGTCGCTGAAATTTTTGTAGGCATTATCAAGCTCTACAACTTTTCTCAAGAACTTAATCATATATCTCTCATCGTTAAGGCAGCGTTAGTTAGAAACATTTTGTTCGACCGCTTATTTTCCGACTTACTTTGCAAATCCGACTACCACGAAAAAGTCTTTTCATTTTTCGGATTAATATATAGCCTATTACACTCACAAATAATGTGGCTTTCTATTGGTAAAAGAATTTTCAAAATCGGTTAAGTAGATCCAGATATTACTTCCTACAACGTCACAAACTTTACCTCTTTATAATATTAGTACAGATAAGAGCTGTCATTTAAAAATTTGCTTGTTATTTTATTATTATTTCATTTAGATACGATACCTAATATGCGTATTTAGAACGTCATCTATTGGGCTACTGAGCATAGGAAAATATGAACCATTTATTTGGTACTATCAGTGCCGTCTACACGACGTGTTTCGTTTTAACATCCTAGCTGTCAACACGTAGTTCGGCATTGAGCAATTTAATGCCCTATAAAATTAATGGTAATATCTTGATATAATCAAAATATTATAGATGTTGAACGTTATCGCCCAAGTATAAAAAATAACGCAGCTACTGGGTAGAAATTACAATTTTATCTGGTTTTACAATTTATCTTAATTTATGATTCCTATATTTATTTCATTAATTAAATCACATTTAACATTGTGTATGGTTACATATACAACCACGTGTAGGAAGAATTGAATACGATAAATGTGTTTCAGCCGTTGCCGCCCCACTAAGCCTGAGCTTGTTCTAGGGCTTTCTAAAGCAGGCGCTTGTTGTCACTGGGTAAGAGCTGTGATTTAAAAAATCGCTTGCTATTATTATTTTATTTTGAGATAGGATACCGTAACGGAGAGTTTATAACGAATGAGTGAACCTGCCAAAACGTAGTATGGCATTGAGTAATCTAATACCCTAAATAATCAATGGTAATACCAAAATTAACAATTGCGACAGTGATTGAAATTCGAGATCGTTAGTAATAGTCCTGCCGATTATCTATACTAATATTATAAAAAGGTAAAGTTTGTGACGTTGTAGGATGTAATCTCTGGATCTACTGAACCGATTTTAAAAATTCTTTTACCAATAGAAAGCCACGTTATCTGTCAGTGGCATACGCTATATATTAATCAGAAAAATGAAAAGACTTTTTCGTGGTCCGACTACCATTATTTTCGTGGTAGTCGGACTTTTTCGTGGTAGTCGGATTTGCAAAGTAAGTCGGAGAATAAGCGGTCGAACGAAAACGTTTTTAACTAACGCTGCCTTAACGATGAGAAATATATTATTAGGTTTTAGAGAAAAGTTGTAGAGCTTCATAATGCATACAAAAAGTTAACGACAGCATATGTCTAACTTTTATATTTAAGTCACAAAAAGTAGTAATTTATATTTAAAAAAATATTTAAATCGTTAGGTCATGTTTATTGGTCATATTATCAACAATTATAAATTCTTATCAAAATAAGTAAATTTATCGTCTCAAGTGTTTAAAACAAAAGATTTTTCGCTTTTACTGCATATAATTTCCCTTTTACTGCATAAATAGTTAAAGAGATAATACGCTCACATATAAGACACTTACAAGAAGACACTCACAAATAACGGTATTATAGTCAAATTGGCATGCAAATACATACATACATATGCAGTAAAAATATAACCCTTCTTTTGGCAGTCAGGAAATAAATTATAGCACCCAGTACTAACCGAACCACGCTCATAATTTCATCACAGGTAAAAAGTTTTACCGCCCAACGAAAAGGGCACGGGTCAGCTAGTGTATTTATATGGGTATTGATCAGCTTTACTATTTAACCCGTGTCCACAATGAATTATGTCACAGAATTATCAGCTTGTGACATCTGCGAAATTTTATTCATCCCCAATTTGAAACGCTCCAGTCTGGTGCGAATATCTGTACGTAGGCCGTCAAACCCTCATCAAAGCGGAGATAACTCCCGCTTACCCACCCGTGGAGTATCCATTAAAAATATGTTGGGACGTACAACACGTACGCGCAGACGGGTAGCTATTTACATTGCTATTTTCCGAATGTTTGTGAATTAGCGGAGATTGACGTCGAAGATAATTAAAGGCGTGTACAGTGAAATGGGTGAGCGTGAAGGCGGCAGAGGCATTTAAATTTAGTTTAGCATTGATTATGTAGGCTATTAGTTTCCTCTATGCCATAGTATAGGGAGCTAACGGGCCCATGATGAGGTGGCCACGATGACCCATGTGTTCAGGGTCGGTCACACTCACGAGTCAACACCCATCCGATGGCCTCCACGCATGGGGTGCGAATCCTGGGTAGGACACTGGGTCAACCAGTCTCCCCTGGGAATCAAACCTCTGGCGCTCCTGGACGGTCTGCGCACCGAGCGGCGCAAGCCAATCGATTGTGCTCTCCGACTAACAGTCGGGGGAGTCTGGGAACTGTATTGTTTCCTATAGAGCGGGGGTGGTTGCCTACCTTACGGCGACTGCTCTTGAAATGACCATTGGCCATCCGATCCCGGTTCAGAGTCGGGCAAAGGACGCCTTGCTCCGCGATAGATTCGGTGTACACCGTTTCACCGCTTCGCAAGGGAGAGGACCGCGTAAGCGACCTCGAACTCTGAACCAATCGAGAGACCGGAGAAATCTGGTCACGATTGGAAGCAAGGGCGCGAGTGTCGGCCCGCCAGGTAACATTACTGGCTATCTCGCGGTAAAGGCGTTGGTCTCTTGCGGGTTGTGGCGTAGCTAGACGTCGGATTTGTAATGTCCAAAGTCTTCTACGCTCACTGCACGGTCGATAGAACGATGAATCGTTAAAACGTCCTGCGGTGACGGGTTCGCCCGTTGTGGTTGACATCTCAATATATGCCATATTATATTTTGGCAACCTGTCTACGCTTTTCTACATGCATGTGGCGCTGATAGCATTGTCTGACGACGTAGCAGTAGTGGTAAAAGGAGTGAGGGCTTATCTCCAGCCCTTGATGTCACCTGGATCTATAATATCTTTTGTAACTAGCCACTTTGTGGTTGGGTCAGTGGTCTGTTAGAAGTTCGGTACTGCTTATCAGTCTATAAGGTACCGCTTATCCGGTATAATCATAAAGGACTTTATGATTATACCGGAAACCCAATAATTTAAACAATGATAGCAGTAATAGCATTCATATATTAGTGCGATCTATTGATCAAGAAATCCTTGGGGCCTAATAATATTCTACCTTCCCTGGCTAAGCGCTGCAAATTGGCCTTACAAGGACCATTATCACACATTTTCAATAGTAGCATAAAATCACACTGCTTTCCGCTCAAATGGCAGGTTACTCGTATTACACCCATTCATAAAAGCGGACCTAAGAATGTAATCGAGTGTGACAACTAGGGTTGTGGACTACAGCGGGCGAGCCCGTCACCTCATGAAGTTTGAACGATTAGTCGTTCTATCTCCCTGGAGTGAGCGCAGAAGACTTGGACAAAACCGTCCACCGTCTAGCTCCGCCACAAACCAGTAAGAGGCCAACGCCTTAACCGCGAGATAGCCAGGAGTGTTACCCGGCGGGCTTACACTCACGCCCTTACTTCCAATTGTGACCAGATTACTCCAGTCTCTCGATTGGTTACGAGTTCCAGGTCCCTTGCGCGGTCCTCTCCCTTACAAAGCGGTGAAACGGTGTATACCGAATCTATCGCGGACCACAGCGTCCTTTGCCCGGCTGTTCACCCAGGATCGGACGGCCGATGGTCGTTTCAAGAGCAGTCGCCGTAAGGTCCGCAACCACCCCCGCTCTATAGGAAGCAGTACTGCTTCCAGACTCCCCCGACTGTTAGTCAGAATTATATATAGTATTATAAATAAATGGGTTCTCGGGGCGGTACGGGGGGGGTGGTTTACCCTATTTCACCCCCTACGCGTTCTACCCTTCTGGTACGCGCAGGGTTGTCGTAGCACGACATCCCGGGCAGACAAGACGACCCTCGTCGTTATAACTGCCCGGGCGGTGGGCGGGGTTTGCTGCCCTCACCTATCGCCTTGAAACTCTAAACTGTTAGTCAGAGTGCACAGTCGATTGGCTTACGCCCCACGGTGCGCAGACCGTCCAGGAGCGCCAGAAGGTTGACGGCCAGCGAGATACTACGAAATGTATGGAATCGCCGTCGACCGCGCGCACTAGGCCGCCCGGCTGAAGTGCGCGCGCTCGACGGCGATTCCATACATTTAGCAGTATCTCGTTGGCCGCCGCGGCCAGGCCGCAAGTGCGCGCCTGGGCTTACGGGTTTGTGGCGGAGCTTGACGATGGACTGTTTTGTCCAAGTCTTCTGCGCTCATTTCAAGGAGATAGAACGACCAATCGTTAAAACTTCTTGAGGTGACGGGCTCGCCCGCTGTAGTCGACAACCCTAGTTGTCAACGACTGTAGATTATAGCCAAAAGCATAGTTCACGGCGGCCCTTTCCAGGTTATTACCTCTTCGAGAATGCTACAGGATGGGAGCTGAACCGTAAGCTGAGCCGACCTTAAAACACATGCAGATTATCAGGCCCAAGATACACGGTCTCGTCAGGTCCCTCATATTTTAATAGAATCAATTTCACATATTTACGTGACACGCGAAGGGCCACGTAAACTTTTCTATTAAATGGAATAGACACTGCGAGGCACTAAAGATTCAATTAAGTAGAGCTTGTTATGCATTACGTATAGTTATGAAAACACTGAGTGAATTAGAAACGAGGAGTATCTATTTTTCTTAATTTGAATCGATACTGAGCTACGCCATTACGATCTGGGGAAACTGTTACGGTCAGAAAAAAGCATTACGGATTATCGCCAACGCTAAACATATAGAAACATGTAGACCTATTTTTAAAAGATTGAAAATCATGACTCTCACATCACTTTACTTATATAGGCTATTATTAGATTTTTACACCGAAAAGGAAAGTCACGTAAAATTTAAAGATATACATAACAAAAACACCTACACGATACAAGAATAATTTCATTCTACCATACGTGGTTTTAAACGCTGCTAGGCAAAGTACCCAATTCTCAGGGCCTTATTATTTCAACCGCCTACCATGTAACATAAAAGACAATAGCAATCTCAGAACGTTCCAAAAACTTTTAAAGGATTTTTTTACTACAAACACGTTTTACTCTATTGAGGAATTTATAAATTTTACAAAATGACTTTTTTACAGCTCCTTTATTTTAATGTAATGCTTATACTGATTATTTCATTTGTTGATTGTTTTAGCTTGAATTAATTGTTTTATTGATTGTTTTAGTTATATGGTATCTTATATTTAAATATAATAACAATGTATTTAGATTCTTCTCGGACAAAACATTATAAAAATTAGGTTGATTGATTATCTGATTATTAATGATTATTGCTTTTGTTTGATCATTTCTGATATTGATTATTTTAATTGTTGATGGTTTTAGTTTTACTGCTTGTTGATTGCGCCTTATATAGCTTCTACTTTATGAAGTTTCTTTTAAAACGAAATGTTGTATGATTTTAATAATTCACACAATAAAGAACATGAACTTGAACTATGAGGGAAACACTCATAATACGCCGTTTCACGCCGCTTAACATAGGCTCTTAGACGCCAGTGCTTAGTGCATCGCTGCAAAGGCTTTTAACACCAACAACTACACAAACAATGACATACATGATAAATAATAATATAAGTTGCTGTTGACAGCGGCGGACGGACCTTCACGAAATTCGTCACTGAGATTGACACGGCCGATTTTGAGATTACTTCATCGCTGAAAGCAGTTTGACGCTGAGTGACGCCCTGCTGAGCTGTCAAATTACACTTAAAATCGTAGAAAATCAGACAGCGATATTTTTTTACGAGTTAAATCCACCGCAATGCAGACACGCAATTTTTAAAAGACGCCACAAAGAAATAACAACAATCACTCTGAAAAAAAAAAGACATTCAGTGGTTGTCAAACACAACAGGCGAACCCGTAACCCCAGGGAGTTAAAACGCATCAGGTCTTTCTGTATCCCATTGAGTGAACGTAAAAGACTTAGCGGACAAACACCATGCATTTTCTAACTATACCGAGTCCAATAGAGTCCCATAAGAGTCCAACGTCCCTTAAGAGTCCAACGCCTCTGCGAGCCACAGGGAAGAGAACAGCGGGCTGTCTCCCCCCCCCCCCCCCCTTACTACCAGATTTGAACGAATTCCTCCATCCTCCTCTGGCCTCAGATTCAAAGTTGCTTGCCCGGCCTCTACCTGCTGTTAGCGATTAATCAGTTCGAATTTATCGCAGGCCGTAGCGCCCTTTGTCCGTGAATATCACGAAATCGGGTGACCAACGGATTGTTCCAAAGGAGGCTGACATCACATCAACAACTGCCCCCGTTGCTTAGGAAACGTACGTTTCCAGACTCCCCCGGTTTTTCGCCGGAGTGCACCGTCGATTGGCTAACGCCGCACGATGCGCAATATCGCCCAGTACCCTCCGAGATGTTCCCCCAGATTGGAGCATTCGATCCCACCTGTTCACGTCTGGGCTTACAGCCGCATGCAGGTTCACTTCCAGAGATCCCTTCCAGGTTTGTCCCTCTTCGAAGAAGCTACCGGATGGGAGCTGAACCATGAGTTGAGCCGATCTATAGTAAAAGACAGGTCATCAGGACCAAGCTGCATGGAACCGTATCATATAGCGATAATTTCACTAGTTAAATCTATCGTAATGCAGACACGCAACTATTAAAATGACGGCAAAAAATCGGAAAAAAAATACAGTTGGTAGGTGTCAATTACAACGGGCGAAACCGTCACCCCAGGCAGGTATAACGATATATAATAGTTTTATTTGAGCCATGGGATGAACATAAAGACTTAAAGACAGTGTACTATCTACCTCCGCCAACTGGACCGTCAGAGTACAACGCCTTACGCAAGACACAGAGAAGCACTCACGCAAACACGCTCCTGACTACCAGTTATGACCGGATTTATTCGTCCTCCCGACTGGTTACGGGGTCGAGGTCGGTTGTGCGGTCGTCTACCTAATGTAAGTGGCGTTTCAGTGCGAATCATCGCGGACCGTGGCATCCTTTGCCCGACTGTTCACGCGAGATCGAATAGCCGGATGCCATTAGTTCAACGGCCACCTCCGCTCTATATAGGGAACAAAGTCGTTTCCAGAACGCTCCGGTTATCAGTCGGAATGCACAGTCGATTGTCTGATGCCGCACGGTGCGCAAACCATTCAGGTGCGCCTAAAGAAACACTCCCATAGAAACACGCCCGCAGGCACTTCCTACTTCTACTAAAGTACGGGCCAAAGAAACGTTCCGATAGAGTAATAAACCGAGCTGTCAACAAGGATGCGGCTAACGTCGATATTGCTTATCGATGAATTACGCTTGCTCGATGAAACAGTATTATACATCTGCATTTATTATAGTACCGTATAGTACTATATTTATTAATATTTTCGGTTTAAGTATTATTTTAGAATCAGAGTAAATAAATAGTAACCTAATTATGTGATGTGAGTTATTAAATGAGTACTGATAGATAATTGATTATCATAGCATGGCATATCATAGGTCATTATTAATTTCTAAACAGTCATTAGTAAAATGTTATCGTGGCATTTTGTAATAATGAGTCCCACATATATATATCACAAAATGCTGCGCATAAAATGCTACGGAATAAAACATCATTACATTTTTGTACTTGCCTCTCAGTTGAGCAATGGGGACCATATTTTCTAACCTGGAGCTATTGAAGTTCAAGGGTGATATTAACATGCAGACTCGGTGCTTTATACATAACATTTTGTCATTTCTTGACGAACTGAAAAGTGACCCGACAAAAGTTTAGTTGCTCAATTTCAATAATATAATAATCCGATAGATAAGCTGCGAAGGTTATGACACGCATCCCTAAAAGCAGGCATTCAAAGGGGCGGGCCGGCCTAATGCTTTATTGCCTCGCCGGAACGTTCCTTTGGCCCGTACTATAGGTGGCTACGGGATGGATGCTGACCCGTGAGTT
Source organism: Micropterix aruncella (assembly GCA_944548615.1). Lineage (NCBI taxonomy): Eukaryota > Metazoa > Arthropoda > Insecta > Lepidoptera > Micropterigidae > Micropterix > Micropterix aruncella. The sequence continues at coordinate 28,536,051 of OX155969.1, forward strand.
GGGCCGACCCTAACACATGGGTCATAAAGGCTCAACCGCACTAGCATTAGCTCCCCTAAAACAAATGACAATTAGATAAAACAAACATTTTTCTACAGCCAAAGAGCTCCGTTACAATTATGAACTGTTGTAATTATTTTCAAAACAATATTAATGTAAATTGCCAGTTCTGGAAACTTTTAGTATTATCTATGTAATAACAGGAGGATTATCCTAGAACTTATCAACGCACTCTCGTAGGTAATCTTTTCACCGCCAAGATCGAACAATAATAAGCGAAAAGAAGCAGAACCCCAGAGCCCACGGCCATACAACTCAAATGGTCCTGCGCGCCTGGAGGAGACAAGGTGCGTTGAGATACGGGGCCGAGGCGAAGCAGTGCCTTTGTGAATATCCTTTCAAAGAGGCCCAATTTCGCTGGATATCAAAGAAGGCCGTGATTTAATTACAACCGTGAATGCTTAAAAATGGACGGACGTGCGCCTGTTTTTTTATAAATATGTATACTTATTAAAAATACAGAAAAAGGCTCGCCGGTGATGTTATCAAATATTCCACATTCGCGATCCCTCCTGGAAGAGACGTTACGAAGGCTAGCTTGCCCCGAAGAGTAATGTAGCACACATTTCCTTCAAAAATCGTTAAATAAAATGTACAAAAATGGTAGCCGAAATGATTAAAAAAAACTCTACTGACTCCCTAATAAACGAATAGCTATAAAATCGAAGACTATCGCAGTTGTTTGACATTAAAAATAGAATAGAAAACGAATTTACCGCGTGAAATTTGTGCCCTTGCTGAGTTGGCCACGAAGACCCATTATGTTCAGGGTTGGTCACACTCACGGGTCAACACCTATCCGACGGCCTCCACGCATGAAGTGCGAGCCTGGGTAGGACTCTGGCCTTATGGTCAGTTTCCCCTAGGAATCAACCTTCTGGCGCTCCTGGACGGTCTGCGCACCGTGCGGCGTAAGCCAATCGACTGTGCACTCTAACAGTCGCGGGAGTCTGGAAGCAGTACTGTTTCCTATAGAGCGGGGGTGGTTGCGGACCTTACGGCGACTGCTCTTGAAATGACTAGGGAGGATAAAGAAAGGAAACCAAGGAGCCGGAACCGTTGAGCGACCTCGTAGAGGGGTACCGGATATGCCGTCGCAACCTTGGGGGAAGGTGATCAATCGGGGACTGACAATTTGGTTGCTTTTTGGCCGGTTCATATAGGCCGTGCAATGATGCAATTTGAAATATTCTGAGTAAAAGTATTGTTTCATCGTGCTGATTCATAGCTGCATGAGTCAAAATAATAGCTGAATTGTGTCAGTGGATTTCACTGGAAATCGATGCATTTGTTGATCGTATGTAGTGGACTTAAGGTCCGTTACTTTTCCTAATATGTGAACCCAGTATAAATTTTCGTCAACAATAACACCTAATACTGTATACCTACTACTGACCTTACTAATATTATTTGAGTCAATTGTCAGATGAAACTTTCATCAAGGACGACCCTTGAAAAAGATCCTAACACGCCGGTTGGGTAAAGGATAGAAAGCATTACATATTCAGAAGTGCCATGTGTAGAATCATTTCTCCCTCGTGTATTTGTCGTGCTGCAGTCGTATAGCGTCCGGTAGCGTATATCCGACTTGAATATTATATTAGATAGTACGGCGGCCGATATTAGGGTATGTGTAGGTGTGAGACTGGGGCGGGATTACTGGGTCGCGGGCGACCCGTGCAGAAAATCAAGGGCGGAATTTAAATAAGAGGAGACTCGAATGAAAATGCCTTCCGAAACGATGCGAACAAACCTCCAGCGTTCGACATATTTCTCTCAACATTTTGAATTATGTAGATATAAATGTCATTGTCTGTCTTTTCGGCGTACGGCTCTCGAGGATAGGTCGTGGGAATTTTGATGATTAAATTTTCACAAAATAAACAAAACATACCGTACATTATCGACAGGACAATAATAATCTTCATTTGAGACTATAAAAGACAGCGGTTTTCCGTTTTAAGACATCAATCACAATATTTCCAGTAATTTCCGAATTCGCAAATACTCGCAGCTAATGTTTAATTAAAAAATTTAAAATTTCGAATTTCGTTTTTTTATTTTCTAAAGGTGCGATATAAAGAAGCTGCGATCAATATTCAGCTGAAAACTTAAAATTCTTCCATCTGTCAAGTAGCTCGTCTTGTCTTGTTATTTCCCTTGAAATAATAGGAAATTGAGTGAGTTTACGTATAAAGAAGGATTGTAGCTTAATTTTTGAGATAATTGGATGAAGGGTGAGCGTTACTAGTTGTGAAATGGGCCCAACTTAAACCTACTCCTCTTTCCGCAAGTGAGAGGCATTCATCATTCTCGTTAACACCTAAAGCATTCCCGAATCCGATCAAGGGAATCCTTCGTCACGATGTAAGTGGCTTTTATAATTATTTACTTTATAATCATCTTATTGATCAATTCTAAAAAGAATATATACACAAAACTATCAAATATTTCAAAATATTGAATTTTTACATATTTTATGTTTCGTTCATTGTAAATAATCCATTTAGGTTAAAGGTAATCTTTCCAACTAATATGAAAGAGCTGACTGCTTCCTTTCATTGATATGAGGGCATGTCACGCTTTTAGTTTTAAGTTTTCAGCTGAATATTGATCGCAGCTTCTTTATATCGCACCTTTAGAAAATAAAAAAACGAAATTCGAAATTTTAAATTCTTCCATCTGTCAAGTAGCTCGTCTTGTCTTGTTATTTCCCTTGAAATAATAGGAAATTGAGTGAGTTTACGTATAAAGAAGGATTGTAGCTTAATTTTTGAGATAATTGGATGAAGGGTGAGCGTTACTAGTTGTAAAATGGGCCCAACTTAAACCTACTCCTCTTTCCGCAAGTGAGAGGCATTCATCATTCTCGTTAACACCTAAAGCATTCCCGAATCCGATCAAGGGAATCCTTCGTCACAATGTAAGTGGCTTTTATAATTATTTACTTTATAATCATCTTATTGATCAATTCTAAAAAGAATATATACACAAAACTATCAAATATTTCAAAATATTGAATTTTTACATATTTTATGTTTCGTTCATTGTAAATAATCCATTTAGGTTAAAGGTAATCTTTCCAACTAATAGGAAAGAGCTGACTGCTTCCTTTCATTGATATGAGGGCATGTCACGCTTTTAGTTTTAAGTTTTCAGCTGAATATTGATCGCAGCTTCTTTATATCGCACCTTTAGAAAATAAAAAAACGAAATTCGAAATTTTAAATTCTTCCATCTGTCAAGTAGCTCGTCTTGTCTTGTTATTTCCCTTGAAATAATAGGAAATTGAGTGAGTTTACGTATAAAGGATGGTAGCTTAATTTTTGAGATAATTGGATGAAGGGTGAGCGTTACTAGTTGTAAAATGGGCCCAACTTAAACCTACTCCTCTTTCCGCAAGTGAGAGGCATTCATCATTCTCGTTAACACCTAAAGCATTCCCGAATCCGATCAAGGGAATCCTTCGTCACAATGTAAGTGGCTTTTATAATTATTTACTTTATAATCATCTTATTGATCAATTCTAAAAAGAATATATACACAAAACTATCAAATATTTCAAAATATTGAATTTTTACATATTTTATGTTTCGTTCATTGTAAATAATCCATTTAGGTTAAAGGTAATCTTTCCAACTAATAGGAAAGAGCTGACTGCTTCCTTTCATTGATATGAGGGCATGTCACGCTTTTAGTTTTAAGTTTTCAGCTGAATATTGATCGCAGCTTCTTTATATCGCACCTTTAGAAAATAAAAAAACGAAAATCGAAATTTTAAATTCTTCCATCTGTCAAGTAGCTCGTCTTGTCTTGTTATTTTCCTTGAAATAATAGGAAATTGAGTGAGTTTACGTATAAAGAAGGATTGTAGCTTAATTTTTGAGATAATTGGATGAAGGGTGAGCGTTACTAGTTGTAAAATGGGCCCAACTTAAACCTACACCTCTTTCCGCAAGTGAGAGGCATTCATCATTCTCGTTAACACCTACAGCATTCCCGAATCCGATCAAGGGAATCCTTCGTCACAATGTAAGTGGCTTTTATAATTATTTACTTTATAATCATCTTATTGATCAATTCTAAAAAGAATATATACACAAAACTATCAAATATTTCAATATATATATATATATATATATATATATATATACATATATATATATATATATATATATATATATATATATATATATATATATATATATATATATATATATATATATATATATATATATATATATATATATATATATATATATATATAATATATATATATATATATATATATATATATATATATATATATATATATATATATATATATATATATATATATATATATATATATATATATATATACAAAAATCTGTTGTATGTCCACAAGAATATTGACGAGTTAAAAAAAAAAAGCGATACTCATAATGTTAATACTAGACATAAGCATAACCTTGTTGTACGTGCCACTCGTCCCCACAAAATAAGCAATTCTTTTTTGGGACAATGTATACGCTTCTATAACAAAGTTCCTCATACTATTAGAGAACTATCTGTAAATAAGTTTAAAGGTACCATCAAAGCAAAATTGTATAAAAAAGCATAATATACAATATCTGATTATGTAAATGACAAAACGGCTCGGGAGTAAGGCTTGGACGCATCATAAGAACATAAATTAAAAATAATATTTAATTGTGTCTACATGAATAAAGAACATTTTGATTTTGATTTTTGATTTTTTCCATCAACATTAAAATGTAAATCGTGGATAACTGTCAAACACCTCATTAAACTTAACGAATTGACTTTTTGTTCCTTATTTTATTGTTCAATTAGTTAAACAAAACCTAAAAAATAACATTAAAAACATGTAGTTGTTCTATAATCTTTATACGATGATTTTTTTAATACAAAAAAAACATGGTTTCATGGTAAGACACAGCGTGAAATATTTTTTTAAATTTCCTAAATTGTAGTTGGAATAAATCGTCTCCCTCCTTGTGTTGCGTATAGATTCGTCTGAAACACTAACATGTCTATACATGTTTTAGCAAAAAGGCTTAGGAGTATTCAATGAAGGTATTCCAAATCCGTAACTTTTCTTAAAAACTGTAATTACTTTTTTATGAATTTTTTCTTCCTTATTCTTCGATTCCCATCTGTAAATAAAAGTGATTGGTGGGATATCGTCGTCGAATTCAAATTCCGCATCCGATTGTAGTGTATTAGCTAGCTAATAATCAATTTATTACATATCATCCACAGGAAAAATAGTGATGTTCTAATTCTCATTTTGATGCATTAAACTTTTCGTTCGAAAATCACAATCATTGTCATCATTAGATGTAGCGGTGAAGAGGTCAGCAATTGTTGAAGGTAGAATATCTGGAGGCCGTATTTAAATGTCCGATATAATCTTCGCTTTAAGTTATTTTTCCCACGGGTCTAGCTTTTTCATTATCATCAGTAGCTGTGTTGATCGACTCCGGATACTCGTTATTTTAGTGTAACCATTCATCATCATTCACGTTCTCAAAACGGAAAAGTTCCATTTAGACCCCAAAACTAATCTATACTAATATTACAAAGAGGTAAAGTTTGTGACGTTGTAGGAAGTAATCTCTGGATCTACAGAACCGATTTTGAAAATTATTTTACCAATAGAAAGCCACGTTACTTGTGAGTATCATGGGCTATATATTATTCCGAAAAACGAAAAGACTATTTCGTGATAGTCGGATTTCCAAAGTAAGTCGGAAAAAACGGTCGAACGAAAACGTTTCTAACGAACGCTGCCTTAACGATGAGAGATATATAATTAAGTTTTAGAGAACAGTTGTAGAGCTTGATAATGCCTACAAAAAAGTCAGCGATAGCATATGTCTAACTTTTATATTTAAGTAACAATAAGTAGTATTTTATATTAAAAAAATAATTTAAATCGCTAGGTCATGTTTATTGGTCATATTATAAACAATTATGAATTATTATCAAAACAAGTAAATGTATCGTCTCAAGTGATTAAAACATAAGACTTTTCCGTTTTACTGCATATTATTTAATTTTTACTGCATCAATGGTTAAAGAGATAAGACATTCACAAATAAGACACTCACAAATAAGGATAATATAGTCAAATTGGCATGCAAATACATACATATGCAGTAAAAATATAACCCTTCCTTTGGCAGTCAGGAAATAAATCATAGAACTCAGTACTAACCAAACCACACTCATAATTTCATCACAAGTAAAAAGTTTTACCACCCAACGTAGTGGGCACGGGTCAGCTAGTCAAATATACATTCCAACGTAACACTTTTTATCTATTAATATTGAGTACTAGTGGTTACAGTGCAATACCAGCTTTAGTGCTTATGCATTAGGAACTAAAACTAAATACGTTTTTTCGATAAATATTTAAAGTTGCAAGAAATATTTTAACAATATAATACGACTTACTGACACAAATTGTTTTAAAATCCACCTTATTTAAGAACATACTACATCACATTAAACAATAGCGATTTTATTATCTCCGAAATACTACAAATATACTACATACATTTGCTATCATATTCACGACACAACCACTATGGGTAAAGGGGTGGGGGTGGTTCGGGTGGTGTGAGTTGGGGGTGGGGGTTGGGAGGTTATGGGGGTTGGCGCGTGTGGGAGGGGGGGTTGTCTGCTTGCCGAGAAAGCCCTGAGGTGACACAACCGATTATTTTATCGCTGTCGTTCAGGTTGACGTGTTTCTCACTATATTATAATCGGTATAAAGTCGAACTGCACATCTGGCGGTTTGATGAAATCGAACTATTTTATCTGGTAAATATTGTCACATCGTACAGTAAGCTCTTTCATGTGTGTTAGGTTTCGATGATCGTATTATATACGGTTTCGACTTTTTCTAAATAAGTCAATTTTTAGCTGGCTGCGAGGCCATCTTAGATCAAGGACGGTACACTTACCGCCAGGACAAAGACCTTGCGAGGTAATTAGCCTCTCAGTGGCTACAACATGTTTCCAACAAGGATCTGATAGTATCCTCCAAACCACCAATACAGTTGTGCATGATGGTTCTGAAGGCAAAAAATATTCTACGACAAAAACCTTCTCAATAATCAAAAAAGCATCAGATTGGATTCTGGAGGTCGATTCGGTCTCTAAGCAGTATCAATTCACTGAAAGTGTCGGATACACAGCCCTCCGTCCAAATATAATTCTTTTCTCCCTTTCTCGGAAAACGTATTGTAGAATTAACTGTTCCATGGGAATCTCTTCTTCTCCGTCGTTCCCTCATTACTGAGGATCGTGGCCACTAGACAACAGATTGGCTACGAGGCTCCTCCACTTCGACCTGTCTTCTGCATGGCGGGTCGCAGATTGTATTGACCCTTATGTAACTTCTTTGATGAGGTCGTTCCATCTGGCCGGTGATCTGCCTCTGCTTCTTCTTCCCTCCACTTGACCCCCGGAAAGCATTTTCTCCAGATTCTCTGGGTTTCTCCTGGCAACATGACCGAAGAACTGAAGGACCCTTCTCATGCACACGGTGGAGAGCCTCACTTTGATGCCGAGTTCTTCCAGGACAGATTTGTTGGTGCGGCGTGCTGTCCATGGGATTCCTAGCATTTTCCGCTAATACCACATTTCCAGTGCATCGATTTTGGTGCGTATCTGAGCCTTCAGGGTCCATGTCTCCGATGCATAGAGAAAGATCGAGAAAACCAGAGCTCGAACCAGCCTGACCTTGCCGCTTGCTTATACCCCGATTCTTCCACAGCTTTTCTAGCTTTCTCATGGCCGATCTTGCCATCTGGCTTCTGCGTGAGACTTCCTTTTCAAAGTTTCCGTCGTTGCATATCATGGAGCCCATATAGACAAAGTCTTTCACAGCTTGAAGGTCACTCAGCTCGTTGGTGCGTTGCATGGTTCCAGTCCGGTCCACAAACATGAGTTTGGTCTTGCTGCGGTTCATGTGCAGTCCATACTCCTTGCTTTCCTTTTCCACCCTGCGCAATAGGGTCTCAAACATCCGAAAAACCGTGAGAATCAAACATCCCAAAAACCACGAGTTCAAATTAAATAAATAATGATCTCGCAAATGCCGTCACCCGGAACGGCTTCACTGTTCACCTTCTCTCGATGGAAATTGGCGCTGGTGGCCCGCCATCCAAATCCCTTTTTCGACTATTTAAAGATTTTGGTCTCTCCAGGAAAATAATTGACTGCTTCCCAGAAAAATAACTAAAATCGCCATTTACAAATTTAAATTTTATGACTTTGCAGGAGGAGTGAATGGGTGGTAAGATAAACGCCCACATGTGGCAAGACAGCTTTCTAAACCTACCACATCCGGTCGTTAGTCGGGAGTCCGACGCTCAGCCTCCAGAAGTGTAATAATAATAGGTATTATGATAGGCCCGACTCCGGTCGGTGAATTCGTTTGTGTGTCCATCTGTGACCACCTAACCTATGATTGACAATACTGTTTACATGCATAAACCGCAGACCAGACAGACAAAAACACTCAAATTCCGTACCTATGCTATTGAAATAAAATGTCGACAGGTCGTCTGAGTGTAATATACGACTGTTTAAAGTATGATAAAATTAGACATAGCGACTCTGTTTGCCCGGTACGAACTACAATATGAAGCAAGTGGTCGCTCTAGCAATCCTCAAACGGCGCCGCCATCAGTTCCAGGGAGATACGAGTTCCTTAGTGCTTTGCAAAATTCAATACCCAGCACTTTGCCCGCATCATCCACTGAATTCGAAGGACAACATTCAGCTGTTAGTTCAAATTCATCTACAGCTGTTCCTCAAGTACTAATTCTACCGAATGCCACATTTCAAACGGAAACTACTAATACTCCTCTTACTACTATATCTCAGGATACAGCCACACAAAATGCATCTAACTATTATGAGACAATGGCATACACACTTAATAACGAATTTATATAAAATTTCCTTGCTTACTTTGTTTTTAAAATAAAAATTACCTTAAAAATACTGCAAGCCTTTCTTTCGTAGATATAGCCTTTCTCCAGTTGGTGTCTTGTTTTTCTATTTCACTTTTTATATAATTATGTAATTCATTGAAGCTGTTTATTGACATCCGAAAAAAAATAAAAAATCTTTCTTCATCTTCAAGCAATTCAGGAAAAAGAACACTGAATTCTCCTTTTCTGCCTCGCTCAGTGTTAATCGGGTGTACCCAGTATTTTCTTTTTTTATTACACTCGTCTAGACTCCACAAAAGCAATGCTTCGTCTTCGGAAGATGAGCTGTCGTACATGTTTCACGTATAACGATTCTTGCGTAAATGGAACGCAGCGTTTTTGACCTACTCCTGTGTGCGTTAGAACTCTAGAGAACTCCGACCGGACGAACGTGGGTTGAACGCTGAACGCCGAACGCTTTTCTGTCTGCGCGGGCTCTTAGCATGTCATATACGGAGGCTGCCTTCGCCAGTCCTTATACGACAATGTATTCGAATCGGAAAATCGTTCTGAGTCTGACCTTATCTCGAAGCGACATCGGAGGAGATTTAAAGTGCCTCCGATCGAGGTTACCGCTTTTATGAATAATCCAGGCGGGGAAATTAAGTATACGTTGCTATTAAAATAACAATGGCCGTTGCTTACATAATAAAAGTTGTATCCTTTTATAGTTCTTCTTATATTATTATAGTTCGGCCGTTAAACACTACATATATCGTGCCGTTGTATAATCATACCGAGCAATAACGCAAGAACAGCCAGCATTTTTACAACTTCAATTGTTTGTTCGCGAAGTGAGATGATGTCACTTGTAAATATTTTGATTGAATAAATTAATAGTTTTAAAAAAATACTAAAAACACGCTTTTGGGCTATGATACGATATTCACATACACGGCTATGATACGATATTCCATCATCGAATGCCAGCGCCTATCTTCCGGCTTCATCATCAGACCTTGAAACCTAATCGTGGTCAAAAATCATTCCAAGACTTTTCTAACAAGTCCAAACACAGCTATGATACGATGTTCCAGTTCATTTCTTCCGACTCCATCATCAGATCAGCTGGACAGTTATTTATTAAAATACTATTTAAAATTTTATTTAAAATACAAATATTTTCGCGCTCTATTGCGGTTTTGAAAGGAGGGGAAGCAAGGTTTCAGAACACCGAACGACAAATCTACGTGAGTTACATAACCTCTCAGAATAGCAGAGTTTACAATGGCAACTGATAAACTGCACATTTGGCACTGCATTTTATACGAGTTCCAACAAGGCAAAATACTTCTAAAGCACGGGAATCAATTTGAAGTGTTCTTGGTGCCGACATTATGTCCTGTGAAACTATTGATAAAACTATTTAGAAGTAGTGATTTATATCTTAGTTACCAGCCGCGGCCCGGACAGCCTCGATAGTTTGATGATGCGGAATTGTAAGCTGTACTTGACGAAGACTCGACACAAACGCAACAAGTGCTTGCAGCTCAGTTAGGAGTCACTCGAACAGCTATTTTCAAGTGTTAGCACTAAATAGGAAAAAATCAAAAGCTTGGACGTTGGGTCCCACGTGTGTTGACCGAGCACAACCTACGTCAACGTATAAACAATGCCTTTCACTGCTTGCCCGGCAACAAAAAAAGACTACTTATGGCAAATTGTGACGGGTGATAAAACGTGTCTTTCTTACGAGAACACCAAACGTAAAAAATTGCGGGTAGATCCCGGGCAACCCAGTACATCGACGCCAAAACAAGACATCCTCTTGAAAATGGTTGATATATGTATCTGGTGAGACGTGAAGGGTGTACTTTATTAAGGCTCATGGAAACTGGTCAGACAGTGACTCCGGAACGCTACAGTTGACAATTGAACAAACTGATCTGATAATTGAACCTTGATCAGAAAAGGTCATTTAATGGGCAAGAAAGCAGGTAAGTCATACTGCTCCATGGCAATGCTCGACCATACCTTGCTCGCGCGACTCAGAAGACCCTCTGGGAATTTCCCCCACACGCGGCCGCGCAATTCACCAGACCTGACCTGATCCGACTACTATTTGTTCCGGTCAACACAGCGCGCCTTCCAAAACGCTGGACGATGTGCTTAAAATAGTCGATGATGTTAATGCCCCAAAGCTTAAAAGTTTCTTTCGCGAAGGAATTCCTATGTTTCCTGAGAGGTGGCGCGAAGTCCTTCAACACCATGGACCTAATTTCCATGATTAAATTTGTCGTTCTCTATTTTTTTATTTTAAGTAAAATTTCAGAACAATCTGTAAAAATTAGGTCATACACCTAAATCAAATCATAAAAGTTCGTATCATAGGCAGTTTAATTTTCGATGGCTAGGGTCGCGAAGCCATATAGACGTTCCTGTCTCGTTGCTGAACGCAGGTACGTTTTAATCATTTTAGCTGAAACTTCGATCACAGCTTGCAGATGTCGTCGGTAATGTGCGATAAGTCCTTAAAATATACTAATACTAGCTGCGCCCCGCGGTTTCACCCGCGTGATGATGGAAAATTGTGATAATGATAGAAAGTATTTTATATTTTCCGTTTTCAGATGTGATAAAAGTATTTATTTTGATATAAGAATCAATTTATTACTACCAAATGTGCGTTAGAAATAAATTATTATTTTTTATTTTATTTATGGTTTACTATTTTGGCGATAATGGCTTAAACATAAAATATAGATATATGCTGTCGCGGGCTTTTTGGTAGGACTATTTAGGATTAACATTTCCATTATCCTACTAATATTATAAACGCGAAAGTTTGTATGTATGTATGGATGTTTGTTACTCTTTCACGCAAAAACTACTGAATGGATTTTGATGAAACTTTACAATAATATAGCTTACACATCAGAATAACACAAAGGCTATAATTTATAAAGATATATGGTTTTCTATCATCATTATCACAATTTTCCATCACCACGCGGGTGAAATCGCTGGGCGCAGCTAGTACATTATATACGTGTAACTTCAACGGTTTTTGCGGCGCACGCCAGAATAGCTCGCAGATGTCAGATTTTTTTCCTACTTACTTGACACTTATCGTTATATTTTGGACAATACACACTGTACCTTTATAAATTATAGCCTATGTGTTATTCTGGTGTGTAAGCTATATTATTGTAAAGTTTCCTCAAAATCCATACAGTAGTTTTTGCGTGAAAGAGTAACAAACATCTGTACATACATTCTTACGAACTTTCGCGTTTATAATATTAGTAGGATTAACAAAGGCTTCTTGCAAGACGTCATGTTTGCGCATATATTGCTACAGGTCGAATGCACTTGTCTTTTCGTTGATTTAGATTACAAGTGGAGCTTGCTTTTCAAATACAGCGAGTTCCTGGCAGAAGTCGACTGCGTTTAAGTCTCTCGAATACTTTCGAGCTAGATTGGCTTAATTTTTTTGAAGAAATCGAAATCGAACTTTCGCAGGCAAATAGAGTGGCTTCCCATTAGACTATGACGGGATTTTCACATACTCGCCCTACTCTTCCGTGTACTACAGTCAAACAGGCCTCCTTATTTGTATAATCTCCTCTCTCGGATTTCATCCCATGGCCTTCCATTGCGCTCTCAGGAAAATCTATTACTGGCTATACCTCAGCATTCATCAACTTTCATGTCCAGGTCTTTCGCGGTGCGGGCGGCCCGACTCTGGAATTCCGTACCTTTGCCCATAAGACAACTTGAAAACCTGAGCGGGTTTAAAAAATCTAAAGAGACATTTACTCAACTCATGAATAGCCCCTTCCGCTCCCGTCTCCTTTGCTTGTCCTTATATTCCATTCATCCCTTCGATATCGAGTTGGCATACGTTACTATTCACTGTTTTATATTTTATACTATGATGACTATTATATAAGTGTATTCTTTAATTACTTGTAAATCAATTTGCCCACATAAACCTTTATTCACAATGACAATGGCGGTATGGTCGGAAGATATTGCCACTTGGCAATAGGCCCACCACATTGTACTCTTTTGTATGTGCAATAAATAATTTCAAACAAACAAAGTTATTATATTCGGGTTTATTCAGTAGCCCCGCTCGTGTAGCCCCATCTCCTTATGTCTTTGGGGAGGATTTTTTCTAGACGCACCGGAAATTTCACTGGCAGAAACATCGCACACACTTTGAACGCGTTCAAAAATCAACATGGGATACGTTCTAAAATCAAATGAACAATTGATAGCACGACACGCCCTGAATGCTAGGCGTTTTAATGAAACAAGTTCAAACACATGACTTTGGCGCTACTAAATTACCGCCTGGGGCAGGTACCCCCCCCCCCCCCCTCCTACCCCTATATCCGGGGCTAACTACGATTGACTTCGAATCGCAAATTGTGTCATTCTCATGTAAGTAATTAAATTCTCAAACTGCCTCTATTTACTCAGTGACCGAAAAACAACTGACAGCTCGCGATATTCGATTGATGACCCTTTGAGAATTGCTTGCTGACTCTACACAATTGTACGGTATTCAAAACGGCCACAAATCGTAATTCGTTTTTTTACCTACATGGCTTCTTTATCTGGCAATCAAATGAATCGTGATGTAATACAACATGCAATAAAATCATTAACATTTTGTACAAATAACAGTTCAATGAGTAAAAAAAAAACAATATTTGTGAGTTGACACAAAGTATTAACTGAATGGACTTTCTAAATTCTAGAAGAATCCTCGTTTAACCGCAGAAACAGCATAATATTTATTGAATGAAACGTTCCTTATTTATGTATGCACTTCACTTTCTATTGCAGATGATTGATATTATCTTGGCAAAAAAAACAAACTTGAAACAAATTAAAAATATTCGTTTATCTCGCTTTAATAAGCTAGAAACCTTCCACCATTGTTTATATAGGGTATTTAGATTGCTCAAGCCATAAAACGTTTTGGCAACCCTTCCATGCAGGTAGCGCCGATAGCATTATCCGGCTAAACTAATAGCAATTTATTTGGCCATATATAATAACATTGATAAAGAATGTTGTTTAATAAAGAACTGATTGATCATAAAAACCGATCATTTAACCAATGATAACAAAAATGACATTCAATTATTAGTGCCATCTATCGCATTTTTTTATGTAGGCTGATTACAACACAGAAATAATACGGAAAGATAGAACGCCATCTGAACATTAGGCTATCTGAATATTAAAGTTCGTAATTATTACGTATCTAAAAACCTGTATACCTACTACATTAAACATGGACATGTTTATGTAAATAATATTAAAATGATAATGAGTTATGTTTTAAAAATTCGTTTGGTATTATACCTTTATTGTGAGATAGGATACCGTATACCTAGATATGTTTCGAAGGCCATCTATTAGGCTACTGAATATAAGAGAAGATTAATCATGTTTGGAGCTATTCAGTGCCAGCTACGCGTTGGTTTCATGGGGAAATCCTAGCTGCCATAAATATGTGTTATAATTATGTTATTAACATATTTTTTATTTCAATTTTATTCCTTTGTATAAAATCGAAGACTATCGCGGTTGTTTGACATTATAAATAGGATAGAAAACGAATTTACCGCGTGAAATTTGTAGGACCCGACGTTTCGGTGACGTTGCAGCCGCCGTTGTCTAGGGTCTACCCTAGACAACGGCGGCTGCAACGTCACCGAAACGTCGGGTCCTACAAATTTCACGCGGTAAATTCGTTTTCTATCCTATTTATTCCTTTGGTTGTAAACAGTGACTTCCCTCCGCCTGTCAAACCCTTCCCCCTCCTCTCCCACCTCCTTCAAAATGTTAAATTAAATAAATGTTCACTGTACCTTCTTCAAAATGTTAAATTGAAGTAAATGTCTACATTGACTCATGTTAGACAGGTTATTGAAATAAAGATTATTGTACTTGTATATGATGAAATATGAGAATTAGCATAAAATTTTCAAGTTCGAAGATATTGCCAGATTTTAAAAAGCTGTATATCTAAAACTATTAGGGCCACCGAGCCCATTCTGGTCTCACATTATGGTTAATTTAATTGAGTTTAAAAATGCATAAAATGGTCTTTTTCGAAAACGAGCTACTTCCTGGTCAATAAGAAGAAACCGGAACAAAGTGCAAAGATTTTGTATTGTAGTTTTTGAGATATTCAAAAGCGTTTCGGAAGGCTGCCAAAGTCGAAAATTTGGATTTTGCATTTCGTGCACATCGTATACAAAAAAATAAAATTAACTAACTACCCTAACTTGATATAACGTAAGATGAACTAGTTAACTGGATTAATATAAGCTGTCGATAAGAAATATAAATAAGAAATTCTCTTTAAATGCGCTCCATAATCAAGATGTACCTATTTGACCTCATTTTTTACACCAGAAGAGAGAGATGCATTCTAAAATGCTTCTAACAAGATTGTATTGTATAATCTATACTAATATTATAAAGAGGTAAAGTTTGTGACGTTGTAGGAAGTAATCTCTGGATCTACTAAACCGATTTTAAAAATTGTTTTACCAATAGAAAGCCACGTTATTTGTGAGTGTCATAGGCTATATATTAACCCGAAAAATGAAAAGACTTTTTCGTGGTAGTCGGATTTGTAAAGTAAGTCGGAGAAAAACGGTCGAACGAAAACGTTTCTAACTAACGCTGCCTTAACTATGAGAGATATATGATTAGGTTCTAAAGAAAAGTTCTAGAGCTTGATAATGCCTACAAAAAAGTCAGCGACAGCTTATGTCTAACTTTTATATTTAAGTCACAAAAAGTAGTATTTTATATTAAAAAAAGAATTTAAATAGTTAGGTCATGTTTATTTGTAGGTATATTATCAACAATTATGAATTTTTATCATAATAAGTAAATTTATCGTCTCAAGTGTTTAAAACAAAAGACTTTTCCCTTTTACTGCATATAATTTCCCTTTTACTGCATAAATGGTTAAATAAAGAGATAAGACACTCACAAATAAGACACTATAACGGTAATATAGTCAAATTAG
This sequence comes from Micropterix aruncella, assembly GCA_944548615.1. Taxonomy (NCBI): domain Eukaryota; kingdom Metazoa; phylum Arthropoda; class Insecta; order Lepidoptera; family Micropterigidae; genus Micropterix; species Micropterix aruncella. The sequence continues at coordinate 28,552,131 of OX155969.1, forward strand.
CATGCAAATATGTACATACATATGCAGTAAAAATATAACCTTTCTTTTGGCAGTCAGGAAATAAATCATAGCACTCAGTACTAACCGAACCACACTCATAATTTCATCACAAATAAAAACTTTTACCGCCCAACGAAGTGGGCACGGGTCAGCTAGTATAATATGAATGTACACGTACAAGGATATTACTCTATTATCTATGTATATGTGTGTATTGAAAATGCCATCATTTTACGAACGTTTGTTTTAGTCTACGCCGAATAGTAGTTTGTATTTTGAACAGGCAAACCTTTTTGCAAACCACTGCACTATGATTAGGTTAGTTGCAAGATATTGCCAATGTGGCAACAATCTGTCTTTTTTATAACTTTTTATGCGCAAATAAAGTGTTTATTAATATTATTACTATTATTACAATAAATACTATTTACAGCCCTTATAACCTGAAAAAATAATGGATTTCTTATTACATTACCATTTTGTTATTACGGTTGTGTACAGAATAATGACGTTTCAATCGTAATTTTGTTGAATTACAAAATTTTTGTTGAAACCCCATTACTCGATTATATGTATTAACATGTTCCTTACGGTTATTACAAAAATAACTGTAGCTTCAACATGATTCATGTTCCGACTTACGACCGTATTAAATGACATGCTGTTATGTTTAACGCTTAGAGCCAGCTATGGGAATGAAACTCACAACGGCATGTTTTCGACCCTCGAAAATTTGTTTGTAGGGGTGTTAGTGCACGCATACTAATATATAACAGTGACTTTTTCAATGAAGGCGACTTTTTCCGCATATAATTGCTAAATTGCATAAATACGGATGGATATAGGCAGCCGCGAATCGTTACAGCTGAAAAAATGGCTAATCCGCGGAAATGGCCATCCTCGAGGTCGCAGCGTAATTAAATAACATTATGTTTGGTTGGGCCATCGTTTCGGAAAGATACGGCAATATTAAATTGTTAAAGCACCATCTAGGTTGTTGCGAGCTACATACGTAACTACGGATACATCTACAAATAATGCTGATTCATCTTTACATTTACATTTACATTTTCATCGTGTCCAATTGACGGATAAAGACCGCTCTTGGACGTGTCAAAATAATTGGGTTAGGTAGTAAGTTTCGTTACTACTCTTTACTGAACATACATAGGTAGTCAAGAATTAACTACTAGATTGTCAAACTATAAATATAAATAATCAAAATAGAAGCCTAATATTTGAAGTAGTTGGTAATTCGAAAAGATACGTCGTAAAATTATTCATCGTAATATTCAAATTGTCAGTAAAATGTTAAATAATCAAATTAAATCTACGTTATGCATTTTAAACTAAAAGTACAGATATAAGACCATATAAAATAATCAAACAATAAGGCTCTACTTTTTTAAGTAATTTAAATGGGCACAATATTTGAAAAGTCATGGCCCTCAAATTCGGACACATTATAGAAAAAGTGGTCTCTCAGCATCTCCTTGATGTTTTTTTAAATTTTATGTCCTCCGGCTGTTTAAATTGTGTAGGGAGTAGATTATAGAATCATCCAGACATTAGTATGTAAGTAGATTAAAATATACCTATATGTTACTTGACTACGGCAGTATAAATTACCGTTTTGTATGAATAATTGCTAAAAATTTAAAATTCTCAATGCACATCGCCGAGAGCAAGGACGTAACACATTATACCTGAACCCGAAATCGAACCCGTCGCCTTACCACTATTATAATCAGCGCAGTAACAGCAGCAGTGAGCTCATACCCACAGAACTACGGATGACAATTGACAGCACTTCAGTCTACCCTGGACAACGGCGGTTGCAACATCGCCGAAACGTCGGCTGCTACAAACTTCTAAATTCGGGTAAATTCGTTTTCATCCTATTTATGAGGTGTGTTGTATGCTTATAATCTCTGAAAACGCTTACTAATTTGTTGTTGAAAGGCTTTTGCGAAATGGAAACGTTTAAATTGTGGAGGACAAAGGTACGGCGCTAAGGATCGCAGCAAAGGAATTGGAGTGGAAGGAAGCCTTTGTCTCGCAACCAAAAGTTTCCCTCGAGTTATTCAGACTGTCATGACCCAGCCGATTTGGGTCCAACTATTTTACAAAGAGCTGTCCAATTTTATTTTGCATGTTCTAAGCATTTCAAACATTTTTTTTTAAGAAACTGTGTCGTACGACTTTTGCCGTAGCACAGAGCGACAAATGGACTGCACTAAGAAAATTAAGCGTTGTAATACACGGAAATACGCAAATATTTCAACAAGGATTACATATGTAACTCGGGCTGTGATCCATACGTGTGAATTAACATGACGCGTAACAGTGTTGGCATGACGATAGTTACTGTGCCGTCATGTTAAAACATAATGTTATTTAATTACTTCGCGACCTTGGGATCTCGCTTCTCACATGACAGCATTTAGTAGGATACATACGGATATACAGAGAAATATTGGTTTTCCTCCTAAATTACCATTTTGTTATAACGGTTTTATACAGAACTAGCTGACCCGTGCCCACTTCGTTGGGCGGTAAAACTTTTTACCTGTGATGAAATTATGAGTGTGGATGGGTTAGTACTGAGTGCTATGATTTATTTCCTGACTGCCAAAAGAAGGGTTATATTTTTACTGCATATGTATGTATGTATTTGCATTCCAATTTGACTATAATACCGTTATTTGTGAGTGTCTTATTTGTGAGCGTATTACCTCTTTAATTATTTATGCAGTAAAGGGGAAATTATATGCAGTAAAAGGAAAAAGTCTTTTGTTTTAAACACTTGAGACGATAAATTTACTTATTTTGATAAGAATTCATAATTGTTGAATTATGACCAATAAACATGACCTAACGATTTAAATTGTTTTTAAAAAATATAAAATACTACTTTTTGTGACTTAAATATAAAAGTTAGACTCATAAATGATAAAAGTTAAAGATAAAAGTTAGAAATATAAATATAAAGTCGCTGACTTTTTTGTAGGCATTATTGTATACTCTACAACTTTTCCCTAGAACTTAATCATATATCTCTCATCGTTAAGGCAGCGTTAGTTAAAAACGTTTTCGTTCGACTGCTTATTCTCCGACTTACTTTTCATTTTTCGGATTAATATTTAGCCTATGACACTCAGAAATAAAAATTTTCAAAATCGGTTCAGTAGATCCAGAGATTACTTCCTACAACGTCACAAACTTTACCTCTTTATAATATTAGTATAGATAATGATGTTTCAATCGTAAATTTGTTGAATTACAAGGGATTTTGTTGAAACTCGATTACTCGATTATTATGATTCATCATGCTCCGTTCGGGTAGTACGAAAATAACGGAATAATGTAGCTTCTACATGATTCTTGTAACTGACTATAAATTTACGTATGTAATACCATGCTGTCATGGGAAAAGCAAGATCTCGTCGTGCGCCGTAATGAAAGTGCGGTGTAGTTACCATACCCGTGACATGGTAACTACACCGTTACGCGTCATGTTGATACATACGTACGGACCGCAGTACATGATGCGCATGTGAGTGTATGTGAGCACCTCACCGTGGCTAGTTTCCTGAGTAATATGTCATTATCGACCGGGCAAATGCTTTTTGATAGTCAAAATAGGCTACGTCAACCTGACAAACCGTCTGGGAGTAAAATTGTTCCGCTACGTACCTAATTTTTATTTTTTATTTTTTTTTACCCACAAGGCATATGCCTTTTTGTGGAACCCGCCTTGTTGCCTATTGGCACCATCTTCTAGGTGGGCATTTGTAACATCACGCAGTCAAACACAGCAGGACGCTACGATTAAGTGAACACTAAGAAGTTTGTAGTGGTGGAACGTCCTGGTCGAAAACCATGCTGAGCATCTGATAACTTTCCACTTACCTGTCTATACAGATATTTGTGGATATTAGACTCAAACAATTTGAAAGCAGATGACAGTATCGCCACTGGTCTGTAATTGGCTATTGGCTCATATAAACAGTTTATTCTGCCTCGGTCCTGTATTTTCAGTCCAGTTTTGGTTGTGTCCACCTATATATATGCGAAAGTCGTGTATTTCATTTTGTCATGTATTTAACCCTTAATTACTCGCATGGGGTCAAAGCATTGTCGGATTAAAAAATGAAGCACTTAGCGCGGCTCGATTCCCCCCGCGGCCCCGTTAGGTTCATAAAACGTGTCTTAGTTTGTATTTTAGTAGCGACCAGTGGAAGCGACCAAGTCACGGGAGTGGAAGGACGCGTCGCTGCGCTCTTGAGCGGTGACCCCGTGCGAGTAATTACGTTACTTTTTTGGAAAAGGTAAGTTTTTCCTCTTATGTGTATTTTATTTTGTGTATTATGAATTATATTAGTGTTATTGTATATTCAGTGAATAAATGTTTGTTATAAATGTATTTTTTACAGCTTTATACAATAAAATTATTCAAAAATTCAGTTTTACTACAAGGTTGTCTTTTTTTTCAGAGTTAGTCATGGATAGGAGAGAAACGCAAATTGTACAATGGTTGGAAGAGGTTTCTGATGAAGAAGAAGTTGGAGAGTCGGGTTCTGAGCCAGAGTTAGACGAAATAACACAAAGTGATCCCGATAGCGCTAGTGAGATCGAGCAATCCTCCGCACAAGCAAGTGAATCGTCGGACAACGAGGAAGACCCTTCTGCAGGACAGTATAACACTTACTATTTTACCAGACACAATGGCAGCAATGGTCCAAAGCAAAAATGGTCTAAGTCCCCACCATCAAGTGCCGTAAGAACACGAGGCCATAATATAATTTTACACTTACCAGGTGTCAAGTCAGATGCAAAATCAGCAAAAACTGCTTTGGAATGTTTTACTTTATTCTTTTCTGATGACATTTTCCATTTGCGTCAGAAACAAGTTTTAAAGGTAACGTGACGCAAAAGACGCAGAGCAACTCCTAAAGAAGTAAAAAAAACGTCTGATGGAAGTGCATGAGTTGGAAAATCGCGTCCCACCATCCACTGCAAAACGGGGACGTTGCAATAGCTGCCCGCGGAAATGCGATCGTAAAGTACCAACAAAATGCAAGAAATGTACAAGATTTGTGTGCAATGATCACTCTGAAATATACCATTGGCGAGCTAATGGGCCCATGATGAGGTGGCCACAATGACCCATGTGTTCAGGGTCGGTCACACTCACGGGTCAACACCCATCCGATGGCCTCCACGCATGGGGTGCGAGCCTGGGTAGGACACTGGGTCAACCAGTCTCCCCTGGGAATCAATCCTCTGGCGCTCCTGGACGGTCTGCGCACCGAGCGGCGCAAGCCAATCGATTGTGCTCTCCGACTAACAATCGGGGGAGTCTGGGAACTGTACTGTTTCAGCGGGGGTAGTTGTCTACCTTACGGCGACTGCTCTTGAAATGACCATTGGCCATCCGATCCCGGTTCAGAGTCGGGCAAAGGACGCCTTGGTCCGCGACAGATTCGGTGCACTCCGTTTCACCGCTTCGTAAGGGAGAGGACCGCGCAAGCGACCTCGAACTCGGAACCAATCGAGAGACCGGAGAAATCTGGTCACAATTGGAAGTGAGGGCGCGAGTATCTCGAGCCCGCCGGGTTTATTCCTGGCTCACTCGCGGTAAGGCGTTGGACTCTCACGGGTTGTGACGTAGCTGGACGTAGGATTGTACTGTCCTAAGTCTTCTACGTTCACTGCAGGGCGACAGAACGACTAATCGTTAAAACGTCATGTGGTGACGGGCTCGCCCGTTGTAGTCGACACCGCAAGATGTCTGAAACAGTGTAACAAGAGTGATTCGGAAAGTTCCTAAAAAATACTAGTATTAACTATGATCTCAGTACCTATACCTAAGTACAAATTGTTAATTATTGATAATTATTTTAATTTAACTTGTTTTTGTATAATTAGTAAGAAGTTCATGTTATTACCTATAGATATTAAAGAATAAATAAAGCATTTTTATAATAAAATAGTTTCATTTACTTATATATATCAAAAACTGCTCATACTATTTGGGGTCATCTGTGACCCCATGCGAGCAGTTATGTAAGGTTCTTTGTGCGAGTAATTAAGGGTTAATATTAGTAAATGTTCGTGTAGTTAGTTGCATTTTGCCTAAGTCCAGCTGTGCTGTTTTGCGTCGGACCATTATTTTCAAGCTGAGGAGCATTTCGATTGACAGTCGCGGCGCTGCGCTGCTCTGGTAATTGCAGACTAAACCCGCTTAGTAAAATTACCATAATAGCTATTTGAACTAAACACTCTCTACTTTTAGCAAATGTCACATAAAACGTGCTTGGAGGCTGTGACGGAATTGCTTACTAGTGTGAGCAATGACAGCTGCGGTGTTGCCACAGATTATCTTTTTTCTTATACACTTAAGAATATCAATATTACTAGAGTAAACTCAATCCGTGATTTAGGTATAATCTTTGACACTAAATTACTCTTTGATGAGCACATCAATAGTGTCATCAGCAAAGCATCAAGAACATTAGGTTTTGTTCTGCGTTTATCATCTGAGTTTAAATCTATTAAAACCATTAAAATTCTTTATTGTGCATATGTACGTAGTCACTTGGAATATGCATCACAAATCTGGAACCCCAGCTATAACACTTACATTACCCGCATTGAGCGAATTCAGAGACGTTTTGTACGACACCTACAATTTAAAGTAAAAAAAATCTTTCCAGACTACACTAAACGTTGTCATAAATTTCACCTCTTACCTTTAGCCACAAGACGCCATATTGCAGATGTCGCCTACCTATTGAAGATAGCAAATGGCTCAGTTGACTGCCCGGATTTATTGGAGAAGGTTGGGTTGAGGGTCTCTGCTGATCCGATCAGAAGACCATGCACCCTGTTTATCCCCAGAGCTAACACCAATTACAGGCTAAACAGTTATCTATTGAGAGCAAGCCAAAGTTTCAATGATGTAGCTACCCAATATGACATTGACTTATTTAATATGTCAGTCCAGCAGCTCAAGAAGTTACTGGCTGACGCCTTCTTTGGCTAATCCTTTGTTATACTTTGTTTAGTTTTTTCTTAGTCTACTTGTTTTTCTTTTTTTTCTCCCCCTTTTATATATCTATTCATACATTTTTACTTGTGGAACCTTGTAATTGGCCTTATATACGTATTAATTTGTAATAACCGTATACCTAGCTGTAAGATTCCTAAAATTAATAAAATAAAAAAATAAATTAAAAATTAAATAAAATTATGGTATTATTACTATTAAATGTGGCGATTTATTAAATTAAATTAAAAATTGCCTATCTAGCTGCAGTATTTTCTAATATAAACACTGCCACTTATAAATATGTAAAAATATTGTCATGCAATAAAATATTATTTAATTCAAAATCTTTATTGGGAAATCTTGACAAATTATTCGTTTTCTCAAAATCACTGACACTTAGATTTACTAGAATTAAAATGTTATTCGAATTGCGAAAACATACACTCATTGTGCTTAAAACACGTACTTCTAACACATTATGCCACATGTAATATTTTATTTTTAAACATGGATTTATTTGAAGTATATGGTTTTTCTATCACGGTTTAACATATAATTTTAAGTCTTCGTCCACACTCTGTTCTTTCATGTAGCAAGTACCCATAAACTTACACTACAAATATAGATATAAATACAAATACATATAAAGTCATCAGCACACTCACAACCACAATAAAAACGCACACTACTACACTCCCTAACAAATCATACAAACACCCTCAAGCACAGATACGCACACTAATCGTATGAGTAACATAAAACTAATGTATTTGATTCATTTTTAATCATTTTAATGTCTTTAAATATATTTTGTATTTGTCAAAGCCTGTATAACAGCACTGTAAATTATGTATCATACGACAATATGTCAAGGCCCTAATATTAATTATGTTTTCTAATATATTTCTCTTGAACTCTATTTCTAATAAAAAAAAATCTATCGATTTTAAAATAAACCCCTAGGTCTAAATTTGGCGCTACGTTCATATATGCCTACTTCAACTCCTAACTCAATGGAAATTACTCAATGCAATGCAAATGCCAAAAACTCAATGCAAATGCAAAAAACTCAATGCAAATACAAAAAAAATACAAAAAACGCCAATGCAAAAAACCCAATGCAAATGGTATGATAGGTAGGTACAAAGGGTAGTCGGAGAGTTGCACAGGAAATGTTCTGTGCGAGAAGAAAATAGTATAGGAGAGGCGAAGGGCAGATGTAGAACAATAGAGGGATCAAACCCGAATCTATCGACTTGGGCCTAATTAATGCTGGAGTACCTGTTTATATGAGAGTTTGTAGACCTCTTAAAACACTCATTCTTTGACAACGGTTTATGTTGCATACGTACGCAGCCTGCTTGAATTTGCTTCTAATATTTGGTCTCCACAGTATGCTCTATACAAGCTGAGGATTGAGCGTATTCAAAAACGATTTATACGTCATCTAAATTACCGCTTATTTTCCAACGGCTTGTCGTACGCTGAAGGTCTGCAATGCTACGGTTTAGAGACATTAGTGGACCGGCGAGTAGTATCAGATATGTCGTTTCTATATAAAATTGTTCATACTGGGTTGGACATTTCATACCTCCTGAGTAGGGTGAGCATACGAGCGCCTTCCCGACTCGCACGTGCTCACTCAACTTTTTACGTACCAAGGTTCAACACTAACTATGGTTCCAATTCGTTATTGCCGCGCATTATGCATGCATACAATGTATGCTTTAACGATATTGACATATTTAACCATCAGAATAGTCGATCTTTTGTTAAGGAGGTACGTGAAAAGCTGATTATCAGATCGGATTGAATTAGCATGCACAAGCACTCACATGCACATTCGCACTACAGATACACACACCCACACACACATACATACACGCACACACATATACAAACACACATATACCGACACTCACACATACACGCTCTCCATCACACAAACACAGACTAACATCCATACACTCGCACCTAGCGATTTTAACTGTTACTTTTAAATTCTTTTTGGTTTTATTTATTTTGTATTGTTTAGCATATTTAATCCTTATATAGCAAATAATTTAAAACATCATTGGCTTTGTTACTGGTATATATTATGCTTATACGTATTTTTTATGCTGTATGTTTTTAAGAAAAATAAAATTAAAAATAAAATTAAAAATTAAAATTATATTATATAGTCGAGCCAGCAACGCTTAAGAAGCGACTCAAGCCAAGTACCCAATGGGCGATGCTTGAGCAATGCTTGGAAATGTCAAAGGCATCACTCACCTCGTTCATTGCGTTTACGGTGTATTTTTGCGTATTTTCTTCAACTATGGCATGTTTTTTATCGATCTTCGTCCTTTGATTCTTGAATTTGACTTGTTTTGCTATAAGATATTAAAAAATGTGGATATTTTAATAACTTTCGTTCGAAACGTCAACATGATATAGAAAAATGGTGGCTGGTGACGCGGCTTTTTTTTAAATAGCAGGCAATTAGTTAAAATGCGGAATTTAGCTAATATGTTTAATAAAAGCAACTATATTTTATTTTATTTATTTATTTATTTATTTCCTAAAACATAATTAACCTTACAGATGATTCCAAATCGTTAATTATTTTTCTAGGCTATTATTCTAGATTATAACTATTATTCTACTATAGACTATTATTATAATTCTACTGTTAATAATATTATTATTACTCTACTCCATTACTATTACTATCATTATTATTCTAATATATAAATCATTATTCTAGACTATAGCAAACGAGACGGAGACATCCGTTAGAGCGTAATATTAAACGATTATACTTACATATGTATATCTAATGTTTATCTAACCTTTCTTATTATACTAGTTACTCCTTTTTAACAATTTTAATACTACATATTTATCTAATTACTCGATTGCTAAGAAATGCCATTACCATACTTTGCAGTTGTGCTAAGTTCACCGTCCAAATATCCAATTCTGGCTCAGTCGAACATAGTGCATTTAGGGTACGAAGCGTCCGCACTGTGAAGCAGTGTTGAACGATGTTAGTTCTAGCTCGCGGTAACGCGAACAATACATGAGTCCTAGCACGGTAGTAATTGGCGGGTACGAATAGACCGATTCTTCGAAGGATGGTCGGATTATCAACGAACCCCCTAAGCAGTTTATATATGTGGCAGATTGACAGCCAATCTCTTCTTACGCTTAGTGAGTTGTACCCAACCATCCCCAGAATAAATGCCGTAGGATATAGAAAGGGATATAAACCCGACGAGAATATAACTAAAGCTTTTATACAGAATACAAAAGTTTAGTAATTTATTTAGGAGCATTTTACGAAAGAGATTACTTTTACGTATATTGAGAGAAAACTAAAAGAATCGCGACTGCTTAACATTGCTTGGGGAAGTTGACTGATTGTATATAGAAAACAATATCGATGCTTGCATCGGCAAGCATTAGACAGTGTTTGAGCAATGCTTGGTCAAGGAATGCTCAAGCAATCGACTATGGATTCGGGTGTCAACCTCTCATTTGAGTCTCTCTAGAGGCAAGCCCACGAATATTAATCAGTAGACATTGCAGTCCCCATTGATAGGAGAGGAACTAGTACTGCTAGTAGGCTTTACGAGAGGAAAATAATGTTTAGTTTGTGAATAATCTGGCAACGCTCCCAGCGCCGTCTTCGTCCTGAGTTCCGACACTCCGATCTCTCGCCGAAGCCGGAATTCAGCAGCCGACCGAGGCAGGCAGTTGATTCAGTGAGTTCAGTTCAGTCAGTTTGCGCGCAAAGCTGCCGCGGGTTGGTCGTGCGCTCGGTCGTTGCCGCGTCGCTTCCGAAACTACCGCAGACATCGCGACAGACGTCAAACGCACAGTGCCATGTGACAGGCGACCGGCATTTTCACTTTGTTTTTATTTTTTCGTGTACACGTTTTGGTTTTCGACGCTGCCGGAGGAGATCGGTCCCCGATTGGATTTGTGCTGTGGCCGTGAGCGGGTTTTCCGATTCAATTGACTTCCAGACTTACTGACTCGCTGAGAGAAAGGCGCCGCAATGTATGACAGGTGAGATCGGTCAATCGGACGTTTACGTTTTGACAGATACGTCAATGTAATTTATAGAAGCGGCAACGTTTTTGGAATGTATATACTGGAATCTGGACCATTTTCATTTATCAATAAAAAAACACTACTAGTTTCGACTATTTTAATGCTTAATCTGCTAGGAAATAGACTATAAAAATTAAAATTTTTCATACTATGTATTGAAAACACATTTTTTAGCATTTTCAAAAATAGTTTAAAAATCTATCTTAACCTACCGCCATATATATGTGTATACGAAATATGTTAAAATAAAACTAACTTAACCTACTCTGCCTTCGTAAAATCACAGTAACTTGAAAAAAGACGTTTTGAGAAAAACGCGATCAAAGTTCAGTTGTTAAATATTTGTTTTCATGAACAAAGTAATCAATATAGATTATTTCTTTTAATCTTTAATGTTAAGAAATAGTTAAAACTTCAATTCTGCATAAAAATATAAATTATAGATTATTTCTTTTAATCTTTAATGTTAAGAAATAGTTAAAACTTCAATTCTGCATAAAAATATATATTAATTTATAATTGTTTAATTATTAAAATTAGATATTGTGTTTTAAATTAGGAAAATAATTTGATAAATTTTATATTTTTAAGCTATAACACTGTAACTGAGTGGTAAATTTTACCCATTACTGTGTTCTAACCATGTAAAATAAATATATATTTTTCAAATAAATAAAAAACTGCAGGCACCTTAAACACAGTAATTGAGATACTGTGATTAATTCGTGTATTAATAAATTAAACTTTAACAAAATTTTACCTAAAACCACAGTATCTGAAGAAGCCGTGTTGTAACCAAACAAAAATATTCCTTAAATGCTTATAAGTATTTAAAAATATCACAGTAAATAATAGGTTACTGTATTTTAACTTAAAAACATATAGGTACATACTGTGTTTTTTATTAAAAACATTCAGATTTTTTAAAAATACTGTGTTTTTATCTAAGAAATCTTGGTAACTGTCCATCGATAGACAAACCGAAAAATTTGCCTTATAGTACTCCAACTCGTGATTTTAAAGAACCAAACTTGTATAAACACAGTAAATGAAGTTACTGTGTTTTTATTTACGACGGCAGTACTGAACTATAGTTGTTTGACGCTTCTTTAAGCATTGCAGTTTCAAGATCAGTGTGGTGAATATATTCGGGTGAAGTTAAAACATCAACAATGTAGAATAGGTACCAATACCAGAATAATGCTACGTTTATTAATGAATGGTCACTTTTGATTGGGATTTTTTTCAAAATGATGACCGTTTTCTCTAAATAATACATGAGCAAAAATCTTCTTTTACAGAATGAACATTTTTATTCATAAAACGCTTCCTAAAAATTACATTTAAATTAAACAAATAATTATGTCAGATAAGTCAAATATCAAGACATCTAAACGGATACTTATAATCTATACTAATATTATAAAGAGGTAAAGTTTGTGACGTTGTAGAAAGTAATCTCTGGATCTACAGAACCGATTTTGAAAATTCTTTTACCAACAGAAAGCCACGCTATTTGTGAGTGTCATAGGCTATATAGTAATCCGAAAAATGAAAAGACTTTTTTGTGGTAGTCGGATTTCCAAAGTAAGTCGGAAAAAACGGTCGAACGAAAACGTTTCTAACGAACGCTGCCTTAACGATGAGAGATATATGATTAAGTTCTAGAGAAAATTTGTAGAGCTTGATAATGCCTACAAAAAAGTCAGCGACAGCATATGTCTAACTTTTATATTTAAGTAACAAACAGTAGTATTTTATATTTAAAAAATAATTTAAATCGTTACTTCATGTTTATTGGTATTATCAACAATTGTGAATTCATATCAAAAAAAGGAAATTTATCGTCTCAAGTGTTTAAAACAAAAGACTTTTCCCTTTTACTGCATAAATAGTTAAAGAGATAATACGACATAGGTATGAAAAAAAATAACCCTTCTTTTGGCAGTCAGGAAATAAATCATAGCACTCAGTACTAACCAAACCACACTCATAATTTCATCACAAGTAAAAAGTTTTACCGCCCAACGAAGTGGGAACCGGTTCAGCTAGTTATATTATAAATACAAATATTCTTATAAATCTTAGTTATAAAAGTGCGTTTTTTTTTTCAAAACTATACTTTTGCAGAAGATGTATATTAATTTCAACATTGACAATAATTGTATAATGCTTGTACAAGAAGTACCTCGTCTTTTATACAAGACTTCAGTATCTTGGTAGGGTCTCATTATTATTATCTTCTAATATGTCTGTGTATTACCATCTTCGCTAATAGCACAAAACTCACATTTTGCGCATGCTATAAATAATGTCATTTTCTGGAATTTTCTTTTCACTGTCTCTGGCTACGAGAGGAGTATATGAAATCATTTGATTTATTTTGAATATAAACCTCATGCATCACTTTGAGAAAACGATCCTCAATAAATGGTCCTTATGGTCTTCGTTGATGGGCGGATTGGTAATGTATGGAATTTCCGAAATCTCAAGTCCCAATCTATTTCGTTTGGCGAACGTCACTAATGCTATAATGATAATTATGCTATTAATGACGGTCATTAAATTTTACAAGATCATTAAAATCACGGAAAACTCATTTAGCCACACCTTTCTTGGCAGACTCAATGTACTGGTCAGCAAACATACCTAAATGACCTCTCATAGCCTTCGTCGGCTACAGAGGTTCCTTCCAAATAGGGTGAAGCAAATGTTCGATCATCTTCAAAATGTCCGCTTACGGTATATATTTGACCCACGAAAATATGTTAGTAATGTGTCGATCTTTAAGTTTTTGATTTTTAATTTCATGATTTCTTATTTTTTCATTTTATTTTATATTATTCAAAACATACAGCATAACAAGTAAATATATTAAAAAGAGTAAAAAAAACCTCCGTTACAGAGAGTGTAATTTTGTATTTAGTTTTATTACGGTTTTTTGTAATGAAGTATTTGTGGTTTATGTATTATCCATATATATCTATATATGTATATATCCATATAGATCCATGTATATTTCCAGAATATCCTCAATCAGACCTTTCATTTGACACCACGATATATTTAATTTATTGACAATTGGACATGTAATACAACTATGTATGTAATTATAATATAAAATCGAAGACTATCGCGGTTGTTTGACATTATAAATAGGATAGAAAACGTATTTACTGCGTGAAATTTGTAGGACCCGACGTTTCGGTGACGTTGCAGCCGCCGTTGTCTAGGGTAGTCAGTCTACCCTAGACAACGGCGGCTGCAACGTCACCGAAACGTCGGGTCCTACAAATTTCACGCGGTAAATTCGTTTTCTATCCTATTTATTATGTATGTACTTACCTACTTGACATTTGAATGACATTTGAATATGTTTATAATAATGAAATTTTTAGCATTTAATTTTGTGACGCATCCAAGTGTAGGAATGAATGAATCTACTGGAGTAGTTGATTGTATTGTATTGTATTGTATTGAACAGCTAAAGTACTCTAGGCACAGTATACTCGGGACGACATAACGATTTTGTATGACGATCTAAATCGGTTCGAGAGTTTAGAAGTTATGGTGGAATAAAGAAACGGAAAACATACATCTATTTATGTTTAAAAATACGAAGGCATATTGCTGGATTGACAATAAAATTATTTTACGTTGATTATTCTATATAGAATTTGCATTTCTATTTTAATATATAATTCTCTCTTACTGTTTAATGACATTAGTATATTTTGATTATTTGTAAGTAGGTAACATTGAATATAATATTACAGCCATGACAACTATCATGATAGTTATGTTTTTAATAATTAAATTTTAAGCATTTAATTTTGTGACGCATCCAAGTGTAGGAATGCCTATCTACTGGAGTATTTAATTGTATTGTATTGTATTACACTCCTTTTTTATTGGGCAGTCGTTTAAAAAAAAAATATAAACATGACATCTAACGATTGCAAAGCCAAAGATATTTTAAATTATTTACAGTGTTAATAAGGAATATTTTATAAGAATTATTTAATAAGGAATACAAAATAAGCTACATAATACAAAGAAAACAAAAGACAACTTTAAATTTAGAAGTAAGTTCGCTATGTGTGTGCGCTATCTGTAGGGTGTGTGTGCCGGTGAGTGTGAGTACTCACACGAGTACTCATTCACAGGTGCATAAGGGAATTCGGGATGCTGAATCAATCCAATCTGATCTCCAGTTTTTTTTACGTATCTCCTTAATAAAGGACCGACTACAATTCGTTAAAGCCCGCATTGTTTGTCTGCACAGCACGTAGCAATAACTAATTGGCCCTATAGTTTGTGTGCACCTTGGTAGGTAAAAAGTTAATGGATTGCGCGTATCAGGGAGGCGTTCGTATGCTCACCCTACTCAGGAGATATGGACCGTCCAACCCAGAATGAACTATATTATATAAAAGCGACATATCTGACATATTACGACACAAATGTCAAAATCTACTTGAGAGTTTTAAAATCTAATAATGGTGTGCATTGACGGACAGATCGACAAGGAGTAAAAAATATGATTATAACTCTGGAAAGATCAGCTTTTGGCATAATATAATGTTACCAGTTTTTTGCTACTGGATTGTTGTCCATAACATTTTAATTGTATGTACATGTTGTCAATTACAAATTAAACAAAATGATTTAAGTATATATTAGAGAAATAATGAAATAAACCCAGAAACGTGTTTGATGGGAACGGTTGGAACAGACATCGGAAACATTCAAAATATAAATTTAAAATAGCGGGATTGGAAATTATAATGTAGGTATTTTATTATTTTTATGTTATTTGTTTAACAAACAGCGTTTATACATAACAAATACAAAATATAACGATAAAACTTTGACTAATTATATGTTAACACTATTTATCGTTAATTTGTACAGTACGTATCTCCGTTATTATACCTTGTTTATATATACATTTTTTAGCAGTGATTTAATATTATAGAAAAAGAGAAAGAACAAAAAACAAATGAAAATTAAATTTTACGTTGACATTATAAACAATATTAATTATTTTTTACCAAAGTATATTTAAACAAAATTACAAAAAACTATTCATGTAAACTGATCAAGCGATTAACAGTCACATTATATGAAATACGGGGGATAAAGGACTGATAAGATTTTCTAATGGTTTCCTTAAAGTGACTTTTAACTGATAAAAATATCAATGTACCCGAACTTATCGTTATACGTTGTCATAGCTCTGTTTATTAGGGAATGTTTCGTATAATTAGAGTTTATATAAACTTTATATAAAATAGGTTCGGGTTCCGAGTAATGCGAGGAGGAGCCAGAATGGATATATTTTCGACCAGCACTGTCAAAAATATTATTTATTACGTTGTAGAGAAACATCATATCGGAGGTTGTACGCCTATCTTCAAGACTATCGAGTTTAAAAGGAGCTAATCTGTCCTTGTACGATTCAGCAGATTTATTTTCCCTAAAGCACAAATGCCTTAAATTTTTTTTTTGAATACGCTCGATTCGTTGAATGTACAAGTTGTATTGGGCGACCAAATACAAGATGCAAATTCAAGTATAATGTTACCAGTTAGCTTTTGGCATATAATGTTACCAGTTTTTTGCTACTGAATTTTCGTCTATAACATTTTAATTGCACATGTTGTCCATAACAAATTAAACAAAATGGTTTAAGTATATATTAAAAAAATAATTATATAAACCCGAATCATGTTTGAAAATTTACCTTAATGGGATCGGTTGGAACAGACATCGGAAACATTCAAAATATCAATTAAAAATCGGTTGTCTGTAAAGTCGGTTTACTGACGATAGTTGAACGTGACAACGTCATAAGAAAATACTGATGGAATGGTTGCATTTGAAGCAGTTTCATTTAAGATTCTGATATTGTTCTGACAAACACCCAAAAATATATGCTTTTTTACTCACCGATTTGACTACAACATGTAAATGTATTATTGTATAGCAGTATAATTGTATAATTGTTTATTGTTTAAAGTTTATTGTTTTTTTTTTAATTTGAAAGTTTGAAATCTCAAACTGTTAAATAACCGTTTGAGAAGCGTTTGAGCACGCTGCGCCATCTAGCGGTAGGTAATACGTCGTAAATAAACAATATCAGCGACATTTTACCAACCGCTAGATAGCGCATCGTAAAGATAGCTTTTCATACTTTTTTTTTTATTTAATAAAAGTTGCTTACTTCGTTGCTGACCCACAAGAAAATTGTCCGTTCAGTAATAACATTCCGTATATCAAGAATACATATAAAATTATGTCAAGAATTTAAATCAATCTAGTGATTTTCATACGTACTATTTTAGACTGAGGTTAGTAAATAATTCTTGTCGCAACCGGTAGATGGCAGCATTTAAATTGAATAATAAATATAATACATGGAACGCCTCAGAGCGCGGTAACGCCGCATGAGTCATGTTTTTTCGTGCGTGCAGCAGGCTCCATCGATTTATAAGACGTTGTCACGTCAACATAGCGGGATTTGAAATTATAATGTAGGTATATATTATACGGCCAAATATTATCAATCTGCTACAATTAATATGGTTCAGGTCATTTTTTTGTGATAGAGAACATATGAATTATTATTAACGATAACTTCTTGTATCTTTGCTCTAAAAGGGCTCCCTAGACGATCAAGCATGCTTGACAAGCATCGCGTTGCGGGCTGGAAGGGGATCGTAAACCGCAGTAAAAATGCAAATATTAAAAAAAAATATTTACCAAAAATGCCTAATTTTGTAGTTTATACCAGGGAGTTAAGTCATTCATCAATCAATTACGTCTAATTAATGTTAATCCCTGGTATAAACTACAAAATTAGGCATTTTTGGTAATTTTTTTTTAAAAATATTTGCATTTTTACTGCGGTTTACGATCCTCTCCCAGCCCGCAACGCGATGCTTGTCAAGCATGCTTGATCGTCTAGGGGGCACTTAACAGTGACAATGAATTTAATCTATGGCATTCCAGTAAAATATAATATTATGAGGTGTGACAGGAAAGTAATGTTTTTTTTGTAATAATTTTAATTTGTTTTTATACGTCATTATCATCCCCTCCAAAGTAGTTTCCATTGATAGCTATACCTCGGTGGAGGCGTTATTTCCAGTGTTTGTAGCAATGCTGGAACGCTTCACCTGGCCGTCTTCAGGTACCCGATTCCTCATCTTTGAATGTTATAGACAGTCGAAAACGACGTCTTTTCTAATTGAAGTACAAAATAGAAAGGGTTGGTGAACTACAGAAATTCCCTTTTCCCTCTTCAATCGTGAAGTTTTTTTGGCATCATCGTGTCACAAACCACAATTCGATGAATGTAAAACGCTCCAAATTTAACTTCATACTCAACATTACATTACATTACATTTTCGTCGTGTCCAATTGACGGCTAAAGACCGCTCTTGGACATGTCAAAATAATTGGGTTAGGTAGTAAGTTTCGTTGCTACTCTTTAATGAACATACATAGGTAGTCAAGAATTAACTACTAGATTGTCAAACTATAAATATAAATAATCATAATAGTAGCCTAATATATAGTAATTCGAAAAGATTCGTAGTAAAATTATTCATCGTAATATTCAAACTGTCAGTAAAATGTTAAATAATCAAATTAAATCTACGTTATGCATTTTAAACTAAAAGTACAGATTTAAGACCATATAAAATAATTAGACAATAAGGCTTTGCTTTTTTAAGTAATTTAAATGGGCACAATATTTGAAAAATCATGGCCCT
This sequence comes from Micropterix aruncella, assembly GCA_944548615.1. NCBI lineage: Eukaryota > Metazoa > Arthropoda > Insecta > Lepidoptera > Micropterigidae > Micropterix > Micropterix aruncella. Next base: position 28,571,067 of record OX155969.1, read on the forward strand.
CAAATTCGGCCAGATTATAGAAAGGGTGGATTTTATGTCCTCCAGCTGTTTAAATTTTGTAGAAAGTAGATTATAGAATTTAATGTTAAGGTACAAGTAGCTTTTCTGTACTTTTGCCAGTCGTATTCGGGGTACGCATAAAAGGGAGCTACCGCGGGTATGATGCGAGTGAATGTCTTTATTAATTGGTGTTTCTGCTAGATGCTGTCTAGCATACATTAAACACTGGTATATGAACGCCGAATACATAGTCAGTACCCTTGCCCTGCTGAAATATTCTTTGCATGAGGTCCTAGTCGTTACCTGATACATGCTGCGCAGTGCTCTCTTTTGCAAAAGAAAGTGCTCTCTTTTGCAACAGCCTGAATGTTCGTCTTCCATTACTTGTCTGTAGCACCGGACCTATTTTTCCGAGCTGGGGCAAAAACTTGACATTGGCGCCCCTCCAGCGTTCGAGATAACGATTTTAAAAACCTTACGGATCAAATATACTGGGTGTGAATAATTTTGACCGGGGAATAAGATCCCTAAATACATTTTCACTTATTACAACCTATTTTTTATTGAATTTTCTAATGTGGCATTAATATGTAATACATACATACAACTAGTGTAGACAACGCATAAGCCAGTACACACACCTTCAATCTTTAAGTCCCAGCCAATTGTAGTATCTAATCTTGCTATAGCTTTAAACGTTAAGCTTACCGTTCCGCAAAACATCTATTTCGAGATTAACTAATAATTATAGTGAAACGTTTGAAAGAGAAGTTGTTAACAAAAAAACCAACACCAATTACTCGCACAACTAATCAGCCACATAAATGCCGACCGTTGCTTGAATTACCCTGGCGGGATTGCCCTGGCAGAGACAATACCCAAACTGCGCACGCATTCAAAAATCAGCTAAGGGTGCGTTACAAAATCAAATGAACAATCGATAGTACGACGCTCCCTGGATGCTAGGCGTATTTCAAGTTTTTTCCAAACACATGAATTTGGCGACCCCTTACTTGCCGCCCGGGGCAAGTAAACCCCAGTTTGCCCCCTACCCCCCTTAGATCTGGGGCTGCTTATCGCCTCCCCAAAAATGCTTTATGCCACCGGAAAACTTATTCTCTTGCCTAGGAATATTCCCCATAGGCTCCTTGCAACTTTCCTTCGGTCAAACAAGTAGATTCCCAAAGCTTGATGGCAAATCTTTACTCCAAATTTCACTGTTTTGTATTTCGTGAGGCACTACAACAGCACAACTTCAGTTACATATCATGCTCTCTACTGTCGCGTAGTTATCGAAGAGGTTGAAACTTTTACTGCGCGTCTAAGAGGCACCGACTACAAGCTATGTGGAGGGTCAGATCGCAGGATTGCCAGATCGCTTTAGTGATGCCAGTCTCAATACTTTTCATACCTCGTATGTTAAGATAATATAAAGTTTACTAAAGTCATCATTAACGAATGATAAACACATATATATACTGATATTATAAAGAGGTAAAGTTATTGACGTTATAGGAAGTAATCTCTGGATCTACTGAACCGATTTTGAAACTTCTTTTACCAATAGAAAGCCACGTTATTTGTGAGTGTCATTGGCTGTATATTAATCCGAAAAATGGAAAGACTTTTTCGTGGTAGTCGGATTTGCAAAGTAAGTCGGAGAATAAGCGGTCTAACGAAAACGTTTCTAACTAACGCTGCCTTAACGATGAGAGATATATGATTAGGTTCTAGAGAAAATCTGTAGAGCTTGATAATGCATACAAAAAAGTCAGCGACAGCATATGTCTAACTTTTATATTTAAGTCATAAAACGTGTTTTTAAAAATAAAAATAGTTTAAATCGTTAGGTCATGTTTATTGGTCATATTATCAACAATTATGAATTCTTATCAAAATAAGTAAATTTATCGTCTCAAGTGGTTAAAACAAAAGACTTTTCCTTTTTACTGCATAAATGGTTAAAGAGATAATACGACATAGGTACGGAACCGCGACCGTGTCGTAATCTATACTGATATTTCCTACAAAAAAACCTACAAAAAGTCAGCGACAGCATATGTCTAACTTTTATATTTAGGTCACAAAAAGTAGTATTTTATGTTTAAAAAATAATTTAAATCGTTAGGTCATGTTTATTGGTCAAATTATCAACAATTATGAATTTTTACCAAAATAAGTAAATTTATCGTCTCAAGTGTTTTAAACAAAGACTTTTCCCTTTTACTGCATAAATAAGACACTCACAAGAAGACACTCACAAATAAGTAAATTTATCGTCTCAAGTGTACTTTTCCCTTTTAGTGCATATAATTTCCCTTTTACTGCATAAATAGGTAGTTAAAGAGATAATACGCTTTCAAATAAGACACTCACAAGAAGACACTTACAAATAACGGTATTATAGTCAAATTGGCATGCAAATACATATGCAGTAAAAATATAACCCTTCTTTTGGCAGTCAGGAAATAAACCATAGCACTCAGTACTAACCGAACCGCACTCATACCATTGATTTTATAGTGTAAAATCAATGCTCATACACACCAATTTTATCACAGGTAAAAAGTTTTACCGCTCAACGAAGTGGGCACGGGTCAGCTAGTTTATTTATATATTTATCATCAATACGTGATTTATATTCAATACGAGATTTGAAACTAAAACCGTTTGCATCTAGAGTTAAACACTGGATCATCGCAAATGCTATTTATAAGGTAGTTGACTTTGAAAAAATATTAAAATATCTTTAATATTCATACTCATTATGAAAAATAATATCATCTTATTCTCAAATGTACTATTATCAAACTATTGTCTTATTATAAAACATACACATATAGGTAAAAGTATAAATAAAAAAGTCTTCGAATCAGATTATTTTTATGTTAAAACATTCGAGGTAAACCTCGTAGGAATAATTTGATACTTTTTAATTATTCACTAATAAATACGTATTATGCATTATGCCAAAGCATTCTTTGTTATGGCATAATCGGGTAGGGTGGTTGTGCATCAACTATCCTCCAGCCTCTTGAAGTAGCGCAAAAGTGTATACTAAAAATTATCGAGCATAAACCGTATCGCTATCCTACGTACCAGTTATATAAAGAAAGTAATATTTTGGACCCAAGACTGTTGTACATTAAGATAGCCTTGATACACGCAAAATGCCACTTTGAGACTCACCAGACCTGCAAAGAATGACGATATGATAGTGCCAAGAACTCGTACGACTTTCGGACAGAGTCATTTCAACTTCATAGCACCGAGAATGTACAACTACCTGCCTGATGTGAAACGCATTGAAACCAAAAACAAATTTAAAAAATCGGTTTCTAGGTGGCTTATTACAAAAGGCAGGGAAAATATCAATAGAATGTTGAATATTGTATATTAATTTTTTGTATATTAATTTTTCGCATTATTCTTCAATTTTAGACATATATTTTTACTTTCAAACATATATTTTTACTTTTACTCTACACGTTAATAATTATTATCAAAGTAATAGAATTTCTACAAATTTTAATTGTTTTAATCTTTATTTATTTTTTTATTTTTTATACAATAATTATTTAGTAACTTGATTAGATACATCTAAACAATATTTTATAAAGTCTGCCTTAGGACAGGCCCTGGCCTAGTTAGGCGACTTTTATTCATTACTCTATCTCCTCAAGAATCACTTTTTTGCCAACGTCTCATATATATATATATATATATATATATATATATATATATATATATATATATATATATATATATATATATATATATATATATATATATATATATATATATATATATATATATATATATATATATATATATATATATATATATATATATATATATATATATATATATATATATATATATATATATATATATATATATATATATATATATATATATATATTTGATAAGGTTTGTAAAGAAATCCGTTTATAGGATGATGTTTTTATTTAAAATAAAATTAGTAAAAGCTACTTAAAAAGTAGCGAAGGAAATCCCAGCTTGTATTTTTATTTTATTTTATTTTATTTTTATTTTTCAGAAAACTTACAGCGTTTTATACTTAATACTAACACATAATATATACATCTAAGGCCAATTAAAAGTTTTCACAATTAAATTAAATCTATTGTTACAGCGCAATGAGCAATGATACAAATGCAGGTTCAAGTAAGGGGAAAGGGATAGGGTAAGCTAAGTAAGTAAGTAAGATAAGCCATATTATGAGTTATGTAGATGTATAATATATGATGATATATAACGTATATACATATATACATACATACACGTGCACAAACAATAAATTAATATAAATAATACGATACGGTAATAATAAAATGTAAAAATATAGTTAATATAAATATATATATATATATAATATACATCACAATGTATTTATAATGTTAATATACATATGAACTTTTATAGAGAATATTATACTGACTAGAAAGCATTGTTATAGTGTAGTGGTGATTGCCACAGCCTACGTACCCAACGGACGAAGAAATACCAATCAAACCCGAAGGCTGTTTATCGTATTTCTAATTTCTTCGAAGCAAGTATTTGAAGATAAATTAAAAATATCCACACATTGAAAGTTGAGGTTATATGATCGAAGTGCTCTATAAAAATACATATTTTGACCATAATTGGTATTGACTCTCGGTAGATAAAATAAATCTCGAGCCCTGGTCTTATTGTTGGGGATTCGGTAGGAGATTCTGCCAACAGAATAGGGACTGTCTATTGGGAAATGCTTATGTTTTAATGAGATATACTTACGGATGTGCACGACTTTCGACGGTGCAATGTAAGTTTAAAGGTCCTTTTGCAGTCGACTAACGATCACTATTCATCCATATATCTCATAAATAGGGCTTATCCTTATGCAACACAAAATGCCTTCAATTGAGACGAATTAAGCGAAAAAATAAAAAATTAAACTATTGATCACTTCGGCAAAGCCGTTTTCCAAATGAAAGTGACATTACGAAATAATTCAAATTTCGAATGCCACCAACATTTAAAATATGATACAATTGGCTGAGTGTGTTATCAACGAGCCATTAAATCGAAATAAAAATAAAAAAAAAATAAAAAAATAAAAAAATAAAAAAAATTATTTCGATTTAATGGCTCGTTGATAACAAACTCAGCCAATTGTATCATATTTTAAATGTTGGTGGCATTCGAAATTTGAATTATTTCGTAATGTCACTTTCATTTGGAAAACGGCTTTGCCGAAGTGATCAATAGTTTAATATTTTATTTTTTCGCTTAATTCGTCTCAA
>OX155969.1:28576575-28872851 GCA_944548615.1 Micropterix aruncella
ATATATATATATATATATATATATATATATATATATATATATATATATATATATATATATATATATATATATATATATATATATATATATATATATATATATATATATATATAATATATATATGATATATATATATAATATATATATGTAATTTATATATATATATATATATATATATAATATATATATATATATATATATATATATATATATATATATAATATATATATGATATATATATATAATATATATATGTAATTTTACGTATCTGCATTATTAAGCATTTCATTTTTATCTTTTCATTTTTCATTTCATTTTCATATATATATATATATATATATATATATATATATATATATATATATATATATATATATATATATATATATATATATATATATATATATATATATATATATATATATATATATATATATATATATATATATATATATATATATATATATATATATATATATATATATATATATATATATATATTTATATATATATATATATATATATATATATATATATATTTATATATATATATATATATATATACAACATGATATGGTAAACTGTACAAACAAACTTGTGTAATACTATAAATAAATAAATAAAATAAATAAAAATATTGTAATTTTACGTATCTGCATTATTAAGCATTTCATTTTTATCTTGTCTGACTTTTCCTTTTATTAGTATGGTTTTTATTGCATATTTATTGCATTAGTTTTAAGCTGTAGATTTGTTTGATTTTTTGATTACTTGTTTAATTCATAATTTTCATTATTTGTTTAACTCGTAGTTTTGATTATTGCGTTTTAGAAATTTGTTATTATGACGCATCCAATTGTATTTGCAATTTTAGATGAATAAAAAACTATTGACTATTGATTGTATGTGAGAGTTTCTATTATCCCTATACCAAATTTCGGTATAAATACTAAAAAAACTCAATTCCAGCAATCACTTATAACATTGCTAGCTAATGTGAACACAATTTTTCATTTTCATAATGTCCCAATTTAGTGATCCTGAAATTTCTTTCGAGATTTTGCAAAATGCTGCACTTACGTGTTCGCACTCGACATGCTACTGCTGTGTACTGTCACCTATGAGTGACGGGTGAATGGAGTTTGGTTCAATTGTCCCTGTTCTACCCTACTCGACGATTGAAATCAAGGTAGAAGCATGCCTACTTATACCTTAGTATAGTAGACCTGCGTCATTTCGTTTGATTTAGAGTTGCCATTTTAGCAACGCCATAAAACCTGACCTTTCGCCGTAACGTTTTATTCTTTGGCCTTTGATTAAGTTGGGAGTTTTTACGCGTCTTTAGCACTTTTGCGTTTTATTATAAATCACAGCATTAAGTGGTATCACCGTCTCACGTTTATTATTTTTTGTTGTGTTACGTAATTTAGTCATGCGTAATTAAAAAAAAACATAATTTAGATTTAACGTAAGTTGTAACGTAGTAGATGGTATAATTCTCCTTGATTTGTAATCATCATCAATTTGTAGAAGCATTAACGGTCAGCTCAAAACTTTACAACTTTGTTACACTTTCTGTTTTTTTTATTTGCAGGTCACGATTTATAATTAAAAAGATGTATTAACTGTCAAACATCAAGTCAGTCTTCCACATTGCTCTGAACATTAATTTCTGTGCCGTCAGCACAAATCGTGATAGTTTTACTTGAAACCAGATCATTAAGAAGAAACAGAATCGGTCCCAGTACAGTGCCTTGCGGAAAGTCATCATTCAAGTCTAAATGGCTATAACACTTTCAATGGTATCATTTTCTATCGGTAATAAAGCTTCTGAATCAGTCCAATGTCTTATTTTACAATTCTCCTGCATTTGCTGTATTAGATATTCCCGAGGACCGTATCGGAAGCCCTAATGAGATTTAAAACGTCCGCTAGACGTTTCCTTGCCTTATCTATATATTTTGACAAAGTCTTTATGATCTCGGCTAAAACATCCTACGTACGTAATCGCTAAAGAAACATAAATTGAGTTTCAAAAAACCGATAGAATTTAATCATTCTTTCGGATAGATTAATTTAAGGTTAGATAATTCATTGTAGAAAAGAATTTAACTATTCTATGCTTGTTATTTTATCAAAAAAATTCGATAATATATTAAGAAAAGAGATACGTCGCTAGTATTGAATGTTCGACTAATCATTTAGTACAGTTTGGAAACATCCTTTGTCGGTAGCTAAGATTGACTATGTAACAGATGAGCCCGATTATATTATCAGTAGCGCTTTTATATATAGAAACACTAACTCCATCTATGCACGGAGATGACGAATTTCGTTTTCTATCAGTTCGAAGCTATCTTCGTTCGGAGCTTGACGGAGGTTGTGTTTTATTACTTTTATCTGGAAGTCTCTTGCTGAACTTTTTTGGCAAGTGCATTGAGTTCTTAAATTGCTGCATGCTTGCCCGATTGATGGACGTAGTCTCTTTCATTACAGCCCACGTTTTTTACAGACGCCTTTAACTGCCTCTTGTTTATTTTTATAAAATGTTTCTTTGGTAGATTTAATGATTTTATCGCACTGATTTCCATATTTCCTATCTTTTTAATCGCGAATTAGATTTTCCAGATTGCGTTTAATTGCCGATTGCAGTTTGTGAAAAAAAAATTCAATAAACGCAAACGAAAAAAATTTAAAACTGCAGATAACGCAAACGACCGTCCGAAATCCATGAATTATTTTCTGCGATCTGTGACGTGTCCTAATATATTTCTTTCCCGACGGAAGGTAAAGTATCTTGAACGCGCTATAAAAAAACTCTAGATGGAGTGGGAAATATCCATTTTGACCCCACCTGAGACGATTAGGCCCATTTCCAGACAAGTCTGTCTGTGAGTCTGTGTTGGGAGTTAATGGGCCCTTGCTGAGTTGGCCACGAAGTCACATTCTGTTCAGGGTTGGTCACACTCACGGGTCAACACCTATACGATGGCCTCCACGAATGAAGTGCGAGCCTGGGTAGGACTCTGGCCTTATGGTGAGTTTCCCCTGGGAATCAACCTTCTAGCGCTCCTGGACGGTCTGCGCACCGTGCGACATAAGCCAATCGATTGCGCACACTGACTAACAACTAGGGTTGTCGACTACAGCGGGCGAGCCCATCACCTCAGAAAGTTTTAACGATTAGTCGTTCTATCTCCCTGGAGCGTGCACAGAAGACTTGAGGACAAGACAATCCACCGTCTAGCTACGCCACAAGCCCGTAAGAGGCCAACGCCTTAACCGCGAGATAACCAGGAGTGTTACCCGGCGGGCCTACACTCACGCCCTTACTTCCAATTGTGACCAGATTACTCCGGTCTCTCGATTGGTTACGAGTTCGAGGTCGCTAACAGTCGGGGGAGTCTGGAAGCGGTACTGTTTCCTATAGAGCGGGGGTGGTTGCGGACCTTACGGCGACTGCTCTTGAAACGACCATCGGCTACCCGATCCTGGGTGAACAGCCGGACAAAGGATGCCGTGGTCCGCGATAGGTTCGGTATACATGGCATCACCGCTTCGTAAGGGAGAGGACCGCGCAAGCGACCTCGAACTCGTAACCAATCGAGAGATCGGAGTAATCTGGTCGCAATTGGAAGTAAGGGCGTGAGTGTCGGCCCGCTAGGTAACATTCCTGGCTATCTAGCGGTTAAGGCGTTGGCCTCTTACGGGCTTGTGACGTAGCTAGATGGTGGACTGTTTTATCCTCAAGTCTTCTACGCTCACTCCAGGGAGATAGAACGACTAGACGTTAAAACTTCCTGAGATGACGGGCTCGCCCGCTGTAGTCGACAACCCAAGTTGTCACTATTAGGGATTCTAATCTAATTCGCTTATATCCGACATATTCCAACCATAGATTTATTATACTAGCGTTAATAAATCTATGATTCCAATGCTGTTTCTATAAATGCTGTTTGACTAATTATATTATTTAGATAGACTGCTAATTTCATGACATTCCTCAAAATTATGGTTCATATCTTCAAATTACTTGGAAAAGTTGAGTCGTGAATCGCTCTTGACCGGCTTTTTAATGTTATTCATTATTCACCGAGTTTCCCGCGCTTATCGATTCGGTGAGGTTTTGTTGCGATGACAAAGACATTGAGTTATCCATCCAGCAATGGCACGTACGTTATATCGCTTCAAATACCATTATTCGGAAGCGTGGGCATTGATTGATTATTTTACATGGGGTATTTATAAAATATGTACGTGGAAGATTGGACAACACATGTGGTAAAAGGGCGAATATTGCGGTAACAATTTAATGAATAGTACAACTCATGTAATGAAAGTAAACCCACGTGTAAAACACATGAAAGAGAAGTGACAAATTTTCATGATATAAACAGAGTACAGTCTATGTAGATATCGCTCGTAAAAATTGGAGCTACGCAGGGATTGATTTTAGATCCTTTTTTTCCTGTTGATGTTAACGAACTTGTTGCTATTATTTAAAATGAAAAATAAGTCAGATGCAGTTTTATTTACGAATGAAAACTCTCTCATTTTTTTTAATTCTTCGAAAAAAAGATAACTTAGACGACATGTACGCAGATATAACTCTTGTGTCAAGAATGGTTATTTTTTATAATTTATTTCTTATTTCTAAGGCGACAAAATAAATAAAATGTTATCCCAAATGTGAGACATGTTTAAAAGAACTTAATATTTAAAACATGGGGTGTGGCTGTGTCATGGATACGGCCGTATGTTGTACGCGAATACGTGTACGTAACGGGTAATATTTTCTATATCTATACTAATATTATAAAGAGGTAAAGTTTGTGAGGTTGTAGGGAGTAATCTCTGGATTTACTGAACCGACTTTGAAAATTCTTTTACTAATAGAAAGCTACGTTATTTGTGAGTGTTATAGGCTAAATATTAATCCGAAAAACGAAAATACGTTTTGGTAGTAGTCGGATTTGCAAAGTAAGTCGGAGAAAAAACGGTCGAATGAAAACGTTTCTTACGAACGCTGCCTTAACGATGAGAGATATATGATTAAGTTTTAGAGAAATGTTGTAAAGCTTGATAACGCCTACAAAAAAGTCAGCGACAGCATATGTCTAACTTTTATATTTAAATTACAAAAAGTAGTTTTTAATATTAAAAAATAATTTAAATCGTTAGGTCATGTTTATTGGTCATATTTCGAAATTTAAATTCTAAGTGTCAACATATTTTAAAATTTTCTCACCTCTAAATAATAATTAAATAATAAATTTATAAGAATATAGTGCAATTCTACAGTCTGGATTCACTTGCGGTTAACACGGCACGCGTCCCGAAGGATCTTATCGGTCTGAGCTGTTCACTTTAAATATTCGACCAGCTGTTCACTTTAAATATGGACTAAGTCGACCATCGAAAACAAGCGAGCTGTCGTTACTGGCTGGGGACAGCTCGAATTTGCTGAAGATACATCTCACGACTTACTGAAGGTGGTGGTGGATTTGATTGACCAGCCGACCTGTCGAAGACTATATGCAAAGACTCTCAGAAAGAGGTTACCACAAGGTATAACGGACGATCAATTGTGCGCTGGAAGTTCAGAAGGAGGACGAGACTCTTGTGGAGGCGATAGTGGTGGACCTCTGCAAGTGACGATAGCTGACAACCAATGCCTCTTCAACATAATCGCCGTTACCAGTATTGGAAAGAGCCCTTGCGGAAGTACCAAGGGACCTGGCATATACACTGCCGTGAAGAGTCATGTGAAATAAATAGCGTTTTAGGAGTATGTCTACCGCCGGAAAATTGTCCAAAAACTGACGGGGATTTAAAAAGGGAAACTATCACAATTTTGTATAATGTCGGAACAAGAGACTGTATGCTGTATTCAACACAGCCTCATGAGCAACAACACGAGATCATCAGAAAACCAGGATAAATCCAATAATGCATCTTCTACATCACCGCCTACTATAACAACTACCAATAAGTCACCGGACATCTCTACAATAGCTCCAGAAAAACCTTAAACATCGCCACAAGCCATAACTACCAATTTCATAAATGACAGTGTGGAAAAACGAACTAAATCCGAAAAAATAGCTCTGCAATTTAACAATGACAGCCATTGCTGCGTTGGCGATTAAATAATTTATTTTATTGTATCTGCATCCAAACTTTTCTCTGGTCGTAACGGTCTCCGTTCCATCGGGTTCAGAAGAGGGAGGAAGAGAGAGTGCACCCGTGGTCGCGCGCCCACACCTGTGCACTATAATATAGCCTGCGCACTTGACTGCTTCCGAACAGTGGACTCTGAGAAGACTAAAGAAGTCACTAGAATCTACAATGCAGTCGCTATGGCCGAACACGGCTAGAAGGATATATTATATATTGGTCATATTATCAACAAATATGAATTCTTATCAAAATAAGTAAATTTATCGTCTTAAGTATTTAAAACAAAAGACTTTTCCCTTTTACTGCATATAATTTTCCTTTTACTGCATAAATGGTTAAAGAGATAATACGACATAGGTATGGAACCGCGACCGTATTTCGGATTGGAACTCTTGAAAGAATGGTACCAAATAATAACATTACATCTAATATAGTATGCATAGAAATTTTGAACAATTGAAATAAATATAATATATTCAATCATAATCATTTCATTCACTCATTTGAAACCCGGTAATATAGCCGAATCGGCATACAAATACATACAAACATATGCAGTAAAAATATAACCCTCCTTTTGGCAGTCAGGAAATAAATCATAGCACTCAGTACTAACCGAACCACACTCATAATTTCATCACAAGTAAAAATGTTTACCGCCCAACGAAGTGGGCACGGGTCAGCTAGTAAAATATAAAATACGCTATTTTATGTATGTTTGGGCGCTTGCAACAGTGCCGAAATGTCGAAGACTCATCGAATACAATTCCCTTGATAAATATCCCGTTATACAAACAAATTCTAATGTTACAAACCAAAAATCGATTCCTACACAGTCCGGCGTCGATATAGAAGCGATTTCATCAACCACTTGCATAATTTCAACCGCCCCAGCTGCAGATGTACCGGCACCGTTGTTGATCCGTTCGGCCACATTCATTCTTTTACGTTCCAGGCACTGCTTTACGCGGTTATAATATTTATGGTGTGTTATTGGTATCATTCGATGGCTTTTGAGAAGCCCTTTCCATCCGTATATTTGTTTATAGGGCGAAATTATATATTTTTGCTTATTTTTTTATAGAGGTGGCGCTGATAGCATTGTACCGCGAATTAATATAAATTTATTTGGCCATCTATAATAACATTTATAAAGATTGTTTTTTTTTGTTTATAAATGACTGATTCATTATAAAAAAACAGATCATTTAATCATTTTCTTATTTTTTGTTTATTTTTTCAAATAAGCCAGTTGGTAGGAATCCCTACTCTTGGTATAGTCAAGTTGAATAACTGGTAATGTGGTATAATATTTTTTTTAAATATCGACTATTATTTTTTAATTGTAAAACAAATAATATTTCAATTTAAAATAAAGATTTAAGATCTTTTTTAAAATAATTGGAGCTGCTTAAATACTGCAGATAGTCAAAATATAAAAATGAAGAGTCGGTTATAAACAGTAAAATTAAATCAATAACAATGTCGCAATAGAAATCGTCAATATATTTTTTTATATTATAATCCATCTTTGATAATTAATGATTGTATTTAGTAATGTAAATAATCAAAATTAGAAAAAAAATATAAGAAAAGATTGTAATATAAATAATTATGGAAGATTAGGAAAATCAATACTCTCAAAGTCCTTAACAGAATACATTTGGTTCTTAATAAGCATATCCTGGACTTTGCTCTTAAATTGAACGTCTCCAAGACCCCTGACGCACAATGGAATCTTGTTATAAAATATATTGGACTGATACAGGAAACTATTTCTAACCTTACTTAGTCGCACTTTGCAAGGCTTCGCAATTGATAACAATAATAACATTGAATTAATAGTGCCATCTATCGCATTTCTTTGTCGACTGACTACATCACAGAAAATTACGGAGATTTAGAATGCCATCGATCAGTCTATCTGAACATTAAAATGCGTATTTATTACGTAAACCTGTATGCCAAATAAAAAAATAACATTTTTATATACAATACAATACAATACAATCAACTACTCCAGTAGATAGACATTCCTACACTTGGATGCGTCACAAAATTAAATGCTTAAAATGTAATTATTACAAACATAACTATCATGTTAGTTGTCATGGCTGTAATATTATATTCAATATTACCTACTTACAAATAATCAAAATATACTAATGTCATCAAATAGTAAGAGAGAATAATATATTAAAATAGAAATTCAAATTCTATGTAGAATAGTCAACGTAAAATAATTTTATTGTCAATCCAGCAATATGACTTCGTATTTTTTAAACATAAATAGATGTATACTAAATTATATAAGAATTAGAATGTCAGCTATCATAATACCGTTATGTTTAAAATTTTACAAATTTTACTAATTATCAACATGGAAAATAAACTCGGAATTTTCAAACTACCTTATACCATAAATTGGGTTTTTTTACCAAATTATCATAGCTTTGATTTAAACATTCGCTTGTTATTATATCAGATAGGATACCGTAAAGAGTGCCATCTATAGTGGGACGCCATACTGATGTACCACCAACGCCGCCATATTGAACATAAGAGAAGATAAATTATTTTTTGGAAGAATGAGTGCTATCTACACGTTGCGTTTCGTAGTAAAATCCTAGCTGTCAAATTGTAGGACTGCGTTGATCAGTCTAATAAGCTATACAATCAATGCTTATAATATGGTACATCAATATAATTAAGACACGTCCTACGAAACGTGTGTAATTGTTATATTAGGCTTACTAAATAATCCCAGTGTTCCAATTATCTTTTGTTCCTCCGAAGCGACATTTAAATCCCTAATTAGCGTGGTCTGTCGAGGGGGAGAGGAGGGGGGGGGGGGAAGGCGGGCACCTTTTTGAATTGGCGGGGGGCTTAGCAGAACTTTATTAGGGCTGCTGAAGTGCTTTACTGGACGCTTTTCGGCAAAATGGGTCAGGGTGTTTAGATAATGAGCATCGAAAACATTTTACACGCTGTCGAATGCCTTTTCAAAGTCAATAACAGTATGAATAAATAAAAGTTTTTATCTATTTAGCTAAACTGTCCTAAATGACAATAGCAAAATGAAGGTAGGCAATTTTAAATTTAATTTTCAATCGTGCATTTTTTTAACTCTATACTGGGCTCGATTGCGTTTCTTCGTGAACTAAAATCGGAAATTAGTCCGTGTGAACGAGACAGGGCAATACGCTAGAGCAGAGTGTGAGATGACCGGTTGTCACTTTTTCGCATTAAAACTGCCCGCCAAGGTCAAATCTTACACCGCACGAAATATGCTCGAATTTATTCGGACGAGTATAAGTTCGACAGGTAGTATTTATCGACGATTATTTCATATTCCGCTGTAATGTATTGCTCTGTCTCGTTCGCTTGGACTAATTTTAGTTTTAGTTCACAAAGAAACACAATCGGGCCCATTATTTATATTCTTTTATCACCATTAATGGGCTATTAAAATGGCATTTATGTTAATAGCCCAATTTAGCAGAATTACCAAAAAAATGCATAATTTCGGAGTTCAAAACAATCCCTAATACATATGATTGTTCTGTAGAGTATGCAACTCTCCTATGAGCAGATTCCATTTTGTATTATAAATAGGATAGAAAACGAATTTACCGAGTGAAATTTGTAGCAGCCGACGTTTCGGTGACGTTGCAGCCGCCGTTGTCCAAGGTAGACTGAAGAGCTGTCAATCCGTTGTAGGCCGGTAGGCCGCATACCGCTTCCGCCACTGCGTAGGTTATAACGGTGGTGGGGGGGGGGGGGGGGGTGCGGGCTTGGAGCGCGGGAATTTTGAAAATCTGTCTTGCACACAACACTCACTGTATCCTGTTTTACGTCTTTGCGTTCGGCGTTCGGCGGCGGGAACATTTTAACAAGAGGGTTCTACGTAGAAGAGAGTTTGTAACCGTCGTCTCTGTTAAAGTTCGGGGTTCTTCTTATTTCAATGGCTTCCCGGATCATGCGAGGAATGTAGAATTGTTCTTTGGATAGCACAATGGGATTTTGAAACTGCATCCAGTGGTTACTTCCGCTATCCAATATATGTTCGCAGATCGCCGATTTTTCTCGCTGAACGTTTTTAACAGCTTTGATGTGTTCTGTCAGTTGCGTGGCTATGGATCGTTTCGTTTGTCCAACGTAGGCTAGACCGCAACTGCATTCGACTTTATACACATCCGGGGTTTGCAGTGGTATTACATCCTTTACAGGCCTCAAAAATCGAGCTATATTTTGGGTCGGTTTTAAGATCGTTTTTATATCGAATCTGTTTAGCATCTTACTATTCACGCGGTAAATTCGTTTTCTATCCTATTTATAATGTCAAACAACCGCGATAGTCTTCCATTTTGTATTATTGAAAAAAAAAACAAAAAACAGATTTTATTCTCAGATCTTATTCTCTACTAATATAATACACAATCTGCTATTTAATTAAAAACGGATTCTTATTCTACGGATCACTAACGCTCTTAATGTTATCATCGACCTCACTCTCTCCTCGTTCACGGGGCTTATTCTCGGGGTCGAAATTACCAGAAAGACAGTGATAAAACCGACAAAGCACGTCGGGCCTGGTGTTTAGTCCAAACACATTATTGATATTGCGTGCCGTTTGTGACGCGATGCTGCCACGACGGAATTCATGTTTTAAAATAACGTAAATTTTTAACTTGTCCATGATTTCAAACTCGAAAATATCGACAAATTAATTAATTTGAATTATAATTTATTTGAGTCGTAATTCTAACTGAAAGTGTTTTTTTAAAGTGCAATATGTTCAGCGTGAAAACAACGGCAATTACATCGGCAAGGACCTAATTTTACATTTTCGTCGTGTCCAATTGACGGCTAAAGACCGCTCTTGGACGTGTCAAAATAATTGGGTTAGGTAGTAAGTCTCGTTACTACTCTTTACTGAACATACATAGGTAGTCAAGAATTAACTACTAGATTGTCAAACTATAAATATAAATAATCAAAATAGAAGCCTAATATTTGAAGTAGTTAGTAATTCGAAAAGATACGTAGTAAAATTATTCATCGTAATATTGAAATTGCCAGTAAAATGTTTAATAATCAGATTAAATCTACGTTAAGCGTTTTAAACTAAAAGTAGAGATATAAGACCATATAAAATAATCAGATAATAAGACTACTTTTTTAAGTAATTTAAATGGCACAATATTTGAATAATCATGGCCCTCAAATTCGGCCAGATTATAGAAAGGGGGGCCTATCAGCATCTCCTTGATGTTTTTTTTTTGAATTGTATGTCCTCCAGCTGCTTAAATTTTGTAGGGAGTAGATTATAGAATTTAATGCTAAGGTACAAGTAGCTTTTCTGTACTTTTGCCAGTCGTATTCGGGGTATGCGTAAAAGGGAGCTACCGCGATGATGCGAGTGAATGTCTGCATTAATTGCAGTTTCTGCCAGGTGCTGTCTAGCATACATTAGACACTGGTATATGAACGCCGAATACATAGTCATTTCTCTTGCCTTGCTGAAATATTCTTTTCATGAGGCTCTAGTCGTTACCTGATACATGCTGCGCAGTGCTCTCTTTTGCAAAAGAAAGATTCTTTTACTGGTTGCGTAAAAGAATTAATATACCTAGTAAGTTACTTAATATACCTAGTAAGCGGGTTCATAATAGTTAATAGCAGAGTGCCACTAAAAGTGATTATCAATATTAAGTGGGTAGGTAGTTGACAAGGTGAGTAACTTAACATGCTTCTAGAGACAAGCCTGTAGGCACCGCTTAGGAAATTAAAATAATTGCAATAATCAAATTGCATTGTATGCCATAATCAAAGACTGGATTGCATTCGCTGAAGGCTGTCACGCAATCGTCATGGATACTGGAAATTTAAATAGGGCCATCTTTGGGTACTTTTTGACGTTTACCTTTTTATCTGATGGGAGGCACGTCGACATGATCGGGAATAGAATACAAAGGCCACACTAAAAGTTTCCGGAATGAATAAGAAAAAACATCGGTTGTGCCACCCCAAAACTTTCCCGGCAAGCAGACAACCCCCCAGCGGGCCAAACCTTATACATCCTTATTTGGTCTATTTTCTTCGAAGTTAAAGCATTCTACATAAGGCGGAATAGTAACCCACGGAAGAAGAATATTTTTTACTCCCCCCCCCCCCCAACTTCCCCACCCCCCCAGACAGTAGATCTAGTATTTTTGTAGTATTTCCGTGGTATTAAAATGGCTATTTTCCTATATGGTTCGTTTCTCGGCTAGCCTCGGGCGGCTCGACGTGATTATACGAATTAAATGTATGTTATTGTTCTTACATAATATTACGACGTTATTATACGCATCTGTGTACAGAATTTTAAGTCTCTAAGTATAACATTTCGAGATTGAAGTATTACTAGCGCGCACCCTGGTGGACTGATTTCAACAATAATCTTTTAAACTCTTGCCATGACCAAATGATGCCTGTCTCAAAATATTTTTCGTAAACATTATAAAACATTAAAAACATTATAAATATGTTATTAAACTCTGTATGGAGTTCGCGGGGAGCTAACGAGCCCTGTTGGAGTTTGGCCACTAAGACCCATTTGTTCAGGGTCGGTCATACTCACGGGTCAACACCCATCCGGCGGCCTCCACGCAGAAGTGAGAGCCAGGGTAGGACGCTGGCCTGCGGGCCGGTCTCCCCTAGAAGTCAACCTTCGGGCGCTCCTGGATGGTTGGCGCACCGCGCGGCGTCAGCCAATCGATTGTGCATTCCGACTAACAGCCGGGGGAGTCTGGAAACAGTAATGTTTCCTATAGAGCGGGGGTAGTTGTTAACGTTATGGCAACTGCTCTCGAAACGACCTTTCGGTCACCCGATCCCGGGTGAATAAGCCGGGCAAAGGATACGCGATAGATTCGGTAGACACCGTATCACCGTTTTATAAAGGAGAGGACCGCGCAAGTGACATCGATCCTTTCAAACTGGTAGTCAGGGGGCGAGGCTGCCCGCGGGCTACCTTTCCCGGTGCCTCGCCGTAAGGCGTTGGCCTCTGACGGGTAGGTGGCGTAACTAGACAGTGGATTGTTTTTCGTCTAAAGTCTTCTGCGCTCACCTCGAGGGAGACAGAACGATCTAATATCGGTAAAACTTCCTGAGGTGACGAGTTCGCCCGTTGTAGTTGACAGCTTTTGTCCTTTCGAAAATAGATCATCTCTTCATGTAGGGTAAAACCGGGATAGATATCGATAAGATAGGATACCGTATAGAGTGTGACTGGTTCGCCCGTTGTAGTTGACAGGTCTCGTTGCATGGAGTTCGCAAATTCTGTGATTTTCGCTATCAAAAATTCGTTGGTCTGTGTGGCCGTCCGAAAGCTGGCATTGCCAGGGTGCCAGCTGACGCAGGATTTACGGTTGCTTCTATGGAGTTCGTCGGTACGGTTGCTTCAAATGGTTGTGTATCAAGCAGCAGTCAGAGTGCGATGATTCTCCAAAGAGACACTAGCCACGTGTCCAAATTTCAAGAACAATAATTTTAAGAAATAAAAACCACGGCTGCTGTTACAAAAATATAGCTACTCTATTTATAATTACTAAATAAATTATTAGTTTAAAAAAAACACTTAACACACGCTTTTGGGCTATGATACGATATTCACATACACACCGCTGTGATACGATATTCCATCATGGAATGCCAGTGCCTATCTTCCGACTTCATCATCAGACCTTGAAACGTAATCGTGGTCAAAGTTCATTCCAAGATTTTTTTAACAAGTCCAAACACAGCTATGATACGATGTTCCATCATGAAGTTTCAGTTCATATCTTCCGACTCCATCATCAGATCAGTTCGACAGTACCATATTATTGTATTGTCATCAGAACTACATACAGATGACTACCCAAGTGGGTGTATCTTTTACACATCAGCGGGCCACACTCGCACATGAGGTGAAGGGGAGTTTCCTCTGCTTCTTGGCAGAACCTGCACATTTTTGTGTCTCGGAGCTTGATGTTGAACATGTGTTTGTTCAGGCCACAATGCCCCGTGAGTGCCCTCACCAGTATGCGTAGATTGCTCCTATTTAGCGATAAGGCCTCACGGGTCGTCTTAGGGTCGTAGGCCTTAATTAGCGCTTTGGATTCATTCAACCCTAGCGTGGTGTTCCAGTGGTTTACGGATTGTTCTAAACATATTTGTTTGAGAATTAGGTTTGCAAGGCTTTTTGGCACGCCACAGTAAGGTTCAGGGCCGTATAACGTTCCTTTTGCTCCCGTCTTAGCAAGTTCGTCGGTTTTTTCATTTCCCTCAATTCCTGCATGGCCGGGAACCTATCTTAGAATTACCCTGTTCTTTTCGCCCAGGGAAATCAGTAGTGACACGCAGTTTTGCACTAGCTTTGAATTAATAGTATTCGAGGCTAGTGCCATAAGAGCTGCCTTGCCATCCGAGTGGATATACATAGATACGGTGGTTGGCGTAGTTCTTATGGAGGTTGATATACGCACATTCAATAATGGCGTATACCTCCGCTTGGAATATGGAGGCGTATTTCCCCAAGTTTACACTTCTTTCGAAGTTTGGTCGCTCTCCATATATACCGCAGCCTACGTCCAGTCCCGATTTGGACCCATCAGTATACCATTTAAGGCTACCGCCCTCCCAGTGCAGTTGGCTCTTTAGCCAGTCGTCTCTGGGCGGCAGTTCCACTGTAAAAAGTTTTCCAAAGCTTAGGAGTGGAAGCATGGTGTCTGATACCATGCTGAGGATTAGAGTTTCACTGACTGAGTCAAGAACTGATTTTAGTGCTTATGAGATCCAGTTTACCTTCTCTCGGGTAGATAGCCTGTACATGCTGGCTTTCGCCACCTTTTGCGAGTGAATGTGTAGAAGCGGTAAGTTCAGCAGTGCATCTAGAGCTGCTCCAGGAGTGGAGGACATTACGCCAGTTGTCATTAGGCACGCCGTCTTTTGGAGGCCTCTACTAACTAGGCAACTTCACTATGTTTTACTGAAAAAGACGTTAACTCCTCTCCTCGCGGAGTAAAAATTCAGCTGTCCCATTCGCGCGCGACCTTTTCGCGCGCAAAATCGACGACCTTGATAAAAACGACCATAACTTGTAAACCACTATACGGATCATAAAAAGAAGAACTGTAAAATGATCGCATTGAAATTTGACATATAAAACATTATAACCTTATCTCGTAAATCAATTAAGATAATAATGGCGACAAATTACAAAACGCAAACGGCCTCCATCGTGTCGTCATCACTGGACCAAGTGGACGCCTGTCATTCCAGTGTATTAAAACTTGCATCCCCAAAAGGACGCCTGTCATTTGTCGGGTTAAGTCAATTAACAACCAACATTCACTCACCAGTAAGATTTGTCTATTGTGGATTCTGGATCATTTCGGAAATCATGGCGTATATTGCGCCTACTACCTTAAAGCTAATCATAGTACACATTTGGTGTATTCTGCTGATTATATTAGGCTGTTCGCTTCGAAGAATGAAATCTAACTCTGAGTATACTCAAGCGGATGCATCCGAAAATACATTAATAATCTAGAGACGTGAAGTTTGTTACTGCTATGCTCTGTTGCGGTTTGATTAACGCTCACTCAACCGTATATTCTGATAAACTCCAAACATTGCGCTGCGGTCGCCATATTGTGTACGAGTACGTTGCTAATTTGGGGAGACTTATCAAAGTCAAAGTAATTAATTTACAATCAGAAGCTTCGTTCGTTCGCAGCTTATCCAAACATATGATTATATATTATTAGACATAATGTTTTAGCCAGTCTAGACTTGGCGTTTCAATTATATTATTTCGTGGTCTCTTCTTTTTTTTGGCAAAAGAACTTTAAAAAATCTATCGAAGTCGATTCAAACGTCAGTTCAGTATTCAGTATTCAATTTATTCATTCAGAATATACAATAAAAGCATGAATTATCAATTAAAGCTAATTATCGCATATTAGAATTCGTCAGTTGCTAGTAATCTATACTAATATTATAAAGAGATAACGTTTGTGAAGTTGTAGGAAGTAATCTCTGGATCTACTGACCCGATTTTGAAAATTCTTTTACCAATAGAAAGCCATGTTATTCGTGAGTGCCATAGTATATATATTAATCCGAAAAATAAGAAGACTTTTTCGTGGTAGTCGGATTTGCAAAGTAAGTCGGAGAATAAGTGGTCGAACGAAAATGTTTCTAACTAACGCTGCCCTAACGATGAAAGATATATGATTAAGTTTTAGAGGAAAGTTGTAGAGCTTAATAATGCCTACAAAAAAGTCAGCGACAGCATATGTCTAACTTTTATATTTAAGTCACAAAAAGTAGTATTTTATATTTAAAAATAATTTAACTAGTTAGGTCATTTTTATTGGTCATTATCAACAATTATGAATTCTTATCAAAATAAGTAAATTTATCGTCTCAAGTGTTTAAAAACAAAAGACTTTTCCCTTTTATTGCATATAATTCTCTATTTACTGCATAAATAGTTAAAGAGATAATACGCTCACAAATAAGACACTCACAAGAAGACACTCACAAATAACGGTATTATAGTCAAATTGGCATGCAAATACATACATACATATGCAGAAAAAATATAACCCTTCTTTTGGCAGTCAGGAAATAAATCATAGCACTCAGTACTAACCTAACCACACTCATAATTTTATCACAGGTAAAAAGTTTTACCGCCCAACGAAGTGGGCACGGGTCAGCTAGTATTATTAGATAGTATTTTTTATTTTTATTTCTCTTTTAACATAAAATATGTAGTTTAAAGTATGCACAAGCCACTATTTTCTTGGTATGCTTGCCTTAGTACGGGCCTAGGCCTAGTTAGGCAGCGTTGATCTTAAGAAGGACTGGGCTGCGGTAGGTACTCTCTTTTTTGCTACTATTTACAACGGAGCCTCTAATGATAATATGTAATGTACTGTAGTTTTAAAAAATGCGCATTTCTTTAAATAAATAAATAAATCAATAAATAAATCTTTTGTTTGTTCACGTGCAATTCGACTGTTTTTATAGATCATATAAATTATATAGCTGACTGCATTCCATCAAAAGTAACGACATTAATTTATTAAGGGTCACGGGAAAAAACGATCAATGTTATTTTTGCAAGCTTTTATTTAACTTGCAATGTATGTTAGTTAGGACGTAATGTATGTTTGTTTGGGTCAAATATTGCAAGCTGAATTATAATCACTTTTATCCTATGAAGTTGACGCTTTAGACGTTTGTTTAATTCCGATGACAATGCATTTTTATGGTGAGCATGACCTGATTCTACAACCAGGATCGGCTCCCGACGAGGCTACTCTTCCACGGTCAACAGCACAGACACACAAGTTTGCATACGCATTCAATTATGACAGTCCGTTCTAAATTTAACCATGACTAGCCGCTGCACCCAGGGTTGGCTACCGACGAGGGTACTCCTCAACGGTCGACAAAAAAGAAACGAAATTGCGACAGGGCTGCTGCACTTTTTCTGCATAAATGGTTAAAGAGATAAGACACTCACAAATAAGACACTAACAAGAAGACACTCACAAATAACGGTAATATAGTCGAAGTGGCATGCAAATACATACATATATATGCAGTAAAAATATAACCCTTCTTTTGGCAGTCAGGAAATAAATCATAGCACTCAGCACTAACCAAACCACACTAATAATTTGATCCCAATAAAAAGTTTTACCGCCCAACGAAGTGGGCACGGGTCAGCTAGTATTTAATATTTATTGATGTCATGTTGAAGCTAATATTTATTGATGTCAAACTTGACACGATGATAGAGTTCGATATAAAATCGAGCAAAGCCGTGGGAAAATTTAATAAATTATATGAGTAGTTGGGCGTATTAATCTAATCGACCTTCTAAAGGGTGGGGTTTGATGGGAAATAATAATATTCGCTTCAGCGATTTAATCTTTCTGCCTCGTTCGACCCGTGATACGCTCGATTTTGTCTGTTTGAAAGGGGAGCGAGGATAAGCGATCGTCATAGCCAGATTATAATAACCGGAGTACCTACTTATATAAATCTCAGATTTGTGTTCTTATATGAAGTTCTTTAAGTATGGATTCTTGGATAATCCCAGTTAAACATTATTGTTTTTTTTTTGATAAATTTGCAATTTCTGGTATTTGTAGAAAGCGTATTGAGAGGGGTCGATTGCTACAGGTGAACCCGCCACCACAGGGATTTATAAGATTTGAAGAACCAAGAGCGAACAACTACTATGGTGAAAGGACGTTTAAGTACCTCATTCCAAGAATCTTTAATACTATTGTATCTGAGGAAGACTGTGTAAGCGTGAGCAAACAGATGTTTAAAAAGAGATTAAAAAGCTACCTGTTGGACGTTTATAGTGAAATTAGTGGTCATAAGTAAATTTGTTATACGTTTCTATAATTTAAGCTTGTAGTAATACTGGCCTATTTTAAGCCTGTAGTAAGACCAGTAGTACATATTACTGCTGTGCATTGTTTTTAATATTATTAATGTCTTTTTGTATCACAAAATTAGAATTGTAAGACTGGAAAAATAAGAGTTTGTCTCGCCAACAAACTGTATACCAGTTTGGCGAGTTTTAATATTTAAAAAAATGTATTTGTTCTCTGAATAAAATAATAATAATAATAATAATAATAACATCATGCTATTCTGTCTCCCATGGAGTGACTGAAAATACTTTGTGAACGACATGATTGAACTGGAATTTCTGGTATTTTTAGAAAGCATATTAATGGGTATCCATTGCTACAGCCGAACCCTGCACCCCACGGATTTATAACGACATCATGCCGTTCTGTCTCTCATGTCTCCCACGAGTGACCGCAAATGAACTCATGGACAACCTTAGCCTTAGCCTTAGCATGGTTACAATTAGCCATCATTCCGTTAGAGTTCCACGCCTTACCGCTAGTCACTGGGAAGTGCCACCCAGCTATCCATCCTCGCGCTCTTACTGCCAGATTTGGACGAAATTCGTTATCCTCCAGTCACAGATTCGATGTCGCTTGCGCGACCTCTACCTGACTAGCGGTTTTTTAAATTCGAATTTATTGCGGATCGAGGCACCCTTTGCTCGTCAAGATCACATGGGATTGGGTGGCTAACGGATCGTTTCTAGGGACATTTGGAGTTGTCGACTACAACGGCCGAACCCGACACCCCAGGAAGTTTTATCGATAGTTATCGTTCTGTCTCCCCGTTTCTAAGGACAGATGACCTCAGGTCAGGAACTACCCCTGCTGCTTAGGAAACGGTACAATTCCAGACTCCCCCTGAAAGCGCAGTCGAATGGTGAACGCTGCACGTACGCAAACCGCCCAGTTCCTCCAGAGGATTTTCCCCCGGATTGGAGCCTCCAATCCCACCTGTCTACGACTCTAGGTGGTGACGGCGGCAGAGTTCGAAGTGGCTCTACCAGGTTAGTCAATCTTCGAGGAGGATACCGGATGGGAGGTACACGGTGAGTTGAGCCGACCTAAGAAAACAGAACTAGGGTTGTTGACTACAGCGGACAACCTCAGGAAGTTTTAACGATTAGTCGTTCTATCTCCCTGGAGGGAGCGCAGAAGACTTGAGGACAAAACAGTCCACCGTCTAGCTACGCCACAAGCCCGTAAAAGGCCAACGCCTTAACCGCGAGATAGCCAGGAGTGTCACCCGGCGGGCCTACACTCACGCCCTTACTTCCAATTGTGACCAGATTACTTCGGTCTGTCGATTGGTTACGAGTTCGAGGTCGCTTGCGCGGTCCTCTTCCTTACAAAGCGGTGAAACGGTGTTTACCGAATCTATCACGG
The DNA here is from genome assembly GCA_944548615.1 of Micropterix aruncella. Classification (NCBI taxonomy): domain Eukaryota; kingdom Metazoa; phylum Arthropoda; class Insecta; order Lepidoptera; family Micropterigidae; genus Micropterix; species Micropterix aruncella. The sequence goes on from OX155969.1 coordinate 28,596,618, forward strand.
ACCATAACCACCCCCGCTCTATAGGAAACAGTACTGCTTCCAGACTCCCCCGACTGTTAGTCAGAGTGCGCAATCGATTGGCTTGGCGTCCAAGAGCGCCAGAAGGTTGATTCCCAGGAGAAACTAACCATAAGGCCAGAGTCCTACCCAGGCTCGCACTTCATGCGTGGAGTCCGTCGGATAGGTGTTGACCCGTGAGTGTGAACAACACTGAACAGAATGGGTCGTCGTGGCCAACTCATCAAGGGCCCATTGACTCCCAGAAAACACAGACTGGCCATGAGGTCCAAGCTGCACGGAACCGTTAATAACCAAACCAACTGATGACAAAGCAATCAGCATCTCGCAGTATCCTAACTATAAGTTTAGTACTCGTAGATTCATTATCGCGACTTCTGCACTTGGAATGTCACTTAGGGGTATAATTCTACGTGCCAATGTTAAATGGGTATTAAATGGCTGTGATATGGGAGTTGAAATGCCGTCTAACAGGCGGTTAATTGGTTGGTTGCGTTCGGATCCGCCGTCTTGGACAGAGCGAAATAATTGCCCGAGACTCGCTCGCTCTCGGCGCACAGTGATATCATTCCCTGAAATAGGTACATTCTCGTAACTGGATCATTGTAATAACGCGTGGGCTATTCTCGTGACAATTAATGTGTCTACTTTTGATATAGGCTAGTCAATTAATAGACGAAAAAGACCTCGACCTTGCAAAAGGTCATGCAGTTTTCATTTTTAAACGACTGCTCAACAAAAAAGAAAGTGTAATACGTTCAAGGTTCACCTATGTGTATGTTTTTCGTTTATTTATTCCACCATAACTTCTAAACGCTCAAATCGATTTAGAAGTATGTGGCATTGTTAGAATCGTTATAAAGTAAAGTAAAGTAAAGTAAAAGGTATTTATTTCCAATACAACCATACAATTGTGTAGGAATGACAGTAATTAATCTTAAATTAGTTACTCAATTTAGACAAGAGATGATATACAATATATAGTTTTAAACTTACCAATTTACAAAAACATAGACTATATGATAACAGTTTACAATAAAACAATTAACGGTAAATAATATGTATTAGATTAAATGGGTAGATACGATGCTATGTATTTTCAAAATATTTTGTATTTTCAAAATCTATGTATTAAGTCGTTATGGGCATACATGTTGATTTTAAGCAGATAGACTCGGATGGATCTCTTGAAAATATCGATGTTTTTAATTTCTTTTAATCTTTCGGGCAATTTATTGAAAAGTTTGAGGCCTAAGTATCGACTAGTCGCCTGGAACTTGGCAGTACGTGCTACGAACGGTTGGAGATACAGGGTTTTATTCCTGGTGTCATGCCGATGTACTTCCTCGTGGGATATGGCCGAGCTCTTATTGCAATAGAATTCGCAAAGAGCTTCTTGAGCAAAAATTGCATATACGGTCAATATCCCTAGTTTTTGGAAGTGTTCACGACATGACTGCCGTGGACCAATACCTACTATCGCACGTATGGCTCTTTTCTGGAGAGTGAATACACTGTTGATGTGTGCTGCATTACCCCATAAAAGAATACCATAGCGCAGGTGTGACTCAACTAGCTTTATATATATAATCATTCCAATTATCGTAGGGTACATTAACTGTCTAAATATCAAACAAATAGTTGTTTAAATATCTGAGCTACGCCATTACGATCTGGGGAAACTGTTACGCTTGTCACAGGGAACCCTTATTTATCCTACAGAAAAGAGCATTACGGATTATCGCCAACGCTAAACATATAGAAACATGTAGACCTATTTTTAAAAGATTGAAAATCATAACTCTCACATCACTTTACTTACTTAGGCTATTATTAGATGTTTACACCGAAAAGGAAAGTCACGTAAAATTTAAAGATATACATAACAAAAACACCAGACACAAGAATAATTTCATTCTACCATGCGTGGTTTTAAACGCTGCTAGGCAAAGTACCCAATTCTCAGGGCCTTATTATTTTAACCGCCTACCAATAACATAAAAGACAATAGCAACCCCAGAACGTTCCAAAAATTTTAAAGGATTTTTTTACAAGAAACACGTTTTACTCTATTCAGGAATTTATAAATTTTACAAAATGACTTTTTTTACAGCTCCTTTATTTTAATGTAATGCTTATACTGATTATTTCATTTGTTGATTGTTTTAGCTTGAATTAATTGTTTTATTGATTGTTTTAGTTATATGGTATCTTATTGCATAGATTCTTCTTGGACAAAACATTATACAAATTAGTTTGATTGATTATCTGATTATTGATGATTTTTACTTTTGTTTGATCATTTCTGATATTATAAAAAGGATAGAAAACGAATTTACCGCGTGAAATTTGTAGGGCCCGACGTTTCGGTGACGTTGCAGCCGCCGTTGTCTAGGGTAGACTGAAGAGCTGTCAGTCCGTTGTTTTGCGGGTAGGCCGCAAACCGCTGCCGCCACTGCTTAGGTTATAACGGTGGTGGGGGGCCGGGCTCGGAGCGCGGGAATTTTGAAAATCCGTCTTGCACACAACACTCACTGTATCCTGTTTTACGTCTTTGCGTTCGGCGTTCGGCGGCGGGAACATTTTAAGAAGAGGGTTCCACGTAGAAGAGAGTTTGTAGCCGTCGTCTCTATTGAAGTTCGGAGTTCTTCTTATTTCAATGGCTTCCCGGATCATGCGAGGAAAGTAGAATTGTTCCTTGTATAGAACAATGGGATTTTGAAACTGAATCCAGTGGTTACTTCCGCATGTTCGCAGATCGCCGAATTTTCTCGCTGAACGTTTTTAACAGCTTTGATGTGTTCTGTCAGTCGCGTGGCTATGGGCCGTTTCGTTTGTCCAACGTAGGCTAGACCGCAGCTGCATTCGACTTTATACACACCCGGGGTTTGCAGTGGTATTACAACCTTTACAGGCCTCAAAAATCGAGCTATATTTTGGGTCGGTTTGAAGATCGTTTTTTACCGCCCCCCACTATGGTAGGGCGGTTAAATCGACCCCCCCCCCGGGCCCCCCACCACCGTTATAACATACGCAGTGGCGGCAGCGGTTTTGCGGCCTACCCGCAAAACAACGGACTGACAGCTCTTCAGTCTACCCTAGACAACGGCGGCTGCAACGTCACCGAAACGTCGGGTCCTACAAATTTCACGCGGTAAATTCGTTTTCTATCCTATTTATAATGTCAAACAACCGCGATAGTCTTCGATTTTATATTTCTGATGGTTTTAGTTTTACTGCTTGTTGATTGCGCCTTATATAGCTTCTACTTTATGAATTTTCTTTTAAAACGAAATGTTGTATGCTCTCTGGGCAGTTTGTTACTTAAACATTATATGTTTTTTTAATAATTCACACAATAAAGAACTTGAACTATCTAAAAATCTCCAAATGTCAAAAATTTCACATAAATATATATGTTTAGTGTCAAATGAAAGGTATGATTAAGTACATTCCGGAAATATATATGTATCTATATGGTTAAATACATAAACCACAAATATTTCATAAAAAGCCGTACTAAAAATAATCTATAGGTACTTACTAATATTATAAAGAGGTAAAGTTTGTGACGTTGTAGGAAGTAATCTCTGTATCTACTGAACCGATTGTGAAAATTCTTTTACCAATAGAAAGCCACGTTATTTGTGAGTGTCATAGGTTATATATTAATTCGAAAAATGAAAAGACTTTTTCGTGGTAGTCAGATTTGCAAAGTAACTCGGAGAAAAAACGGTCGAACGAAAACGTTTCTAACTAACGCTGCTTTAACGATGACAGATATATGATTAAGTTCTAGAGAAGTGCTTGATAGAGTTTGATAATGCCTACAAAAAAGTCAGCGACAGCATATGTCTAAATTTTATATTTAGGTCACAAAAAGTAGTTTTTTATATTAAAAAAGTAATTTAAATCGTTAGGTCATGTTTATTAAAATTATTCTGTTTTTTTTAAATTATTCATGTTTTTTAAAAATTATTCTACGTAGACCATATCGCCATCCCACTAATGAACTGTATAAGGAAGCTAAAGTTCTTGATTGTAGGCAACTTTTTCTAAAAACTTCCCTCTTAAGGCTATTTTTGGACAATAACTCAAATTTAGGAATAATTCAGAACCGGCGACCAACGAGACAAGTTGTAGAAAATAGCTTAATAATACCCAGAAGGAAAACATCATTTGGTCAAAGACATTACTCTTTCATTGCGCCGAGATTTTACAATCTGATCAATATGGAAATAAAAATGAATTTGACATTTAGGGAATTCAAAAATAAATTAAAGAAATGGTTATCGAATCATGACAGACTAACCATACATCAAATGTTAGAAATAATAGTATAATAAAACTTAGGTGCACAAATTATTAACATATTTTTAAACTTATATGTTAAGTATTTTTTAACATTGAACTATGTACCAAAAAATATTTGACTTTGACAATGAATTATACTTTTAGACTAGGTATTTTTATATTAAATCTCATATTACTTAAAACATAATATTAAATATTAATGACTGTTTCTTTCTTTTCTCACATATAACTTTAGTTATATTATTTAATCGAATTTTATATTATATTTATTGCCGATTTAATGATGGAATTGCATTTTATTTATTATATATTTTTTAATATTTTTTTATTATTATTATTTTTTATTTTATTCTGAAGACCACATTTTAGGGCAATTTAGTGTCATTAGCTTTTTACTAAAACTTGTACATTTGTAGGCAACCAAGCAATCAAGCAAACTTGATTGTAATATTGGAGTCCTGTCCACCCTAGAACGGGCTAGTCCCAGTTGGGTGACAGAAACAAATAAGCAAAAGGTTAAGGTTTTGCCATTCGGTTCCTGTTATTTTTGTAAGCTAATCAATGTTTTATAGTAATTAATTCTTAAATAAATAAAATAAATAAATAAATAAATTGGTATTATGATCAACAATTATGAATTCATATCAAAATAAGTAAATTTGTCGTCTCATGTGTTTAAAACAAAAGACTTTTCCTTTTTACTGCATATAATTTCACTTTTACTGCATAAATGGTTAAAGAGATAAGACACTCACAAATAAGACACTCACAAGAAGACACTCACAAATAACGGTAATATAGTCAAATTAGCATGCAAATACATACATACATATGCAGTAAAAATATAACCCTTCTTTTGGCAGTCAGGGAATAAATCATAGCGCTCAGTACTAACCAAACAACACTCATAATTTCATCACAAGTAACAAGTTTTACCGCTCAACGAAGCGGGCACGGGTCAGCTAGTTATAAATACAATAGTTCATTTTTTGTGATGGCAGTCGTGTTTTTTATTCCTTATAATATATTTACTTGTTATTACATTGTTAGGATCTGAGCCAGTGGCATTGATTATATAGGGCAGCATTTCCCAAATGATGGGTCGCGACCCGGCGCCGGGCCACTAAAATTAAATACCGGGTCGGAGCATTGTCTCCTTGTTGTTTAAACCAATCATACTCGTTAATGACAATTGTTACTCCCGGGCGAATGGAAACTCTTCAAAGCGTTGATTTATTTATTATTTATAAAGAAATTACAGAATACTAGACGTGAGTTTGCTTATCAATCCAATGATTCAGATAAAGCGTCCGTACGCTCTTATATACTCATAAAAACTGTTGATTTATGGTTTTATCAGACTGGACTTCTGATCGGACATCGAGTCAACGTTTGCATATTTATCTTAATTATACAATTCAATATACTAGCAAACTATGAATGGAATATAATATCGGTTGCTATGTTAGGATAATTAATATTATGGTTAAGAGGGGTCTACATTTATAACACTTCCCCCCTTAGAATAAAGATGAAGCAGTAATGCTTGATCTTTGAAGAGTGGCGTCGAGTCTTCTTCTTCATGTTTATCAGGCGTCGGGCATCGGAATTGATGTTTCTGCATTATACTTATGATGTCAGTGATGATAGTGTGTCAGGCAGTGGAATTGATGTTTCGGCAGTATATGATGATGGAGTACAGTATCCAGCGTGAAGTTACAGTCGGATGGCAAGTTTGTAATTCCGGCTCCTTGAATTCTGCCGTGTGAATTTTCACTATCCCATCGCGGTATTTTCTGGATTTCGTCGCTCCGGATTGTAGAATCACCTGTGGCTGCATGTCTTCAGAATAGATGCGGAACTGCCATGTAGAATCTGGACTTCGCATAGTGGGCGTACCGCTGAGGCGTGGTCCATTAGTTCCATAAATTTATTAATACGTTGCTGTAATGGGTTTTGCGGTTAACTAATTATGCTCTGGTAAGGTGGTAGTATAATAGGTTGATAAGGTGCCGAAATGGGGATAGAGTAGAAGTAAATATAGTATGAATGTATCGGTTTGGATAATGGACACGGTATGTTGATTTTATCAGGAAATAAAAATTGATGTTTTTATATGAATGGTCGGAACTAATTTTAGATTATATCATTTAGTAAGTCAATCGTAAGGTTTATTCTTATATACCAATATATGTAGGGTTTAATGATTTAAGCTTATTAATATCAATAAACATATTATGTTTAAATAATGAAATTACCCTAATGATAATTATCTTGATATTCAGGGTGCGAACGGGCGGAGACGATTAGCGTGTACTAAATTATTTCTACCTGATTTCCTAATTATATAGTTTTCGTTAAAGCCTATTCTAATAATTTCGTACGGTCCTTCCCACTTAGACTCTAGGTTATTTGGCGTTGGTACTCGTAGCATAACTTTGCTACCTACTTGATATTCTGCAACGTTTTTTATCTTATTATCGTATCTCTCTTTTGCTCTCTCTTTCATGGATTCGAGATTGCGTAATGCAGTCTCCCTGGAGACCTTAAATCTTTCATTCAGATCTCTGACGTAATCGCAAGTTGCATATTCGGATGTCACTTTTAATGGATGAAAAGGCCGCGGTTTATAGCCGAAAAGTAACTCGTATGGCGTATATCCCGTTGATTTATTAACAGAAGTGTTTTGGCACATTATGGCAAAAGGTACGATATTGTCCCAATTTTTCAATCTGCGACTATGATACATTCTAATGTGATCCCGTAGGGAAGCGTGGAATCTTTCCAGCGCGCCATTGGTTTGCGGATGATAGGCCGTACTAAATGTTTGGTTGGAACCGAAAAATTTCATTAGTTGTTTTATGGTTGAGTTCATAAATTCGGTGCCCTGATCGGAATGGAATCTCTTGGGAATGCCATAATGTTGGCAAAAGCACAGCAGCTGCTTAGCGACCGTCAGTGCTTCTTTATCTGGGATTGGATAAGCCTGTACATATCTCGTTAGTTCGTCTTGTAAAGTAAGGATGTATCTATTATTATTATCGCTTATATCCGAATATGAAACTAAATCCATGGAGACTCTTTCGAAAGGTTCAGTGGCTTGGGATGTGATGACCATGGGGGCTTTGAATGTCCTCCTCTGGATTTTATTGCGTTGGCATATGATGCAATTATCGATATAGGTTTTTATATCGTTAGCCATTCCCTGCCAGAAATACAACTCGCGTATTTTCCGACTTGTTTCGAGCACTCCTCTATGTCCAGAAATTGGGTCATCATGATGTGTTTTCAAGATGTTCCGTCGTTCTTCTAAACCGGGATATGTTACTTCACCTTCGCATATCGTTATTTCACAGTTATACGCACCTGCTAAGTATGATGTTATCTGTAATTGCTCATTCCCTTGAAGTAGGCAAGTGCGATCGTTCGTAAGATCTGGCACATATAGAATGTTGATATTATGTTTTTGCAAACACGATAGCAGGGATTTGAAATAGTTTTCGGAGCCCCAGGGGTCAAAGTGATTTAATCTTGTGCAAGAGAAGAATAAGTTTTGTTTTTCGGCGTTAATTACGAGATCGGCGTCATATAAGTTTTTTTGTTTTTCTGAGTAGCGAATTATCTGTGAGTTTGATGGTTGATCCTGCGTGATGGTAATGGCCTCATTCCACAATTTATTCTGAGCTGAGATTTGACATGCTACGGGTATGAATATCTTTTTGTGAAGTGTGCTTAGGAGCCGGTTTGCCGATTTTTTTAGGTTAGGGGTGTCAAACCCGTATTCGTTTCTTTTATCGTAGAAAAATTGATAATTTATTTGCAAGTAGTCTTCAGAATTTTCTTGGGGATTTGGGAGGTGATTACCTGCGGATATGCTGACGTGATTTATTGGGGGTCGTGACAGTGCGTCTGCGTTTGTATTATATTTTCCGGCTTTGTATATCACCTCGTAGTTAAATTCTTCAATCTTAAGTCGCCATCGGACGAGTCGGCTACCTGGGTCTTTGATTGAGAACAAATATGTTAGAGGTCTGTGATCAGTTATTATTTTAAATTTTCTACCATATAGATATGGCCTAAAATGTTTAACGGACCATACAATACTTAGTAATTCACGTTCGATCGTGGAGTAATGGGTTTCGGCTTGGTTTAGCGTTCTTGATGCGTACGAGATAGGCAAATCCTTTCCAATCTCACCTTGGGATAGTACAGACCCTAGGGCGTACATTGAGGCGTCTGTTGTTAGAAGAAATTCTTTACTGAAATCTGGATATTGGAGAATCGGTGGGTTAGTAAGGAGTCGCTTGCATTCGTCAAATGCCGATTGTTGAGGTTCACCCCAGTTGAACGGGGCATCCTTTTTTAGCAGGATTGTGAGGGGTTTAGTGATTTTGCTGAAATCTTTGAGAAATCTGCGGTAGTAGCCAGTGAGTCCTAGGAATCCCTTGATATCCTTACACGTTTTCGGAGCAGGATATTCCAGTACCGCTTTTATTTTATCTGGGTTCGGTAGTACTCCTTTCTCGGAGATAACGTGACCTAGATACATCACTTCGCGCCTGAGGAATTCACATTTGTCGGGTTGTACTTTGAGTTGATGTTTACGGAGTCTGGTGAATACCTCTCGTAATTTTTGTTCATGCTCTTGTAGACTTGCTGCGAATACCACGATATCGTCTAGATAAACGAAGCAACGTTCTCCTTGGAGTCCGTGTAAGACAGAGTCCATGGTGCGTTGGAAAGAATTTGGAGAATTGCGCAACCCCATAGGGGTACGTAACATTTCAAAATGGCCGTAAGGGGTACTGAAAGCGGTTTTTTTGCCTGTCTTTGGGCTCTATTTCTATTTGATAAAATCCTGAAGCCAGGTCTAGAGTAGTAAAGTACTGGGAGTGTCCCAGCTTATCCAGGATGTCGGTTATATTTGGAATCGGGTAAGAATCAGCCAGAACAGTTGAATTTAGCTTCCTATAATCAATTACTAATCGCCATTTTTGTTTTCCTGATGCGTCGATTTTTTTGGGAACAATTAAAATTGGACTATTCCAAGCTGAACAACTTGGTTGTATAATGTTTTGATCTAACATTTTTTTGATTTGCTGTTTAACTTCTTGTTCATGTATCTGTGGAATTCGGTACGTTTTTGCCCGTATAGGGATGTCTGAAGTCGTAGGGATGCTGTGTTTTACGCTATTACTAAAAGTTAGACGATCGCCCTCTAAATAGAAGATGTCCGAATAATCGGAAATTATCTGCGACAGAGATTTTGCTTCCTCGTCATTTAAATGTTCGTCCCTGATAAGACTAAGTACGGCTTCCTTCCTTTGCGTTGGGTGCATACTCTGCTCCTTATCTTTTATCTTTTGCGATATTTGTATTGTTTATTATCTGAGTGCTACAGTCAATAGGTTCTACGTCGATAGTGGGTGTGTTTATCCTAACGTCTTTTTCGTTTGTATTTACACACGTAATAATAAATGTGTAGTTCTGAATGTTTACTAGTGCCCGCGGTATTATAATACCCTTATCTATTGTTTGACTTTCTACGATAGCGTCCCCGGAAATTATTGAATTGGTAATGCATATTATCGCAGTTTCTGACCGGCCGTTTAAACTTTGTCCCTTCGTTAGCATATCTGTCTCGGGGTGTTGATTTAAATGGTAGAGTTTGTAGGTTTTATCATGTATTTGCATCGTTTTCGATTGAATGTAGATTTGTGCATTGAATTTTGTCATAAAATCATTTCCTAATATGCCGTCAGCATAGATATTTAAGTTAGCTATATGAAATGGGAAAGCGGGGAAGTCGTCCAACGCTATTTTTGCTCTGCCGTAGCTTCGAATCGGGGCCTGTGAGCTTGAGATCCCTACGATGGATACCAAGCTAGAATTGTCAAGTTTGTTTGAGCCGATTTTGTTCTTATGGATAATGGATATACCCGCACCTGTGTCCACTAACAGGGTTACGGGGCTTCCTTCGATGTGGAATGTACAGTGTAAAAGGTTATTCGGAGGTACGTCGTTTAGAGAAGATACGGTGAAAGTGAGGGTTTCCTTTTCTAACGTTTTCGATTTTTGGTGGTATACCATGATTTCTATTTCAGAATTAGAGAATACTTTGTATATAATTTCTTTGACATATATCCATTCCAGGCGGTCAAGACCGCATCCTAACCTTGGGATGGCGAGTTTCTTTACGTTTTGATTTCGCATCTGAAAGCATAATTCGGTGAGAGATGCCTCTAGATCCTCATAGGTTGGTTTTCCCGAACTGGTTTCCTTGGTGACTAGATAGTAAATGCGTCTGCCTTCTTTTTGTATAGAAGCAACGCCGCCGACGTTTACGTTCTGATTTAGTAGGTTGCTGATTGATCCGAATTTTTCCTTGAATGTGATGGCTATCCCGGCGCTCATTTTAAAATCACTGGATACACAATGGGCCAACGCATATTCTGGTGTGGAGGTGAAGAGATCTCCCTCGATTTCGGTGAGACGAAGTAGGTTTTTAGGGTTCTTAGGGTTTTGTTGCATTTCGCCAAATTCGGATTTAGTACTGGACATAGTAGAGTTAGGACACCTGGGCGTTTCGCCCTGTGAGGACTTAGTAGATTTAGAAGGATGGGGCCAAGTGCTCCATAAGGATTCAGCGATGGATTTAGTAGATTTAGAACGAGATTTAGTATTAGAATTAGTAGACCTTAAACGAGATTTAGTAATAGGATTGGTAACTTTATGAAGAGATTTGGTAAAAGAATTAGTAGGCGTAGTAGAGTTAGAATGCTGGAACTCGTCGTCCCGCAGCGATTCAATAGATTTAGAACGAGATATGGTAAGAGATTTTGTAGATTTAATAGGTATAGTAGAGTTTTGATTTTGGCGATTATTTTTGCTGTAATCCGTCCGCCCGGGCGTTTCTTGAAGCTGGACAGAATTTGTAATAGAGCTGGGATTTTGAGGTTGAATGGGATTTCTAACTGATATAGTAGAGGGATGACATTCGTAGGTTTGTGTACTAGCATCGCGGAATTGTCTACGGTAGACAGGTTTAGGTTGCGTGATGCTGTTACCTGAGCGATTAGGGGTGATTAGCGCATGTCCCCGATGGACCGAATCTTGCGCGTAATCGAAAGGCTTCTTAAATATTTTTTCTTTTAAATTCCTAGGTTCGGGGTCCAGGTCTGTGAATTCGAGCAATGGTTGGAAGCGGTTTCCGAAGAACTGCTCGGTTCGTCGGCCGCCTTGTAGTTTAAATTATTAATACGAGCTGGAGGAACTGAATTTTGTTGCGTGCGGTTGTAACCGCTTTGTGGGGGATTTTGGTTATTTATGTTATTATTGTAAGCTCTTTTCCTGCATTCAGAAATGACATGCCCAGGGTATTTGCAGTAATTACATTTTTTTGTTGGTTGGGTCGTTGGGTGTGAATTGTTAGTTGGTTGGAAAGAGCGTTTGTAATTTGAAAAAAATGGTTTGGTCGGTGCTTTAGATGCCTCGTTTTTGTATAGGTTTCTCCTGGTTAGATTCATATTGCGGATTTTGTCTTCCTGAACGGCGAACCGTCCTGCCTCTGATAGCGTAGAGAACTCCTTAGTACGGAGCATGATACCTATGTCTGACATTAATCCGTTTACGAAAACATTTAATGCCATCTCCTCTGTTGTGGCCAGTCGCCCAGTTATTGTGTTATCTGAAATTTCCGCGGTTAATTTTTCGACTATTTTACTCCTGCATAGATCTACTCTGATAAGGTATTCATTTACTGATTCGACGGTCTTTTGGAACATAGATTGTAATTCCAGGTTTAGATGTGCCAATGTTTTAGTTTTTGAGTATTTTTGGATGAGGAAGCTTCTCAGCTCCCTCCAGTTATTATATTGTTTTGCATGAGCATCGGATGATCCTGCACCTGTTATTTTATTCAAGGTGTAGACTAATAGGATTTCCTGTTGCGATGAAGTCGCTAATTGGAACGCGGAGTCACATGACCTAATGAATCGGTATACCTGGCCGTTATCAGAGGTATCGAAGTCTGGGATCAGTTGTAGTATTATGCTAAGTGTTATCTCTGGTAAGATGCCCTTGGTTTGAGCCATCTTGGGCTCTTCGGTTTTTGTCATAGTAAAATAGTATTTAGAAATGAGAGATAGAAATAGAAAGATAGAAGTAATATGACGTAGAAATAGTATAAAATAAAATTAGTAAATTTTTATGGAAAAAATATAGGAGTAGTGAAATAATAGAGAGAAAATTGGAAAGTCAGGTATGATTTAGGATAGAGCATAAGAGTTTAGCCACTCACCACAGTAACAAGATGTAGATGATCTTCATGTTGGTTGGTTCGGCAGGGGTTTTAAAACCCTTCGGGTACCGTCTGTCTTCGGCGATGTTTTGTCCTGGACAGGCCGTTGTTCCCTGCAGAATCCTACTGTCGACTGCGCCAGATGTTACTCCCGGGCGAATGGAAACTCTTCAAAGCGTTGATTTATTTATTATTTATAAAGAAATTACAGAATACTAGACGTGAGTTTGCTTATCAATCCAATGATTCAGATAAAGCGTCCGTACGCTCTTATATACTCATAAAAACTGTTGATTTATGGTTTTATCAGACTGGACTTCTGATCGGACATCGAGTCAACGTTTGCATATTTATCTTAATTATACAATTCAATATACTAGCAAACTATGAATGGAATATAATATCGGTTGCTATGTTAGGATAATTAATATTATGGTTAAGAGGGGTCTACATTTATAACACAATAATAATAATCCTTCCGATGATCTTTTCCGAGAGTATAGTGTTGAGTGTGAGAAAAATGTTTGTGCTGGTAACTCTCACTAACTTCCAGCCAGTTAGGAGAACAGAAAAGAAGGCCAGCAATCTCGTGTAACAAGAAGATCGAAACAAACAAATTTTGCAATACCACTCAGGAGATCCGCTTTTGGCCAATCCAGTTTCTCTTATCTTGCTCCCAAATTTTATAATTGCCTACCACCAAACATTTTACTACATTAAAATTTTACTACATTAAAATTACACAAATTTTACTACATTAAAATTTCATATAAATTTAAAAATTGTTTGAGTGCCTACCTCTCAAATTGTACAAATGCAAATTGAATCTTTTTTACACGACTGCCCACAAAAAAGACGTGTAATGGTTAAGGGTTCATGTATGTATGTTTTCCGTTTCTTTATTACACGCCTGCCCAATAAAAAAGACGTGTAATGTGTTTTCAGGGTTCATCTTCTATATATGTTTTCCGTTTCTTTATTCCCACATAACTTTTAAAACGCTTGAAGCTATTCAGAAGGGTGTGGTATTGTTAGAATAGTTATATCATCCCGAATGTAATACGGTAGCATTACATGTCAACATATCAAGTAATCATTAAAATTTAAACATTATTTGTTTAAAGTAATATTATTTCTAACATTATTTATTATGCCAGCATTGTAAACTCTTCAAATTATAGTTAATTAGGTTTTATACACACTCGTATCCTGTATTTACTATCTGTTAGATAACAATAAAATAAAAATAAATAAATAACAACAACAACAACAATAACGCAACCAGTAAAAGAATCTTTCTTTTGCAAAAGAGAGCACTGCGCAGCATTTATCAGGTAACGACCAGGACCTCATGCGAAGAATATTTCAGTAAGGCAAGGATAATGACTATGTATTCAGCGTTTATATACCAGTGTTTAACGTATGCTAGACAACACCTCGCAGAAACTGCAATTAATGCGGACATTCACTTGCATCATACCCGCGTTAACTTCCTTTTACCGTACCCCGAATACGATTGGTAAAATTACATTAAACCTACTTATACCTTAGCAGCAAATTGTATAATCTACTCCCTACAACTGTTAAACAGCTGGAGGACGTAACATCCTTAAAAACATCTAGGAGATGCTGATAGGCCACTCTTTCTATGATCTGGCTGAATTTGAGGGCCATGACTTCAAATATTGTGCCTATTTAAATGACTTAAAAAAGTAGAGCTTAGTTGTCTGATTATTTTATTAGGTCTTATATGTGTACTGTTAGCTACTTTTAGTTTTTAAATGCATGGGGTAGCTTTATATTGATTACTTAACATTTTACTGACAATTTGAATATTACGATGAATAATTTTACTACGAATTTTTTCGAATTATTGACTATTTCAAATGGGAGCTAATGGGCCATTGCTGAGTTGGCCACGAAGACCCATTCTGTTCAGGGTTGGTCACACTCACGGGTCAATACCCATCCGGCGGCCTCCACGCATAAAGTGCAAGCTCGGGCAGGACTCTGGCCTTAGGGCTAGTTTCCCCCAGGAATCAACCTTCTGATGGCGCTCCTGGACGGTCTGCGCACCGTGCGGCGTGAGCCAATCGATTGCGCACTCTGACTAACAGTCGGGGGAGTCTGGAAGCAGTACTGTTTCTTATAGAGCGGGGGTGATTGCAGACCTTACGGCGACTGCTCTTGAAACGACCATCGGCTACCCGATCTTGGGTGAACAGCCGAGCAAAGATGCCGTGGTCCGCGATGGATTCGGTATACACCGTTTCACCGCTTCGTAAGGGAGAGGACCGCGCAAGCGATCTCGAACTCGTAACCAATCGAGAGACCGGAGTCGAGAATCTGGTCGCAACTGAAAGTAAGGACGTGAGTGTAAGCCCACTGGGTAACATACCTGGCTATCTCGCGGATAAGGCGTTGGCCTCTTACGGGCATGTGGCGGAGCTTGACGGCGGACTGTTTTTGTCCTAGGTCTTCTGCGCTCACTTCACGGGAGACAGAACGATCGTATTTCGTTAAAACTTCCTGAGGTGACGGGTTCGCCCGTTGTAGTTGACAACTCTAGTTGACTATTTCAAATATTAAGCTTCTATTTTAATTATATTTATAGTTTTACAATCTAATAGTTAAATTCTTGACTATCTATGTATGTTCAGTAAAGAGTAGTAACGATACTTACTACTAACACAATTATTTTGAAACGTCCAAGAGCGGTTTTAGCAGTCATTTGGACACGACGAAAATTTAATGTTTTCCGGAGTAGAAATTCATTTCATGGACAAACTCAAGACAATCGATCTACCATCTGCCCTTTTCTCAACACGTGACTTATTTCCCTCTGACAATCATAAATTAATAAATAACGAAAAAGAAAAAATACAATATAAAATGTAGGAAAAATTTGAAACGACAAGCGGAAACACGAACGGGGCCACGATTTTAAATAATTTGAGGGACGCATCGCGTAGAGCGAGGAAAAAAACAGAATTTAAAATTCAAACCGAGGGATTTAGGCCGACTGTCGAGTAAATCCTGAGTGTATTGCCTCCTTTTATAGGCGTTTATACGACGGTTTGGCCATGTTTACGACCACTTATTATACGGGGCTGCGATAGATAAGAACGACACTCGTGAAGACGATATGGGATATCATTATGTTACATACGCGGACGTACCAGAAATACATAATATGTCTTACAACAAGTAAATATATTAAAAATAATGAAAAACACGACTGTCGTTATAGAAAGCGAACTATTGCACTTTTATTACGGTTTTTATGCTCAAATTGAATTAGCTGGAAGACTTAGCTCGGCAGCATTTGCGGTACGCCAAATAAGGCAACTAACTGATGAAGCTACTGTCGGAACTGTCTATTTCAGCTACTTCCATAGTGTAATGTCGTATGGGATTTTGCTCTGGGGCCGCGCAGCCGATATGCAAACGATTTATTTATTTATTTATTTACCATATCATCGCTAACATCTTGCAGGCCGTATTTCGTTGAATCTGGTATCATGACAATGTATGCCGCTTATATATACCAGGGTGTTATGTACGCACGAAAAAATATCAGCACCACTCCAACAAATTCGGATGTTCATTCGCACAACACGCGAAACAAACAAGACTTGCGTCCTTGCAAAGTGCGACTAAGTAAGGTTAGAAATAGTTTCCTGTATCAGTCCAATATATTTTAGAACAAGATTCCATTGTGCGTCAGGGGTCTTGGAGACGTTCAATTTAAGAGCAAGGTCCAGGATATGCTTATTAAGAACCCAATGTATTCTGTTAAGGACTTTGAGAGTATTGATTTTCCTAATCTTCTATAATTATTTATATTACAATCTTTTCTTACTTTTGATTTTTTTTAAAAATTTTATAACTTTGATTATTTACATTACTATTTACATTACAAGCATTGATTATCAAAGATGGATTATAATATAAAAAAATATATTGACCATTTCTATTGCGACAATGTTATTGATTTAATTTTATATTTTTTATAATCTTAATTTTACTCTTTTATAACCGACTCTTCGTTTTTATACTTTGACTATCTGCAGTATTTAAGCAGTTCCAATTATTTTAAAAAGATCTTAAATCTTTATTTTAAATTGAAATATTAATTGTTTTACAATTAAAAAAAATGGTCGATATTAAAAAAAATATTATACCACATAAGGTATAATACCAGTTACTCAACTTGACTATACCAAGAGTAGGGTTTCCTACCAACTGGCTTATTTAAATAAATAAAAAATTAAAAAAAAATAAAAAATAAATATTTACTTTGCAGAAAAGAGCCATACGATCCATTCATTGTTTAAACTCCCGAGCATTGCTCAAAGAGAAATGTAAAGAGATCAATATTGTGACGGTTTAAAGTCAGTATATAGTCGATAACATAATGTATGTTCGTAAAATCTTGCACAGGTTCCGTAGGTTGGGTGACATTCACAATAGGAACACCAGGTTCAAAAATAAACCAGCCATTACGGGCTCTAGGTTAGCAAAAGTGAGTAAATCTTTCATTGGAGATGGTGTTCGCTTTTATAACACTTTGCCTGAGGAACTAACCCTTTTACCAGACACTAAATTTAGAAAAATTGTTAAAGATACTTTGTGCTCTAAAGGCTACTATAAAATTGAAGATTTTTTAAGCGACACATTGGTCTGGTCAAGTCGTTGTTATGTAACATAGCTATGAAAACCATTTGTAAAGTGTTATTATTATTATTATTATTATTACTATTACGTAAAGCCATTGATTATATAGTGTAGTAATCAGTGGTAAAGCCTACAAGCAAGGCATAAATGTCTAAAACATAAGACGTTCGGAAAGTACTGTAAGTCTACTTCGAATAAAAATCTATCTATCTATCTATCCATGAAATATTTGCCGTTTCACAAACCTCAGAAGCTTGAGAGAAGTTATAGATAGTTGACTAATGTGTTCTTTAAAGTTTAACTGGGAGTCAAAAATCTTTGATTTCAGTCACTCAGCGATGGAGTAATCATACATCAGATGAGCAAACGATCTCGTGTATGTCATTACTGAACATCTATTAATAATGAAGACTCTTTGATTATTGCGTGAAAAATAAGCTCACTTTCAATGCTACCAAATGTAATAGCATTACATTCAGTTGCATAAAGGAAAGCATCAATTTCAAATACCGCGTAAATGGTGAATATATCCCTGAAGTTCAGTGCATTCGAGATCTTAGGGTACAACTGGATCAAGAGCTGACGTTCGACCAACACGTCAACAGTATTGTTAGCAAGGCGTTTAGGACTCTGGGTTTTGTTAATACAATATGTAAACCATTCTCGAACATTAACATCTTTAAAACACTTTTCTTTTTTCATATGTTCATAGCACCTTAGAGTTCGCATCGCAGATTTGAAATCCGCAATATGGGTGTATAAAAATAGGGTGGAGGGCGTCCAAAGACGTTTTATTAAATACCTGGACTATCGTAAGCACTTGGGACTTGAAACTTACGAGAGCAGGCTGAACTATTTAGGTATGTGTTCACTGGAAGACCGTCGCACAGCGGCTGATTTGACATTATTGCATAAAATAATACATAACAAAATTGATAGCCCTCATTTGGTAAAGAAACTGGCATTGTTGGTTCCGCCATGAAGGGTTCGATCTCCTCGTACGTTCGAAATCCCTCGTGTGAACACTAGTTACACCCAAAACTCTGTTATGCACCGCTTGATGACCACATATAATAGTCGATTCGAAGATATCGATTTTTTTTACTTTAATCAACCAAAATTCAGCGAGGCTGTCCTTAGCTCACTAGGCGTCTAGGAAGTGAGTATACAAATTGTTTCAAAACACTCAGAGCGAAAGTGAGAATAGCAAAGAGTATAATTTGAATACCTATATCCTATCCTACATATATCCCATCCCTCTCCTTTCCTATCCTTGCAATAGTTCGATTGTAATTTAATTTAATTTAATTTAGTGAAATGCAACTTTTGATTTAAGGATCGGCCAGCGAAACACTGTATTAGAATAATTAGTAATAATTAATGAAGCGCTGTATGTTTCTCGAAAATAAAATAAATAAATAAATAAAGTCAAGGTTACAAGCTTGGATCCATACAAACACTGGCTAAAATGACTCCAGCAAGTCGTTAAAGCCGACTTATTAAAATATTTAATAATGTTGATATTTTAATTCATGTTAAAATATTAGTAGCATGTATCAGGTAACGACTAGGACCTCATGCAAAGAATATTTCGGCTATGGCAAGGGTAATGACTATGTATTCGGCATTCATATACCAGTGTTTAATGCTAGACAGCACCTAGCAGAATTCACTCGCATCATACCCGCGGTAGCTCCCTTTTATGCGTACCCCAAATACGACTGGCAAAAGTACAGAAAAGCTACCTGTACCTTAGCATTAATTAAATTCTATAATCTACTCCCTACAAAATTTAAACAGCTGGAGGACATAAAATTAAAAAAAAAATACGTGTGGCACTCGAGGACTGCCGCGGTAAAGCTATTGCATAGCATTTTTAACAACATATGCAATTATATTTATTTATTTATTTTATTTTTTCTGATATCAGATAACTGCGCTCTATCGGAAAACGTTGAAATTATTCCGAATCATTTGCGGCTGCGAAAGCAAATTTATTTATTTAGTACTTTATTCATTTTTTTTATACATATAGCCACATTATTACCAATGATATAAAGTAACTCGGAAAAATTTAACACGCAAATGTAGCAAATGGTCAGTGCCCACCTAACTAGGACTGTAATGTCCTGTATCTAGGCGGGTCAGAGTAAAATGATTCGGAATAATTTAAACGTTTTCCGATAGAGCGCCGCGCACGAATTTTTTATTCGATAAAGCAAAAAAAAAGGATTATTCGAAAAAAATCGTAGATAAAAAGATAGATATTTAAATTATCTTTAAAATGGTGCAGGTTTCATAATAATACGCCAGATAGTATTTTCGTAGTAGTCGTTTTTGTGTTCGGTTAGACCTAATTTCACAAATTAATTACACTATGTAATATACACAAAATCTAAAATATTCAAAGCTATGAATATTAGGAAAATGTTCTTGTTTAACATATATTTTTTTCGAATCGTAAGCAGTACTCGTTTAGACGTAATTATCAGTTTAAAATCATTAATTTTCGTTAAGAAATTTCTTCATTCGGTCGCCGCGCTGGCCTAGGCCCGCGATAAAAGCTATGCAATAGCTTAAAAACATCAAGTAGATGCTGAATGGCCACCCTTTCTATAGTCTGGCCGAATTTGAGGGCCATGATTTTTCAAATATTGTGCCCATTTAAATTACTTAAAAAAGTAGAGCCTTAATGTCTAATTATTTTATATGGTCTTATATCTGTACTTTTAGTTTAAAATGCATAACGTAGATTTAATTTGATTATTTAACATTTTACTGACAATTTTAATATTACGATGAATAATTTTACTACATATCTTTTCGAATTACTAACTACTTCAAATATTAGGCTTCTATTTTGATTATTTATATTTATAGTTTGACAATCTAGTAGTTAATGCTTGACTACCTATGTATGTTCAGTAAAGAGTAGTAACGAAACTTACTACCTAACCCAATTATTTTGACACGTCCAAGAGCGGTCTTTAGCCGTCAATTGGACGCGACGAAAATGTAATGTAAAGTAGCCAATAAATGGTTGTTTGAACAATAATACTTGTGCTGATGAGTAAAGATTTCCCTGTGGAACACCGCTAGTGAGCGCCCTGCGAATGATTCACAACAATGTGTGTCGCGGTGTGTATTATGTGCCATTTATATTATAATTATCGTCCTTGATAATAATTGGCAGTGTCAATAAACGTGATATTAAACGCCGCGCCGCTGACACGCCTCAAATAAATATTATTAAACCACATAAACGCTCATTCGAGACTGGTTACTATAAATATTACGTTTTTAACCCCTCCTGTCGCGAAGTAAAAACTCACCTATCACTTTTGCGCGCGACATATTCGGGCAAAAAATCGACGCGAGTCAACGGCCTTGAGAAAAACGATCATAACTTATAAACCACTAAACTGATTAAAAAAAGATAAAGAGAAAAATGATCGCATTGAAATTTGACATATAAAACATTATAACATTATCTCGTAAAACAATTAAGATAATAATGAATAAATATTACAAAATTGGCAAACTGAAAAAACTCGCCTATAAAATCATTTCGATTTTTTTGTCACAAAATACGTAAAATATGTAAAAATTGTAAATACAGTTATGTTCTTTATTAAATGCTTTACCAAAACGATATTTTTTTTTACTTATTTGCATACAAAAATATTTATTTATTCAGCCAAGAAAATTTTTATGTATTCTCGTAAAAAAAAAAATTTTTAATTTTTAATTTGTGACTACTTATGGTTTCTTTTTATATGAAATTCTTTCAAAATAACTTTATTACTACAACACACTTCTTAGAAATCACACCAGAACTTTGAGCTTTGTCTGATATTATAGAAAAATCTAAAGTTTTGAGAGTTTCTGCGTCCGAACTTAATAATGAACTTTGAATGCTCATAATATAAAATTCGTTAGATTTTTTCAATTATATTGTCTTATCATAGACTTATTATATGTCTAATAACTAATTACTATACTCCAAAGAGTCACATTTCATCGAAAAACTATGGAAAATCGCACTTTATTCTCTCATAGTAATTATCAAAACAAGTTTCTTTGCGCGATTCATTTTACAAAACAAGATATAATTTTCAAAATACGCCTAATTATGTGATAACTAAGGATGTAAATGAAGCAATACTTATTTTGTTAGTAAATTAAAGCGACATTACGTCATATTTCGCAATATATCGGGATATTTCATAAACATTACAAAATAATAACAACCATTTTTTCGCGAGCCGTTTGTTGTCGCCGAAGTGTTTTCTTTAAAAATTCGTGAAAAACAGCAAATGGACTATCTCAATTGACGAATCCTCATGCCTAAACTACTTAAAAATGCAAATTACTCACTGTACTTCGGTAAATGGCACAAAACACTGCACAAAACACTGTTTTAATCAACCATTTCGCGGAACTATACGCGGCCGCGGCGGTGGCCGATAGACACTGCCGTTTTGACGTCTATGCTCACTTTTTAAATCACCGTTCGATATTGCGACACGGAAATCTTGAATTAAAGATATTTTGGCCATATCGTTGCGCGCTCAGAAAGCATATTAGTACGACGTTTCGAATCGTAAATTGCATTTTTCGCAGCGGCGAGCGCTTTGTCCGGTATCGGATGTTACGTGCTTTAGGCGGCCGACATAGATGTCCCGAATCGGATGTTACGTGCTGTGCGGCAGCTTATGTTCTAAGAAAAATGTGCACCGTTTTAGGTCGTTGGTTTGTGGTTTAATTGAGGCAACTTTTATGATTTTATTTTTTATTGTATTTTATCATCATCATTTGCTTTAATAATAATAATAATATTAAACTGTTTATTTGCACTTAATTATTATACAAAAAGTCGAGCTTATTGCCACCTGGCAATGTCTTACAACTAACCTAAACACAGTGGTACATGCGCGCGTTGTGAAAATAAAGATTATTACATAACATTTTAAAAAACGGTGTCACAGGTGGCTTCTGAATGAAGGTCGGGATATTAGCCGCCAAATATTTGACATTCTTATGTAATTTAATTGAAATAAATTGAATTACTATTATTATTATTTTGTTAAATCTCTGTTCTTGTGTTTTTGTTCTTTTTTAATTGAATTATATTGAAATATATATTTTAACTTGTCACATGGACATTTTATATATAATTGTATCATCGGACTATTTAAATGAGATCCTTTAAATATTTATTGCGATATCATTTTTCCATTTATTTCGATTCATTATTATTATTTTTATATTATATTTTATTGTATTTATTTCGACATTATATTATTATTATTCAATTTGATTATTTCGCCATTTACTGAATGTTATTTTTCCAGCACACTACAGCTACAGTTACATCACACTACACCACGCTACAGTTACATCACACTACACTCAAATTACAATGTTTAATATTATTAGTTTATTTTTAATATTATTTGATACCTAGCATATTTTTAAAAATTAAGTATTCTAAAGTATGCACAAACCACTCTATTTGGTACGCTTGCCTTAGTACGGGCCAGGCCTAGTTAGGCGGCGTTGATTTAAAAAAAATTGGTCTGCGGTGCTTTCTGTTTTGCTATTATTTAAATTTAAGCCTATAATGTTAAACTTACAATGTACTGCCATAAAAATGTGCTTTTCTTTAATAAATAAATAAATAAATAAAATACAGACCGTTCTGCATAACATACAGACAAGTGGAAGAATTTAAAACTAAAGAGAGGAAATTGGGAGAGGAAGAGGAGAGAAAGGGAAGAACTGGTTACTTCTTAGAAAGGTAGTAAACGCTGGTAAAGAAGGCGAGTTTCGTATGTTTGCTGGGAGATCGTTCCAGAGTCTTGCACCATGGACACAGAAAGAATAGGAATAGAAATCACTATTATGACTCGGAATTTTTAGTAAACTGTCAGGCTGACCGAAGTACGAGACCGTGGGAACTTAGCGGTTCAAGAAGCTCGTGGAGATAGGATTTTGATAATTGGGAGAGTACACGATATAAGAGAGCAAGTATATGAACATATTATTATCTTCTTTGGCGTACTGGTGCGTCTGTACATCGTGGAGGATTTTATTCCATGCTATCTAATCCCATCCTACTTTCGATCCTCTA
This sequence comes from Micropterix aruncella, assembly GCA_944548615.1. NCBI lineage: Eukaryota > Metazoa > Arthropoda > Insecta > Lepidoptera > Micropterigidae > Micropterix > Micropterix aruncella. Next base: position 28,620,059 of record OX155969.1, read on the forward strand.
TCTATACAATTCAAGATTTATATTAATTAAATTCTTGTCAACTTTCGTCTTTTACCAATTGCTTTTTTTGATATGCAGTTTTATGATTTCCTTAAGAGCCTTATTACAAAATAGCGTAGATATTCTTTTAAAATGAGTTGAAAAAATGAACGCATTTTTTTTGGATGTAACTATAAAAGATAGGATAAATAAATAAATAAATAAATAAATAACTATTCAACCCTGGGAGAAAACCGCGGCACTGAGCGCTCTTCTCTTGCGCAAGCAAATATATACACAATTTCTAATTGTTTTTTGCAGTGTTTTCTCCTTTCTAATGACACTAATTTATATTATGTCGTATTGCTAAAAGAGTGAACTTTAATATAGTATAAGTATTATATAAGAATCTTATTTTATTTCTGAGAAAATTAGAATGATACAGGAAGATTTTTTTTTAATTTTGTGTAATTGTAAGTAATGTATACCTTGGATATGTGGTCAAAAAACGAAAAAATAAGGCCGCTATGGTCAACAAGAATACATGACGGACATAAAAAAAAAAAGTATACGGTTTTCGTTGTAGTGATATTACTGTATTAAGGAGCTCAAAGTTTGCCTTCCGAGCGTTTTACGAATAACGACTTTCGGAAAATGGGCTGAATAAGTAAATAATATTCGTTATATCTAAAATTAAAGGCCGCTATGGTCAACATCAAGAAATGGTCCAGGTAATTCAGTAATTAAAGTTTGTAGAAATCTCTTCATTTCTTGGAATTAGAACGCCAAAAATCCACTTTTCTTGCGTTTCTGGAAAAAATATGTGATAGGGCTCTTAACCCTTGGAGTAAATGGGTATTTTCATGGATGCATCTGTGTCTTTTGCAGGATTTTCGGCGACATCGACTTAAAGTACTATAACTACGAAACTACTACACCAATCATAAAAAGAACAACTGCACAATGATTGCATTGAAATTTCGAATATAGAATATTGAAATATCATTTTGTAAAACAATTAGATAATTATGAATAAATATGAGAACGTCAAAGAAGTGAAAAAAACGCGCGACCAGATCTGGTCGTATCATACTCAACGGATAATTGTTTCACAACCAGATTTGGTCGTATCATACTCAACGGGTTAAATAATAATAATATTAATAATAAGACGCCTCATTTTTTTAACAAATTGTCGAGGTTATTGCATTTTAGCAATATCTTACAGCTAACCTTAACCAAATGGAAAACATGTCTTGCGGTAAAAATAAGATAAAACTATTAATGAAATAACTTATAAATGCAGCTAACATCAAATGAAACATTACATAGAGTGCGGTTTGTAGAACTTTTTTTTTGTATCCGCAGCAATTGTATTTTCATCCTTTGAGAATAGGTTAATGTCGTCGTCGAATCTAATTCCGATGGAACAAACTTTTATATCGATCCCTATTGTTTTCCAATTGAGCCATTCGATTGAGTAATCGATTTCTTAGCACCGCGTTCAATTCCGCCATAATTAATGCAAACTACCCCCGAAATACGATATATTCCTATGCTGATGATATAGTCTATCTACCTACCTGGGCCGCAATACGCCCCCGGCCAATTAACGTACCGTATCAAGTGGATGCTCTCCAGTTTCGATGACCTGCAATTGGAATCGATTCCCAGGTCGCGCGGCCCTCGGCGTTTGCCGTTTCATATTTTATTAGCGGATACTGCCATGATTGGGGAACGACTCCCTCTCTCTTCATTCCGGAGGGCACCATTTGTCTAAGTCCTAGAAAAGCCCCCCCTCGGCAGCTGTTTACACGGCCGAGTAAACGGTGCTTTGTTTACTTTTATCTCTTTTCGGGGATTCGCCTTAAACAGCGTGAAAGGAGACCTCGCTGTTCTGATGGTTTACACACTGGATGTCAAGTGAAAATAAGGCTATATTTTAATAAATTAATAGTTAAAAAAAACACTAAAAACACGCTTTTATAAATGCACGTAAAAACCAAAAAAAATACGATATTCCATCATGGAATGCTAGTGCCTATCTTCCGGCTTCATCATCAGACCTTGAAACCTAATCGTGATCAAAGTTCATTCTAAGACTTTTCTAACAAGTCCAAACACAGCTATGATACGATGTTCCATCATGAAGTTCCAGTTCATATCTTCCGACTCCATCATCAGATCAGTTCGACAGTACCATATTATTGTATTGTCATCAGAACTACATACAGCTGCCAATTTTCATGACGCTACTATCCTTGGAAGATGGTTAAATTAGTTACCTTAGATTCCATTACATAGTTAGTTACATACAGGTCGACCTAATAAAAGCGTGTTAAAAAGGGAAAAAAAATCGGTTGTGTCACCCCAAGACTTTACCGGCAAGTACCCTAGGAATAATTTCATCTGAATATTAATTTCATAAATAAAATCGATGGGCGCCCTCTCTCGACTGGCAGATGCAACTGCTTTAATTCCTTTACACAACCGCCTCTGGCGTCGTAGTTCGTTTTTCAGCTAGCTTCCGGCGGTTTGGCGTTAATATTTGATTAAAATATATGGCGGAATTAAAATATTATTAGTCCTGATTGTATAAGAGATATTCCAACCAAAATTTCACAATGTGACTTTAGCCTAAAAAGGCATCTGTGTACTGAATTTCAAATCTCTAAGCCAATATTTCAAGGATGATATATGACTAGTGCGCCCCCTGGCGGACCGATTTAAACCACAAACCTGCATACCTAATTTCAGCTCAATTGGATTAAGCGTTTGGGCGCTATCTTGTAGGAATACGTACATACATACTGCGAGACGGACATATAGACAAACAAACAGACATATTTTAATCTGGAAATGTTTTAATCGTTTCAATAGGTGCTCATAATAAATATTTTCGTCATCATCTAGATTACTTTTAGCGCGTTCACAATACTTTCTTTCATGGTCGGTTGATGCGCCGGAAGAGTAAAAACAGTTACATAAATATGCACAACATCCTGGTATCTTTAACAATAATGCCACTTTGAAATGGGTAAGTGTTGGGTAAGCAGTGGGTAAATGTTAGCAGACATAACCTTGTAACCAGAATATCCTGAAGAGCTCGCTTTCATATGTGGTTTGGGTATAATAATTAAGTGCGATATAAGTGATCATCAGAAGGAAGTTATTATAGCAAATGTCATGCTTGAGAGTAAGCCTACTCGATCGACCTAATTACGCAATAAGACGACGACAACACCGAAAACAACCTCGACAAAGTCGAGGAACATGAAATTATGATGTATCTTGACTTATATCGAGGTTCGGCACGTGAGAGACCTGTGTCGATAACTCGCTACTATAGTATCGACATTAATTATATCGCGTATTAGCTTGCTCAATGCAGTATCTACTACGATTTGGCAACTTGGGTTGTCGACTACAGCGGGCGAGCCCGTCACCTCAGGAAGTTTTAACGATTAGTCGTTCTATCTCCCTGGAAGTGACCGTAGAAGACTTGGGGACGAAACAGTCCACCGTCTAGCTACGCCACAAGCCCGTAAGAGGCCAGCCAGGAATGTTACTTGGCGGGCCGACACTCACGCCCTTACTTCCAATTGTGACCAGATTACTCCGGTCTCTCGATTGGTTACGAGTTCGAGGTCGCTTGCGCGGTCCTCTCCCTTACGAAGCGGTGAAACGGTGTTTACCGAATCTATCGCGGACCACAGCGTCCTTTGCCCGGCTGCTCACCCAGGATCGGATGGCCGATGGTCATTTCAAGAGCAGTCGCCGTAAGGTCCGCAACCACCCCCGCTCTATAGGAAACAGTACAGCTTCCAGACTCCCCCGACTGTTAGTCTAATGGGCCCTCGCTGAGTTGGCCACGAAGACCCATTCTGTTTCAGGGTCGGTCACACTCACGGGTCAACACCCATCCGATGGCCTCCACGCATGGGGTGCGAACCTGGGTAGGACACTGGGTAAACCAGTCTCCCCTGGGAATCAATCCTCTGGCGCTCCTGGACGGTCTGCGCACCGAGCGGCGCAAGCCAATCGATTGTGCTCTCCGACTAACAATCGGGGGAGTCTGGGAACTGTATTGTTTCCTATAGAGCGGGGGTAGTTGTCTACCTTACGGCGACTGCTCTTGAAATGACCATTGGCCATCCGATCCCGGTTCAGAGTCGGGCAAAGGACGCCTTGGTCCGAGACAGATTCGGCAATCCGTTTCACCGCTTCGTAAGGGAGAGGACCGCGCAAGCGACCTCGAACTCGGAACCAATCGAGAGACCGGAGAAATCTGGTCACAATTGGTAGTTAGGGCGCGAGTGCCGCCCGCCAGGTAACTTACCTGGCTACTCGCGGTAAGGCGTTGGTCTCTAACGGGTTGTGGCGTAGCTAGACGGCGGATTGTTATGTCCAAAGTCTTCTACGCTCACTGCACGGTCGATAGAACGATGAATCGTTAAAACGTCCTGCGGTGACGGGTTCGCCTGTTGTGGTTGACACCTCAATATGTTAGTCTGTTTGGGAGCTAATGGGCCCTTGCTGAGTTGGCCACGAAGACCCATTCTGTTTCAGGGTCGGTCACACTCACGGGTCAACACCCATCCGATGGCCTCCACGCATGGGGTGCGGAGCCTGGGTAGGACACTGGGTCAACCAGTCTCCCCTGGGAATCAATCCTATGGCGCTCCTGGACGGTCTGCGCACCGAGCGGCGCAAGCCAATCGATTGTGCTCTCCGACTAACAATCGGGGGAGTCTGGGAACTGTATTGTTTCCTATAGAGCGGGGGTAGTCGTCTACCTTACGGCGACTGCTCTTGAAATGACCATTGGCCATCCGATCCCGGTTCAGAGTCGGGCAAAGGACGCCTTGGTCCGCGATTGATTCGGTATACTCCGTTTCACCGCTTCGTAAGGGAGAGGACCGCGCAAGCGACCTCGAATTCGGAACCAATCGAGAGACCGGAGAAATCTGGTCACAATTGGTAGTTAGGGCGCGAGTGCCGCCCGCCAGGTAACATACCTGGCTACTCGCGGTAAGGCGTTGGACTCAACGGGTTGTGGCGTAGCTAGACGTCGGATTTGTTATGTCCAAAGTCTTCTACGCTCACTGCACGGTCGATAGTACGATGAATCGTTAAAACGTCCTGCGGTGACGGGTTCGCCCGTTGTGGTTGACATCTCAATATGTTAGTCAGAGTGCACAGTCGTTTGGCTTACGCCGCACGGTGCGCAGACCGTCCAGGAGCGCCAGAAGGTTGATTCCCAAGGGAAACTGACCATAAGGCCAGAGTCCTACCCAGGCTCGCACTTCATGCGTGGAGGCCGTCGGATAGGTGTTGACCCGTGAGTGTGACCAACCCTGAACAGAATGGGTCTTCGTGGCCAACTCAGCAAGGGCCCATTAACTTCTACGATTAACTACTAACTACGATTTGGCAGCTATGGTTTTACTACTAAACGCAACGTGTAGATGGCACTGATAGTTATAAGAAATATATTATATACACATATATGCAATATGGCGGAGTTTGTAGTGTAACATTATGGCGGCGCACTTTAAATGTCGCTCTAAACACGCCTATGCTCTAACACGGTATCTTATCTCGAAATGAAATACTAATATATTTACAAATGAATTTTTAAATCTCACCTCTTTTAATTTTTATATTTATTAAATTAAAATGTCAAGTGCTTATTTGGTATAGATGGCATTCTATCTCTCCGTAGCATTTAAATAAACATGCTATATATGGTACTAATAATTGAATGTTATTATTGTTATCATTGCTTAAGTTATTGTGCAGAAACTGCAATTAATGCAGACATTCACTCGCATCATACCCACGGTAGCTCCCTTTTATGCGTACCCCGAATACGACTGGCAAAAGTACAGAAAAGCTACTTGCACCTTAGCATTAAATTCTATAATCTACTTTCTACAAAATTTAAAGAGCTTTAGGACATAAAATTCAAAAAAACATCAAGGAGATGCTGTGATAGGCCACCCTTTCTATAATCTAGCCGAATTTGAGGGCCATGATTTTTCAAATATTGTACCCATTTAAATGACTTAAAAAGTAGAGCCTTATTGTCTGATTATTTTATATGGTCTTATATCTGTACTTTTAGTTTAAAATGCATAACGTAGATTCATTTCATTATTTAACATTTTACTGACAATTTGAATATTACGATGAATAATTTTATTACGTATCTTTTCGAATTACTAACTACCTACTTCAAATATTAGGCTTCTATTTTGATTATTTATATTTATAGTTTGACAATCTAGTAGTTAATTCTTGACTACCTATGCATGTTCAGTAAAGAGTAGTAACGAATCTTACTACCTAGCCCAATTATTTTGACACGTCCAAGAACGGTGTTTAGCCGTCAATTGGACACGATGAAATGTAATGTAAAAATAATGTAATGTGTTTTTATAATCAGTCAACCCTTTATTTAAAAAAAAAAGCATTCATCGGGCCCGATTGAGTTTCTTTGTGGACTAAAACTAAAATTAGTTCAAGCGAACGAGATAGAGCAAGACGTTAAAGCAGAATATGAAATGAACGATTGTCGATAAAAATTACCTGTCGAACTTATATTCGTCCGAATAAATTTGATTACATTTCGTGCGGTGTTAGATTCAGATGCTTCATCTGTTGTGGGTAGTTTTAATGCGAAAAAGTGACAACCGTTCATTTCACACTCCGCTCTAGCGTATTGCCCTGTCTCGTTCACACGAACTAATTTCCGATTTTAGTTCATGAAGATACGCAATCGAGCCCATCATCAATGTTATTATAGATGGCTAAATACATTGTTATTGGTTTCGTCGTCAATGCTATCAGCGCCACCTGTATATGGCCGGTGCAGAAGGATTGCCAAAATGTACTACGGAGTTGAGCAATCTTATACCACATAATATAAGCGATAGTATCGATAATTATATCCGTGAACGGACAAATATTTCAAGGGGCTCAGTGTAGTCTAAAATCTAGCTATTGGCATAGACTTGGTTCGATAGCGTAGATCCTGCCTCGTCGCTCGAATCTGGATGTAATAACCAAGTTTTTAGGTAATTAAAACACTTCGAAACATGAAATAAACATAAAATAATAATATGCTAAATGCCCTGATTGGATAATAGATAATACCCATAGAACTTTCCGCCATTCCCTGGAACAATAGACCATAACTCGTCGGGGAATATTGAAATAACGCATAATTCGTCGATTACACAAACGATTTATAACGTAAATATACGTACCCAGCACCCGCATACCCGAATAATTAATTACAGCCTGTGGCATTAACGCAGCTCATTATTAACCTTCGATAATTACCAGGCAAGAGAGTTCAAGGTAAACGATACCAACTACCCACAGCGTTGGCTCGGATAGCATCGATAAATATAATAAGGCCTTTATTGGCATCCAAATTTAGACATCATGCCTTATTTTATTGGATTAACCTTCACTGTTATTTACTAATTGAATAGCCAATCGCCATTATACTACTCAGTTTAACACTAAACAACAGGAGCTATCGCAGGTATTTGATTGTCGATATGGTGGCAGAAATCATCTAATAATGACTATTTATGTGAGGACAAAGAATCGTGGAACAAGTCGGTAAGCTGTCATTATCTGGACCCATATCTAAAATAATAAAAGCTGCTCAAAAGATTAAAAGATACACTCGTTATAATACGTCACACTAAAAGTTTTCAGAACTGGCCATCTACAACAATATTTTTTTAAAACAAGTAAATATATTTTTTTAAAAATCGGTTGTCTGTAAAGTCGGTTTACTGACGATAGTTGAACGTGACATCGTCATAAGAAAATACTGATGGAATGGTTGCATTTGAAGCAGTTTCATTTAAGATTCTGATATTGTTTATTACAAACACCCAAAAATATATGCTTTTATACTCACCGATTTGACTACGTATTATTGTATAGCAGTATAATTGTATAATTGTTTATTGTTAAAGTTTATTGTTTTTTTTTTAATTTGAAAGTTTGAAATCTCAAACTGTTAAATAACGGTTTGAGAAGCGTTTGAGCACGCCGCGCCATCTAGCGGTAGGTAATACGTCGTAAATAAACAATATCAGCGACATTTTACCAACCGCTAGATAGCGCATCTTAATGATAGCTTTTCATACTTTTAAGCTATTGCATAGCTTTTATCGCGGGCCTAGTAGGCCAGCGCGGCGACCGAATGAAGAAATTTCTTAATGAAAATTAATTATTTTAAACTGATAATTACGTCTAAACGAGTACTGCTTACGTTTCGAAAAAAATATATGTTAAACAAGAACATTTTCCTAATATTCTTAGCTTTGAATATTTTAGATTGTGTTTATATTACATAGTGTAATTAATTTGTGAAATTAGGTCTAACCGAACACAAAAACGACTACTACGCAATTACTATCTGGCGTATTATTATGAAACCTGCTCAATTTTAAAGATAATTTAATTATCTATCTTTTTATCTACGATTTTTTTCGAATAGTCAAAGAATAATATCCGTTTTTTTTGCTTTATCGAATAAAATTACTGCGCTCTATCGTAAGACGTTTAAATTATTTCGAATCGATTCGGAATAATTTCAACGTTTTCCAATAGAGCGCAGTTATCTGACATCAGGAAAAAAATTCTAGGCCCGCGATAAAAGCTATGCAATAGCTTAAAAATCTTAATAAAAGTAATCTATACTAATATTATAAAGAGGTAAAGTTTGTGAGGTTGTAGGAAGTAATCTCTGGATCTACTGAACTGAATTCTTTTACCAATAGAAAGCCACGTTATTTGTGAGTGTCATATGCTACATATTAATCCGAAAAATGAAAAGACTTTTTCGTGGTAGTCGGATTTCCAAAGTAAGTCGGAAAAAACGGTCGAACGATAACGTTTCTAACTAACGCTGCCTTAACGATGAGAGATATATGATTAAGTTCTAGAGAAAAGTTGTAGAGCTTTATAATACCTACCTACAAAATAGTCAGTGACAGCATATGTCTACCTTTTATATTTAAGTCACAAAAAGTAGTTTTTCAAATTAAAAAAAATATTTAAATCGTTGGGTCATGTTTATTGGTCATACTATCTACAATTATGAATTATTATCGAAATAAGTAAATTTATCGTCTCAAGTGTTTAAAACAAAAGATTTTTCCCTTTTACTGCATATAATTTCACTTTTACTGCATAAATGGTTAAAGAGATAAGACACTCACATATAAGACTCACAAGAAGACACTCACAAATAACGGTAATATAGTCAAATTGGCATGCAAATACATACATACATATGCAGTAAAAATATAACCCTTCTTTTGGCAGTCAGGAAATAAATCATAGCACTCAGTACCAACCAAATCATACTCATAATTTCATCACAAGTAAAAAGTTTTACCGCCCAACGAAGTGGGCACGGGTCAGCTAGTTATAAATACAATAGTTCGCTTTCTTTACCAGCAGACGTGTTTTTTTTATTATTTTTAATATATTTACTTGTATCAAAAATTTCCCACACAAGTATGTTTTGCGTGGGAGTATATTGACGTGACGAGATGTTGTTTTGGTTTCGCAGCGAGACACCAGATAGTTAATTACAACATACGCTGTCTTGAGACAACACGACACAAACAACAGGGAAGATTCCCCCTCATTAAAATTACATTAACATTTGCAAGTCAAGTCGACTACTCCTTCCGGATATTTTCATTTGAGGATGCTTTACACTAGTTCTGCAACTATTCAAATTAAATTCAAATTACATATTAGTCCTAGAGTACCACACATTTCCTATTCCTATTTAAAATAAATAAAATAAAATAAATAAATTCTGCAGTCCTCATAAATTATAACACCCGCTATCAGCCAGCTGGCTCTACGTGGTATGGCTTTTGAATTTTACACGCCTGTCCAACAATAAATTAATAGTTTAAAAAAAAAACACTAAAAACACTCTTTTATAAATGCACGTAAAAACCAAAAAGTCCATTACGTGACCTTTCTCACAAGTGCAAACAAGACTATGATACGATATTCCACCATGGAATGCCAGTTCCTGTCTTCCTGCTTCATCATCAGACCTTGAAACTTAATCGTGGTCAAAGTTCATTACAAGACCTTTCTAACAAGTCGAAACACGGATATGATACGATATTCCATCATAGAATGCCAGTGCCTATCTTCCGGCTTCATCATCAGACCTTGAAGCCTAATCGTGGTCAAAGTTCATTCCAAGACTTTTCTAACAAGTCCAAACACAGCTATGATACGATGTTCCATCATGAAGTTCCAGTTCATATCTTCCGACTCCATCATCAGATCAGTTCGACAGTACCATATTATTGTATTGTCAACAGAGCTACATACAGCTGCCAATTTTCATGACGCTACGATCCTTGGAAGATGGTTAAATTAGTTACCTTAGATTCCATTACATAGTTACATACAGGTCGACCTAATAAAAGCGTGTTAATATGAGTGTAATGTGTTCAGGGTTCATCTATGTTTGTTTTCCGTGTCTTTATTCCACTATAACTTCTAAACGCTCCCACCGATTTAGAAGTATGTGGTATTGTTAAAACTGCTATGTAATCCCGGGTGTCGTAGGGTACCTTAACTGTCAAAATATTAGGTAAATAGTTGTCTAAATGACCGAAACTCCATATGTCAATATAATAATATAAATATATCGTGTTTAGTGTCGAATGAAAGGTCTGAATGAGTACATTGCAAAAATATATATTTATCTATATGAATAAATACATATAACAAATATTTCGTAATGAAACTGTAAAAATAAATTATTATAAACATAAGCTTGTTTTTTTCCTTTTCATATATTTACTTTTTTGACTTTATTTATTTTATTATTTATTTAAGAATTAATTACTGTAAAACATTGATTAGCTTACAAAAATAACAGGAACCGAATGGCAAAACCTTAACCTTTTGCTTATTTGTTTCTGTCACCCAACTGGGACTAGCCCGTTCTAGGGTGGACAGGACTCCAATATTACAATCAAGTTTGCTTGATTGCTTGGTTGCCTACAAATGGTACAAGTTTTAGTAAAAAGCTAATGACACTAAATTGCCCTAAAATGTGGTCTTCAGAATAAAATAAAAAATAATAATAATAAAAAAATATTAAAAATATATAATAAATAAAATGCAATTCCATTATTAAATCGGCAATAAATATAATATAAAATTCGATTAAATAATATAAATAAAGTTAAATACTACAAATATACTATAAATGTATGATACCATGTCGATTGCATGAGGCGTCATTATATACCATTTTGTAAGTACCGTCTGGACTATCCGTACATTTCGACGTATGAGAAGCACGTACGATACAACAGTCTTGTCTGGACGACTAACTTCACCCCGTAGTAGATCATTGATACTGGCGTTTCCACATTACAATGCGGTGAGATCCAGTGCGATGGTATTTCTGTTTTAACATTACGTGTAATAGCGTTACGTCTAATGGAACATTTGATACGTGGATTTCTAACGTAAACTTGGTGTAATACGAGTATGAAAATTTACGAGTGCAACACAATTATGTCCGTTTAACTTTAAATTTTTGTACTATAATTAGTGCTATTTGGCATATTGATTTGCGGGGTCCTTCAGATTATTTAAATGGAGTTTGTTATTGCCATTTCTCCCGCTAGAGGGTGCAGTGGCGACTTAGGCCCAATGAGGGGTGAAGTTCCGCGAGTGGCACATCACTCATTCGCGCGCCGCTAGGGCCACCTGTGATCCAGTTGACGAGCCTTGTCTAAGGCCCGTGACGTCTTCCGCTGATCGATTGCCCTTTAGCGGGGCTTGACGTGAGCCGGGCCCATTGACCTGGTTTTATGCGTGTGGCGTCGCAGGGCTGCGCGCCCTGTGGCAGGAATTGCGTCCCACGAGCCCTGATAATTGATAACTGAAACTGGAGCGTTGAGCTTTGTCAAGTCTTTTAACTCCGTCTTGCTAAAAATGGACCATACACTTATAAACGGGTAAATTTTAGTCTCCGAACAATGTTCTAAACTCATGTATCCCAATATTTGGGTAAGAACACTCTTTACACACAGTATTTTACCTCTAACTTGATAGCGTTTGTCTGCTCGCGTTTTCAATAAGCATGCTACGTGTTCTCGCCTTTGTTTCGCCATCCCCATTTGGAACTGTTTGCGCTCCCCATGTCAATCGGTTTAGAATCATAATTTTCTTTTGTTTTGGTGCGACGAGAAACTACGCCATCATTATTATGTTTATTTTTTGTTATTTCTCCGAAGATTCGTCGGGAAAATAATGGTTTCCTCTCTTGTGCCCAGTTCTCTAAGTATCATCTCGGAATTTTGTGTTTCCCTTGTTAGCCGCACATATTCCGATTGTATATAATCGCTTGCGCTTAGTTCAATTTGGGATTCACGACGTTGGGAGGCAAACAAGCCTGACTATTTCTTACTGAGGAAGTTGTCCAAGCTCAGCAGCAGTTTGCCGCTTGCCGATTTATGTATAAGCTACACAAGCTATAGCTTAGGGCCCCCAGTTCCTTGAAGGGCCCCAAAAAAAATGACGGTGTGAGCGATTGTCATATATAATTAAATATACTGCTGCAATAGCCCAAATATTATAGCTTAGGGCCTTATCAAGTCTAAATCCGGCGCTGTATATGAGAGAGCCATACTGGGGTATCAATCACAACGGGCAAACCCGACACCCCAGGGAGTTATAACTGCATCAGGTCGTTCTGTCTCCCATTGAGTTTATAACGGCATCGGGTTGTCTCCCTTGGAGTGAGCGCGAAAGACTTAACGGACAAAAACAATCCACTACACCGACAAGCCCGCAAGATTCGCAAAGCCATACCGCGAGACACTGGGAATTGGAAACAGCGGGCCGGCCTCGCTCCAGATTTGGACGGATTTCTCTATCCTTCAGTCTGGTCTATAGAATTACTCCTCAATTGTAAATAATCCCCAAACGCATACATGAAATACGCCCTCACTCTATCCTTTAAAGGGAGTGATAAAAACATGTGCGCTCCATTCATGCTCTCGTATTCTAATTCTGTCATATCATAATAATGCGTGGTAGCTCCTGTTTACATTACCCATTTGGCCGTGTCATGTACGAGTATTTCGCCTTATATATTCATTCCAGTGGTACTCTAACAGCAGCCAGGATAAAACTGCGCAACCTTTGAGTTGCCAAAACAAACAAATTGTTTTTGCAACCCAAAACAATTTGTGTGGTTTATAAAGATAAATTGTGAACAACACTCGCAATTTGCTATTTGTTCGGAGACGTAAGCAAGTGAGAGAGTATGAGCTGATTATAATGAAAGGACTCTTAAATATTAGCTAAGCATTCTACAGTTAAAAAATAGAAATGAATAATAATACACCAGCGTCACATGAAGTACATTAAAATGCCGCGATTGATACTCGATATCAACGAGGCTTTTACCGGGTTAGGAAGTCATGGTCTCCCACTTCTAACAAGTCAGAATAATATCCTACGTATCCCAAAACACAATACAACTTTTTTTCCTACTCCTTCTCCGTACATGCAGCTCGACTGTGGAATCAGCTTCCTTTAACTATCAGAGGCGCTAGCTAGCTGTTCACTTTTAAGCAATCATTGAAAAAGCACTTCCTTTCACAATAAATATGAGCCATAAATTCTAACCTTTCTGTTATCCCCTCCCTTTCCTTAACTTATTTTGGCAGTTTATTTATTTACTTATTTATTTATTTGTTAGTATATCAAATTATGTATCTATATATGTAATATGTCCAACTCATAAATGTCTATATTTATTTACTTTTTGCTTTAGATACACCCACAATGTATATTATATGCTATAATTTAAAATTTAATTTTAAGCTTAATTTTTTTTGCCTCTTCTTTTGTTCACACCAGCATGTTGGTTGACTGGAAGATATTGTAATGTACATAGCAATAAGTCCGCCATCGTACCTTATTTTTATCGTGCAATAAAGAGATTTTCATTCATTCATTCATTCACAATATCACATGACAAAGGTCTCTTTATTTAATATAATTCCCAAAATTTCGTCTTGATAAAGAAACAGACAATGCGTCGTTATTCTATTATTCTTATCAGCGATAATGGCGATTTTCAGGCTCAATTTTCAAATTCTTTATTTCCTACCAATCATTTTAACTTGTCATTTTTAAACTCGTAAACCACTAAAGATATTAAGAAATGGCTAACAACAAAGTTTAAGATAATAATTTCTGGATTCCGAGATTGTTTTCCATTCTAGCATTAATAATAACGGAGCTATGAAGTATTTACATTTTCAGATTATAACATTTTTCATTCTAAATCCGCTGTGGACATTGTCAAGTGACGTAAGCAAGTGTTGTAGGCAATGTCGTCGGAGTTCTAAGTCAGATTTTCTTCTCTAGGTCCGCTATTAACGGATTTAGGATTTTTGAAAATTTTGTAAGGGCCACATTTTTTAAACAAAATGGCAGATGCTTTTGAATTATCGGTATTAGAGATGAATTATAGTTGTACATAATTTGGTCTTAATTCGTCTTTTAGTTTCTGAGATATAGTAGGTACAGATACAGACACACACACACATAGAAATTTTCCAGAAATCACTTTTTTCGATTCTCAGTGTCTCAAAACGTTGAGGTTCGGTGGAAACTCGAATTGCTCGAAAACAAGACCACCTCTATTTACATATTTCGTGCAGGTTTCTTCTTTTATTGCAAACAGTAAGAAACCTCACAATGATGGTCAAATGCCAATCTTGCCAGCTGCAATTAAATTTGTTTTGATCAAGCAGGATGGAATGCGTATCAACACGCTTATTACTGAACTTTAGAGAAGATTAATCAATGTTTGAAACTATGAGTTCCATCTACATGTTGCGTTTTGTAGTAATTAAATACTAGCTGCCAAAACTTAGTACGTCATTAAGTAATCTAGTAATCTATATAATCAATGATAATACCTTTAATTACAGTGTTTCCTGACGTACATATATATGTTTTTACCAATTGAAAAAAAATGGAATAATATTTTTGATACTTTTTTGATAATGATTTAAGCTAATTTTAAATTGATTTTGCGTAGCTTTATCCATTAATGGTAACTAACACATGCAGCGGCCGAGATGCACTTATTACTGCAATTGTTACCCATGACCCGAAACTAGGTACTCGGTATTTTACCAAATAATGAGCCAATGCTTCTCGCCAATTCCATTCCTCAGCTGATTGGTCGTCGCTTTTGATGATATCTCTCTAAATGCGTGATATTGTTAATCAACTCATTAGGACAAATCGTCGGACTGCCAGCCGCCCGAGCCGCCGGGTTTTTGTTTATATAGGGATTATATTAATTTCAGTCACATCATGGTTTCATCCTCCCAAAATGTCTTTTTCAATTTCGTGTCCGAGAACTTAATTTGATTTTATCTTTAATAACAAACGCGGTCATAACTGCGATTATTGCCTCCCTGCGGCAGCCAGCCGTGAATAACCGATGGGCTTAATACCGAAACTAATGAACTTTGTTAGTACACTACAGTAATACAAGCAAGTGAACGTTTTTCTGAGTAACCACGGACTGTCCAATCCTTTGAAATCTGGCTCCTGCCCTGGTTACAGATGACTTTAGATGCTCTATGTATGATCAAGATTTCACCATTCTAACACTGCTTGATTTCAGTAGCGCGTTTAAAACCGTCGACTTTGGTTTACTGCAAGAGCAATTGCGCTCTCGAAAAATCTCAATATCGAAATAAATGGTTCCGTTCTTACCTACGGGAACGAACACGGTGTTTCAAAGCATCTATGTCGTCGCATATCTCATCCAAAATTTTATATTTCAATTTTTTTTTATCCATTTCTATTCAACAGCTGGAGGACATAAAGTTTAAAAAAACATCAAGGAGATGCTGATAGGCCACCCTTTCTATAATCTGACCGAATTTGAGGGCCATGATTTTTCAAATATTGTGCCCATTTAAATTACTTAAAAAGTAGAGCCTTATTGTCTGAATATTTTATATGGTCTTATATCTGTACTTTTAGTTTAAAATGCATAACGTAGATTTAATTTGATTATTTAACATTTTACTGACAATTTGAATATTACGATGAATAATTTTACTACGTATCTTTACGAATTACTAACTACTTCAAATATGAGGCTTCTATTTTGATTATTTATATTTATAGTTTAACAATCTAGTAGTTAATTCTTGACTACCTATATATGTTCCGTAAAGAGTAGTAACGAGACTTACTACCTAACCCAATTATTTTGACACGTCCAAGAGCCATCTTTAGCCGTCAATTGGACACGACGAAAATGTAAATGTAAATGTAAAAATTCCGATTCATGCTCTTTAGAGAATGAATCTTCACTCGACCATCCTGTTCGTCTATTGGCTGACTGAAAGATATGGTCCACGTGGTGATAAGCCCTCATTTATACGCAATAAAGAGTTTTTGAATTGAATTGAATATTAGATCGTCCATGGCTTGTTCTCTTGTCGAAATCGAGTTAGCGCACGGTTCGTGTATAATACGAGCTCGCTCGCCAAACGTTGGCCTTATCGGGCCAAATCAATTCGATATGTCAAAAGTCACGCTGTGATATAATAAAATACATACTCGCCATCTGCTCTTGATAACGAAATCCGCCTATACTGTGTAGTCTACGAGCCAGCGCCAAAAAATCGAGCAACTTTTATGTAAAAAACGTGGCTGTCTTGTTGTCGCTTATGGCGGAAATATGAAGTTGACGTGTGGAATTTACTAAAATTTACATTGAACTAGTTAAATATATATTTTTCTATTTTAAGATAATATTTTTATTATATTGTAATAAAAAATTAACTTGTAAGTAGGTTAATTTAGATTTTATTTCAGTTTCTGGACCCAGTTTCTCTAAAATAACAAGTGGCTAAGTTACCAGTTCACTAATACAAGTGCCATTTCGTTCATACTATTATGATTCATTCCATTGATTATACATATATGGAATTACATGACTTAACGCCATAGTACGTTTTGGCAGCTAGGATTTTGCTACGACACGCAACGTCTAGATAGCTCTCATAGTTTTAAATATGCATTATACTTTTTTTTATGTTCAATATGACAACGTCCGTGGTATAGCAGTATGGCGGCGTACTATAAATGTCGCTCTAAACACGCCTATATAGTATCCTTTCTAGAAATAAAATCCGTAACCAGACTGGAGGACGAAGAAATCCGTCCGAATTTGTTGGTTTGTTCATACTGTTTATTGTGAAATTTCACAATGGACAATCTCTCCAACCAACCCCCTACTAAGAAGTGTTTATATGTAAGTGTGCGTGTAACATATGTGTAAGTGTGTCTTGTTATTTCATTCGATCGACAATCAGCGGAAAATATATAAAAATATTCAAATGTATAAAAATCAACGACAACAAAAATCAACAATCGACTCAGTCGGGAATCGAACCCGGAACCTTACAATGTAAGATCAGGCGACCTAACCACTATGCCACCTGGCCGTTTAATTTGGTAGTAAGGGAGCGAGGTTTGCACTCCGAGGAGTCCCCTACCCAGTGCCTCGCTGTAAGGCGTTGGACTCTTGCGGGCTCGTTGGTTAGGTTAGACTGTGGATTGTTTTTGTCCGCTAAGTCTTTCACGTTCACTCCATGCCGTTCGCCCGTTGTGATTGGTAAATTTAATTGGTAACAATTTGTTGGTGGTAAATATTTCTAACTTTATTTTCGATAAACACGTAAACTTTTCAAATATAAGGGAAATTTTACTGACGAGTAAGTGATTTGTAACGTTGGAGTAACAGGGCCCGTTGCAGCAATTATATTTTTTCATAAATTGTGGGGGATTTTTTCCAACATCTCTTAGTCTATCGATTACATTTATGTACCGACTTTGGTATGTATGTAAATACATTCATTCATATAATAGATAACTCTTCTTCTTAAAGTGCCGATCATAAAGAATAAGTGTAATGTAGTGAGGGTGTTATTCCGGCTTGACAGGTGAGAAGACTATAATCTGCACTCATTCTTTCTGGTAGGGTGGTGAAACAGGATTGTGCACTATATATTTACGTCGCTGGTGGTATATAATTACGAGCGTCGGGGTAAGTATCTTCGGTGCGTCCAAGCCGTCCTCCTTTCGAAAGTGACACGATAGATGGTATTATATAGGCTTTTTATTTTTTTGTCGTTCCTCCATTCCGTTACCATTAAAACAAATTAGAACAACGGCGCTTTTATTATTTTGGTCTTTATTAATTCGGTGTCCATTTTCAGCGGCCGTAGAAAATAGAAAACAAGGATTTATAAATTCTGTTGACAGTATTAAAAATACTGCTATCTTTGAAAATATGGAAACAAAGAAAATATGAAAAACAAGAAAACCCTCTCAGTCTTTTAAAGTCGAACCCATTGATAATATTATAATTAATTGTCTGTTGTAAAATGGCGAATTGTACCTAAATATATGATTTAATTCTGTCGATATGACTATTTTCTTTGTTTCAAAATCTTCAATTATTCACAAAAACAATATCAAAAAAGGCAATAAAAGTAATATTTAATAACCATAATCTTTAAAAAAATCTGCCTCTGGAGCATTGATGGGGGGGGGGGGGGAGGGGGTGGAGTTTGTTCTGCTAACCCACATGTCAGAATTTAGAGCGGCATACGTGGACGCCTACCTTAACTCTAAATTCAATACATGCCGTCATACAGGTTTTTTCACGATTCGAACAGTCTATAGCGTCTAAGATTTAGATTCACAAGATTCACTCATGTCTATAATGATTCGATTTAGTCGACTTTCGCGGTTGTACGCCAAAGAAGTTAATTTAAGAAAACTCCTTACTTTCTTTACACTATGGGATACCGGGTAAACTTCGATCCTTCATTGCGGGTTGTTAATCGCTACGGGCGAACCCGCCACCCCTGGAAGTTATAACGAAATCGTTTCCTGTGTCCCATGGAGTGAACGCAGCGACTTAGGAACTAACACAATCCACAGTATAACTAGCCACGAACCCGTAGGAGTTCAACGCCTAACTGCGAGGCACTGGAAAGGGAAATTAGCGGGCCGACCTCATGCCCTTACTACCAAATTTGGACGAATTTCTCTGTTCTCCAGTCTGATCTCAGACGATGCCCGAATTATGTCGGCATTAAACTTTTCAACGGTTTGCCCACTCAATCTAAAACTCTCGCCAGGGAAGGGAATCCGCGATTATTTAAAAACAGCTCAAGAAGCATCTAATTAGCAAGGGGTACTTTGATTTAGATTTCATAAGGTATTTTTTGTGAATTCTCATTAACATGTATGATTTTTAGACCTTCGTATTATTGCAAGGACCTTTTTTTATGCCTTTTTGGTTAAAAATTCTTATGATTTGCTTTTATTAGTTTTGGCTATTTATAATTTCTGACAATTGGATACCATTTGTTATTATTATTCCATTCCAGTGACCATTCTAGTACCTTTTGTTTTTTTTTTTTAAAATCTTAATATTCTTTATCTTATAGTGCCTCTCTAGAGGAGGTTGGCTGTCAGCTCTGTGAATTTTGTTCCCTGTCTTAAAGCCAAGCTAAATAGTTCTTCTACGCTTGAAATGTTTGTCCACTCTCGGATAATGGAATTGCATGTTATTAATTATATTATCTTTTGATATTTTTTATTATATATATTTTTAAAACCACATTTTAGGCCAATTTAGTGTTATTATCTCTTTACTAAAAGTTGTACAAAAATTGATTGTAATATTAGAGTCCGGTCCACTCTAGAACGGGCTAGTCCCAGTTGGGTGACAGAATCAAATAAGCAAAAGGTTAAGGTTTCGCCATTCAGTTCCTGTTATTTTTGTAAGCAAATCAATGTTTTATAGTAATTAATTCTTAAATAAATAAATAAATAAATTTCAATAAACGTATCTGTGCCTACCTTATTGCGGACGTCTCGTGCGGTCCAGTTAGGTTTTTATTTTGTATTTATAAGTAAGATTTTGAGAAAATAAAGGATTTGAATTGATTTGAATGAAATTCTCACACGTGGTGCCAAAAACTGTCTTTACCCCAGCCTTTCGCCATTCTAACTTGTTGGTCTATAGGATGTAAGTTTTTGAATTTATGAAATCTCATTAGCTTTTCCTATTATTGCTATTGTGATGGTCGGTGATGCATTCGGTGATCATGCATCGGTGATCAATGCAACATTTGTAAGTGAATATAACCTTAGTCTCATACGACTAACCCCTCCTAAGCCACCTTAATACCTCACTCATATAATCGATAACCCATTAAGGCTAGATTTAAGCTTGGCTCTAGCTACTTGGGTGATTATTATAATGAATTCGGGTATTACTTATGATAATTACCATCCGTAATTCGGCAAAGCGAAGGTGCGAACCCTGGCGTGGCGAAAACGGGTCCGTTTCTGTTGAGCGCATTACCTCGATGGTTCTACCGCAATGTCTAATTGGCACGCTAATGAGACTAATGACGGCACTGCTAATTGAATATAATCAGTTGATTGTATTCCGCAATAATATAATTAGTCGGCTTGGCCGTTCCCAATAGTCGAAAATTATCAAAGCAAAATAGCACAAGTCATCTTCATTCACGAAGATCTGAATAAAAAGGGTAGTAGCGAAAATAATGATTTTCTTTTGAACATATCGATCAGGTTGTGACTGAGGCGTTTAAACTTCTCGGTTTTATATTCACGTCTTCATTAAATCTCTAGAGACGATGATGTTGCTATATAACTCATACCATTGATTATGTAGGGTACATTGTATTAGATTGTTCAATGTCATAGTACGTTTTGGCAACCCTTCTACGCCGGCGACATACAGGAGGCGCTGACAGCATCGTCCGGCGAAACTAATATTTTATTACTCTGTCTTCACTACTTACCATACAAGGTAATCACTTACTTCAGTGTTGGCTGTAAGATATTGAACGTCTAATCAATACATTTGCCTATTGTACGCACATTTAATATATGCAATATTATATTCCGTATTCATTTCTAGTTTGTTTGTTTTTTGTTTAAAAAACTTTATTGCACACACAATAGAGTAAAACATAGAGGGGATAGTGCCACGTGGCTATATCTTACGACCATAGTTATTGTGACTAAATGTTTATGTAGGCAAATTAATATACAGCAAGTGTTCATTTATGTATGTTTTCCGTTTCTTTATTCCACCATATTTTTCACACGCTTGACCCAATTTAGAAGTGTGTGGTGTTGTTAGAATCGCTATGTCAAGTCGAGTGTCATAGGGTACATCAACTGTCCACATAGTTAGTAAGTAGTTGTCTAAATGTGCAAATATCCAAATGTCAAGAAATTAACATAAATATTTAAAAGAAAAACGGTAATAAAAATAATGTTTAATACAATAGTTCATTTTATGGAACGGCAGTATTGTTTTTTCTATATCTCTTTTTAATATATTTGGTTGTTTGTAAAATGGTGGTCTTAATAAAGGAGTATAATTACATAATAAACATAATAATGAAAATAGACCGGTATTAATAACGTAAGTCGACTCAATATCAAAGAGACCAACGCCTTACCGCGAGTAGCCAGGTATGTTACCTGGCGGGCGGCACTCGCGCCCTAACTACCAATTGTGACCAGATTTCTCCGGTCTCTCGATTGGTTCCGAGTTCGAGGTCGCTTGCGCTGTCCTCTCCCTTACGAAGCGGTGAAAAGGAGTACACCGAATCTATCGCGGACCAAGGCGTCCTTTGCCCGGCTCTGAACCGGGATCGGATGGCCAATGGTCAATTCAAGAGCAGTCGTCGTAAGGTACTTAACCACCCCCGCTCTATAGGAAACAATACAGTTCCCAGACTCCCCCGACTGTTAGTCGGAGAGCACAATCGATTGGCTTGCGCCGCTCGGTGCGCAGACCGTCCAGGAGCGCCAAAGGTTTGATTCCCAGGGGAGACTGGTTGACCCAGTATCCTATCCAGGTTCGCACCCCGTGCGTGGAGGCCGTCGGATGGGTGTTGACCCGTGAGTGTGACCGACCTTGAACACATGGGTCATCGTGGCCACCTCATCATGGGCCCGTTAGCTCCCTGACTAACAGTCGGGGGAGTCTGGAAGCAGTACTGTTTCCTATAGAGCGGGGGTGGTTGCGGACCATCGGCCATCCGATCCTGGGTGAACAGCTGGGCAAAGGACGCCGTGGTCCGCGATAGATTCGGTATACACCGTTTCACCGCTTCGTAAGGGAGAGAACCGCGCAAGCGACCTCGAACTCGGAACCAATCGAGAGACCGGAGAAATCTGGTCACAATTGGTAGTTAGGGCGCGAGTGCCGCCCGCCAGGTAACATACCTGGCTACTCGCGGTAAGGCGTTGGTCTATAACGGGTTGTGGCGTAGCTAGATGGTGGACTGTTTTGTCCCAAGTCTTCTACGCTCACTCCAGGGAGATAGAACGACTAATCGTTAAAACTTCCTGAGGTGACGGGCTCGCCCGCTGTAGTCGACAACCCAAGTTGTCTCTAAGTCTTCTTCGCTAATCCCACGGCTCAAAGAACGATCACATATCGTTATACCAGCCTGGGGTGACGGTTTCGACTGTTGTAGTCGACACCGCCCCACAGTTCAATACTCGGGCCGCCTGCACTGCAAATGACTTAGGCATGAAAGTTGATGAATGCTGAGCTACAGCCAGTATAAGAGTTTCCTGAGAGCGCAGTGGCAGGCCATGGAATGAAAGCGGAGAGAAGACAAATAAGAAGGCTTGTTTGAATGAAATATGTAAAAATACCGACATCGTCTAATGGGGAGCCACTCTTGTTGTTATATGTAAGAAATAACGTTGTTGTTGTTAATTACATACGGCATAATTGGATGGGGTGATTATGGTAAAACCCTGCTAGAGCCATTGCAGAAATTTATACTCAAAATTATTCTCCGCAGACCATATCGCCATCCCAGCAATGAACTTTATGTGGAAGCTAAAGTCCTTGATTGTAGGCAACTATTTTTAAAAACTTCCCTCTTAAAGCTATTTTTGGACAATAATTTAAGGAATAATTTAAGAATAATTCAGAACCGAAGACCAACAAGACAAGTTTTAGAAAATAGCTTAATAATACCCAGGATAAAAACATCATTTGGACAAAGACATTACTATTTCATTACGCCGAGATTTTACAATCTGATCAATATGGAAATGAAAATGAATCTGACATGTAGGGTATTCAAAAATAAAATAAAGGAATGGTTCTCGAGTCATGACAGACTAACCATACATCAAATGTTAGAAATTATTTTATATATAAAAAGAATCGCCGTGCGTTAGTCTCGCAGGATCTCGGAAATGACACGACCGATTTGAATTATATTTCTTTTATTTTGTTTGGCTCGATTCAGGGGTGGTTTACAAAAAAAAAATATTTAGAAAAAACCCAAAGGAACAGCTAAAAAATCGAAAAAATCGAAATTAGTACTTCTAGGGATGGCCACTTCGTATTTCTGTCAATAGATGGCGCTCTCTATATTTTCTAACAATAGATTCTATTGTTTGACAGCTACGCCATTCATAATTCATTCCGCGCTACTGTGTGAAATTGTTATTACATTTAACGTCGTTTTTTCTTTTAAAAAAGGTAGTGGGATTGGAGAATAGATTTGTTTCAAGCGAATTTAATTGCATTTTGCAAAAAATCACTTTGATCAGCCATTATATACAGGTAAATAGACTTTGCAGGCTTATACATAACTACAAATTTGGCCTTAGTCTGAGGATTTCAACATTGTTAAGTTCTCATGGAATGTTCGACAGATTTGAGTGACTGAAAACAATTCCGTGTCTTTTTACAGTGTTTATTATAATGCCGAGGAGAATAGGTAACATAGGTCGTCGAAGTCAGTCAAATGCGCGGCGATCTACTTCACGTGCAAGCCGCACTGATGACCAGCGAGCGACGGATAATGAAAATAGTCGTCTTGGCATTGTCCGAATTATGTTTGAGAGCGACTGAAAATGAACGACAAGCGAATACATTGAGAATGCAACAATTTCGTGCACAACATACACAACGCCAGCAATCACGACAAAATCAACATGACCGATTGCGCCGTCGCAGTGTTCCTGTCAACCTGGAACAAACGGCATTCCATTACTTTCACCTTCCCTTCTCCGACAGACTTACTACTTCGTACATCATCCCTCAAACAGTTTTGATGAAAAAACCAGTAGGGCAGTCCCCACCCTAAACAATGTAGTATTTTCTGACCTTATATTGTACCGGTCCCCTGGCTTGGACATCATATTTACAGACGGCTCTAAGGCAGAGGTTAGAAGTTGTGTGGGCGTGGGAATTTTCTACCACAACTGTAGAGTTGTCATGTTGTGGATTTATATTACTAAGTTTACCTTATGCACACATTTTATATTATTTGATTTTGTTTCTTTTGATAAATTATTGACCTATTTATCCTTTGCAATATGCTTATGATAACCGTGTTAGTCCGTTCTACAATATTTCTCATTTTTGCTTTCATGAGTGTGATTCTTGATTTCTTCCTCGTCTTTGCTATGGTGTGGATTTGAAATTTTAACATCTTAGTCTGCTGTGAACATGCCCTTCAAATGATAAAGCTCTTTTCGTTTTCCTGTCAGGTCCTATAGATCGTAGACCAAAGCCGATTTATTTTTAACCGACTTAAAAAAAAGGAGGAGGTTATAAATTCGATCGTATTTTTCTTTAAATGTTTGGGACCTCAGAAATCCGTCATTTATGAATTGCTTTGGAAAATTCTTTTTATTTGAAAAGATGTACTTCCAGATTCGTCACATCTTTATCAAAATTTTGTTCTGATGATGTGATCCATGAGGAATTGAAGGAACTCCTCAAATATTAACATATGAAGTTGAAAATTTACATGTTGGTTCAGCTCCGATGACAATGCATTTTATAAAGGAAGCATGCCCTGATTCTATACCCAGGATTAGCTCCCGACGAGGGGATTCCTCAGCGGTCAACAGTACAGTCACGAAATTTTGTATATGCATTCAATTCATGATACACTTCATTTTACACTAAATTTAATTATTCGCAGAACGATGGAGTAGTTGCTTATATTAGTGACAAATTTAATGGCAAATTATCAGTAAATGAGGTTCGACTGAACGGGGCAAACTGTTTAAACATACAACTAAATAATGAAATAAATATTATAGCACTCTACAGAAGTCCCTCGACACATAATATATCAGCATTTTTGATAACCTTAGATGATCTACTAAAAACGCAACATTGTCAAAAACATTTAATTCTGACTGGAGATTTGAACATTTCAATCAAAGGCAAGAAACATCCTCAGGCCGATGACTATCTGGATTTGCTTACTGTTCACGGTCTCAGATGCTTAGTAACCGTCCCGACACGAGAAATCCACACTTCTAGCAGCTGCATTGACCATATTATGTGTCGGTCAAATAACCCTTCTTGGACTGTTATATTTCAAACCGCTATTACTGATCACCATGCTTTATTATTTAAACTTTTGGGTCATACAATTAACTCTAGGAAAGCCACAACATCAATAACGAAAAATACAGCTGATTATGAAAACATCAAAAAAACAATTTCCAATACTGATTGGTCGCAAGTCTATAATGCCCCAGATGTTAACATGGCATCTCAAATATTCGTTAATAAGTTGACTGGTATAGTAATTGAAAATAGCTCTACAAAAATCGTTAAAATTCAGCATAGCCAGAGAATGTTAAAGCCTTGGATCACAAAAGGTCTAATATTTTGCATTCGTCGACGAGATAAGCTTCACCTAGCATCACGACGTAATTCTGACAATTTATTATTAACCTTTCAGCCGCCGGCCCTCCAGAAAGCTATTATACGCCCCGCGCCAGCCTGTTTTGAAAAGAAGGGCGAGCGCCGCGCTTTGTTTATACTAAGTATTTTCCATATTACCATCATATCGATCAAAACTACTAAATATCTATCAATGAATTGCCTAACTAATTTACTTGTTAACCTATTTATCAAAATTTCACAGTGATAGCCAAGGTCGTTTGATCAGAATAATGATTTATTCAAACGAGTGTCATTTTCTCCCGAACGTAAATAAAACACCCACAATTAATTGTTTGAGCATATTTTTTCACTTTTTTTTAAATTATCAAAAAGCTAAATAAATTCTCTTTAGAATAAAAATAAAATCGTATAACATTATAGTACTAATAAGTAGTGTAATATTAATTTCAATATGTCAATATTTTTGGTTTTACTTTTTCCGGCGGAGTTTACGTAACTCAAAACATAGGGTGTTTGTAAACGATCGATATATTATTTTAGTTAGACTCTCTGTAATGCCTCTGAAATCTTGAAACTAAACATAACGGCTACCAAGACAAAGTTTTACTAGGTAATCTACCTAGTAAAATCCCTTTTTATCCCCAACTATATACCCATTTATTTCGTATTTTTAATACCAATTTCGTTGAATAGCTACACAGAAAGAAACGATTTCTCAAATTGAGACTCGCGAAAGTTTTAAGTTTATAGTGTTATTTTAAGTAGATATTTTCTTAGAGGAAGTCAGTATTTTTGAATCGACAAACGTGAGTTTTTTGTATCAATGTAATATTAGTTTCAAAAATTTCGTTATTTTAAGTATATATTTTCTTAGACTAAGTCAATATACTCGAACCAACACATGCGATACGTTTGCATGAATGCAAAATTGGTTTTAATATTTTTTCTAAAACCAAGAATATATTCTCAAGTAAATTCTTTATATTACTTAATTTAATAACATATTTTTATCAAAATAAATATCATTGCAAGTCTTCGTTTGACAAATGTGTTTTTTTTATTAAATACATTTTGAGTGTTCTTCCTAGAATAACCAAATTAATTGATTTGAAAGCACATAGATTCTTAAGTCAATTCCTTACGTCACTTAATTTAATAACGTATTTTAATCGAAATAAATATCGCTGCAAGTCTTCCTTAGACAAATGTGTTTTTTTTTATTAAAGACATTTCGAGTGTTCATCCTAGAATCACCAACTGAATTGATTTGAAAGCACATTGATTCTTAAGTCAATTCCTTATGTCACTTAATTTAATAACGTATTATTATCGAAATAAATATCATTACAAATCTTTGTTAGACAAATGTGTTTTTTTATTAAAGACGTTACTAGTGTTCTTCCTAGAATCACCAACTGAATTGATTTGAAAGCATATATATTCTTAAGTCAATTCCTTGCGTCTTTAAATTTAATACCGTATTTTTATCGAAATAAATATCACTGCCAATTTTCATTGTAAAAATGTGTTTTCTTTATTAAAGACATTTCGAGTGTTTATCCTAGAATCACCAACTGAATTGATTTGAAAGCACATATATTCTAAAGTCAATTTGTTACGTCACTTAATTTACTAAAATATTTTTATCGAAATAGATACCGCTATAAGTTTTCGGTAGACAAGTTTGTTTTCTTTTTAAGCACTGTTCGAGTGTTCATCGTATAAATACTAACTGAATTGATTTGAAAGCACGTATATAATTAAGTCAATTCGTAATGCCATACAATGTAATAACGTATTTTTATCGGAATGAATATAACTGCAAGTCTTTTAAGGACAATGTGTTTTTTTAAACATATTTCAAGTGTTAATCCTAAAAATACAAATGTAATTGTATTTCATTTATTTACAAAAATTATATTTGGACTAGGACTGAACTAAATAAACCAAGCATCGTAGTATTTAATATGACTGACCGTGGTATATATTTATAAAATAAAGTACATTTTTTTAAATCTGTTTTTATTTTAAATTGAAATTGATTTACGTATTTATCCTTTATTTGAATGTATACTTTGGACCCAGAAACACTAAGACTTCTAAATTTTAAATAAAATTAATAGTTTAATTATGCATTGCCAAAAATAAAGAACTCTTGATATAAGAAAACAGTTTTATTTTAGTCTTGCCCCAAGACACGTACATACGCTGCGAAATTTGACCCCAGAATCCAGTCTTGAGTCAAGACTAAAAGAATAAAACTCAAGACTTGTAAATTAGCAAATTTTAGGTCAAGAATTTTATTTTTTTTAGTCTTGACTCAAGACTTGTACACGTAATAGTCTTTGGTCAAGACTCACAAACGTACGTATCTTGAGTTATGACTCGCAATTCAGATTTTCTTGGCATGCGTGATGCGTCATTTGAATGTCCATTACACAAGGTTCATAGCTTCGTAACTATACGTAATATTTGGGTAATAAATACACTTTATTTTTCACTATGTCTGTAATTGTGTATTGCCGGCCTTAGTGAGCTGCGAATGACTGTATGCGTTTGCGAATATATACCCTGAAAACAAGCGACGGGGAATCCCCTATGCCGTTCGATTTCCGCGCGCATATGGTTTAATTGATGTCAGGGTTGCCAACTTTGTCGTAGGAATTTTTAAAAATTACAATATTGTCCATTGTCTTCAATGGAGGCTGGGGCCTTTATACCCCCGGGGCCACGGGCTGCAGACCAAAAAGTTCTTATATAGATCCGCCCCTGCTTCTACTGAGCACGTAGAGCTATAGCATGATCCTTGCCAGATTGCAAACATCTAGGTTTCCGTTATACACAAAATTTAAAGGACGCGTTATGCCATGCATACCAAGAAAATCAAAATTGCCAGTCTTGACTCAAGGACTCGTATGGTTACAGGTCTTGACCCAAGATTCGTATGTTTGCGAGTCT
The DNA here is from genome assembly GCA_944548615.1 of Micropterix aruncella. Taxonomy (NCBI): domain Eukaryota; kingdom Metazoa; phylum Arthropoda; class Insecta; order Lepidoptera; family Micropterigidae; genus Micropterix; species Micropterix aruncella. Next base: position 28,648,887 of record OX155969.1, read on the forward strand.
TGACCCGAGAATTTTGTTTTTTTGTTAGTCTTGTAGGTACCAATGCTAGTTTTGTCAGTGTTACCAGATCAGTTATACAAAATCCCTCCAGATCATTCCAAAAACGCAGTGGCTAATCGCGCCCGTCCACTTATCGTATGCTTTCTGTAATTGCGAAAGGCAAACGAACACGTTAGGTTAGGTTAGAACATATAAGAACTATTCATTTGGACGGGCGCGTAGCCACTGCCTTCCAAAAAAATCGGTTACACGCACCCATTAAATGTAGATTTCTTTGGCCAGCTATTATAAAGCTATTAAATAAATTTGAAAAAAATGTTTTTTTTTTTAAAAATTAAAAATAAATTTAAAGAAAAATGTAGGGGTTAACAAGAGCTTTCCAACGATATATCATGTCAAGTTTGGACCTATGGTTGTTAAGATATGTTTTTTTTATCTTTGAGCTGCCGCCATTTTGAAACAAGATGGCGGATCTGGCTCTTCTGCGATCTCATCTAAGGTATTGGGCTAATACATTTTTGCAAATACATACAATACAATTAGCCGCGAGTAGGCTATTAAAATGTTTCCGTCTCTACCGACCTCTACAATTCGATACCCTAGTTCACAATAATTTTTTTTTTTTTTTTTGTGAATGAAATTGTAACTTTATGATTTATGTCCTAACGTCTTTACTACACCACATTCCCCCCGTAATTAGTATGATTGTGAGCTAGGGGATCGATGTGTCAGTTCCTTGATTATTTTTACAACCCAACGATTTAGTTAAGATTCCACAAGGAATAGGTTTTGGGTATATTTCTGAGCTAATAAAATCTCAATAATGTACTAGTACTACTAATAAGGCAGGGTAAGATATGCCTTAATACTACTTACACAATAATCTACATTGGGTAGACGTAATAAAATAATTGTTATTGCTCTTATAGTATAGAAACAATATATTCAATTATCTGGTAACAATCCGGCTGATGATGACGATGAAATTCAATTAATTAAGTTATGAAAGTTTTACAATACCTTTTTGCGCGATTTTCTATTCGCAAAATTATCAATTATATCATTGTATGAAATCTTGTTCATTAGTTCTGACTCTATGCACAAAAGAGCTAAGGCGTTTAGTTTTTCTTGGCTTAAGGTAGATGTTAGATAATTCTTCACCCGTTTTAAGCAAGAAAAGCATCCCCATATGAACAATTTGTCACTGGTGTACATAAGGCCATGCGAACTGCTATATGCAAGTTTAGATAAACGTTTTGCAAATTATGTTTTTTCAGGAACAGGAAGACAAACCTTTCACACAGACATTCCAAACACAGAATCTGGTTTTACCTAAATTCTTTCAAAAGAAAGTCAGTCTCTAAATCATTAGGATACATTTCTTCAGAGAAAAGGGCTTTTTCCGTAAGGGTTGATGATGACAATGCACTCATTTTGGTCATAAAAATTCATTTAATTGGAAAAACATATTACATGTTGAATTGTTTGTGTGGATCTAATGACATTTAAGTATATAAATATGAATGTTATTAATTTCTGTAAGACATAAAAAAATTTGGCCCCAAATTTGCCACCCCTAAAATCGAAAGAAGTGGAAAAAATATACAATTCAAAAATACAAGTGAAACTGCGATGATAGTTTTATTATTTATATCGAGATAACCAAAACCCTATAGGTTTTTGTCAATAAATAGTTACCAAAGTGTCATAATATCATGTCAAACGCGATTTACTGCACTTTAGCATGGAAACAGCGTAAAATTTACTACTTTGTATTAGTTATTCTGACATTTTCGCAATTTTTTAATGACCAAGCAAGATATACCTACTAATCCCAATCGGTCGAAAGAAATCGAAGCCGAATTTTAAAGCGGTCGGGCATAGCTAAGTAGTTTTTTTAATAATTCTTCTTCTTCTTAGGGTGCCTCTCAAACTAGTGAAGGTTGGCAGTCAGCTCTGCATACTTCTTTTTGTCCTTTGCCAGGCGAACAATTCGGCGACACTTGTAATCCCGGTCCATTCTCGAATGTTCCGCAACCAAGATTTCCGTCTACGGCCAGGTCTCCTCTTTCCTGCAACTTTTCCCATCATAATGAGTTGCAAAAGTTGGTACCTGTCGTGTCTAAACACGTGACCCAGGTATGCAACTTTGCGCTGTTTGATGGTCTGCAAAAGATTGCGTTTTTGGCCTACACGTAGTAGAACTTCCTCATTGGTGACTTTCTCAGTTCAAGATATCGACATCTCGAATGCTTCTATACGTTTTCTGAGATCTTCCTTAATAGTCGAGGCCTCACACCTACATAGAAGTGTGGACCAGACGTAGCACTGGAGAAGACGTATTCGAAGTGAGATTTTCAGGTTTCGATTGCGAAGAACCTTTTTCATTTTTCCAATGGCGCTGCGTGCAATTTCGATGCGAGTTTTGATTTCTACTTCACAGTCCCAGTTTTGTGTAAATCAGGTGCCAAGGTATTTATATTTATCAACTTGTTCTAGTTTTTGACCCGCCACAGATACGCTAGGTTGGATATTGGGATTGTTAGAAATGACCATAAACTTAGTCTTGGTGACATTCATCCTGAGACCAGCTTTGACACTACACTCGTTTACTCGATCAACAATCTCCTGTAGCTCGGCTTCCGTATATATAGATGCTATGAGAACAGTGTCATCGGCATACCTCAAGTTGTTGATGAGGCGGCAATTTATTTTAATGCGACAGTTCAAGTCCTCCAGAGCTTCCGTCATGATGGCTTCAGAGTAGATGTTAAAAAGAGTCGGCGACATGCATGCCCTGCCGCACTCCCCTCTTAATGTCAATTTCCTTGGATCCTTCCCCTTCAACTCTGACAGTGGCGCGCTGATTCCAGTACAGATTTTGTATTATACGGATGTCTTTCTTGTCCAGTACGATGTCGTTCAGAAGTGCAATAAGACGATTATGTTGCACTCTGTCAAATGCTTTTTCGTAATCTATGGAACATAGAAAGACATTTTGCTGCATATCCTGACATTTTTGCACCAAAACCTGTACTGCGAATAACGCCTCCCTCGTCCCCACTTGTATATATGTATGTATTCTTTATTGCACACCAAATAAAAAGGTTACAAATAGGCGAGTTTAATGCCTCTTGAGCATTCTTCTCAAACTAACCTTAGGGATGTAGGAGTGAGCATATTGGAGTACTACAAAGATGTTTAATTAGATTGAATGTAGCATATATAAGAGTATATAAGAAGAATATATGAAAGAAATAATAGTGATATATAAATAATAATAATAAAAGTCAATGTATGCATGCATGCATATATACCATATACATATACACTTCGTCTTTTTCAATAATAAAACGATTTAATTATCTAGTTGTTTTATTTGCAACAAAGGAAAACTACTGTACCTACTAAGGGAATGAGTATATTTTTTCAAGCCAAGCATGGGGTGATATGTCTGGCAACACTGCCGGGCGAACGCAGAAGGTGAACAAGTATCACAATTCTATTGGTGTTGGCCGACGGCTATACAAATTTGTTTGTATTGGACGAAGATGGAACAGTCTGTTGCTGACACTTCATCATTGCTGCAGTGATTGCTGCTGTCTTCTTGGAGCATTCCGGAAGCCGTCGTATCGAATTTTATTGGTAAGTACTACGTATGTATATCTATATAACCTAAGTGCAATATTATTTATTTAGAACACCCTTGTTAATGAGGGGGGGAGGGAGGGGGAGTAAGGGGAATTTTAATTTTGTTTGAAAAGTTAATTTTCTATCGAAAATATGAGAGCTAAAGTGAATTCATCGATGTATATTACAAATTATATAACTTTTATGTAAAATAATTTCCAATTGTTGCAGAAAATGGAGTAATCGTAAGAAGAACAGTCGGCTTGCGAATACAATGCAATGATTTAATTTTATTTTTCTCACATTTTCTTTCAGGTGACATTCCAGCACAGATAACAACACTGGGACATCTTCTACCACCTCGAGGAAGACTTTCTAAAAATGTTAAGTTCTCTACAATTGAAGCTATCGAGGGATTAATAGTTAAAGTTTCAGTAAGTTTTTTTTTTAATTATTTTTTTTTAGTGACTTCCCGGTGCGACTGGTGATGAGTCACATCGCTGTGCAGTTCGAAGTTTCGAGTTCTTCTGTGCAGTTGTTTTGATGTATATTATGTTATTTTTTTGTACTTTTTTAAATTTGTGTTTAATGTAGTTTGTCTATAACAGTTATTCTATATTTTTCTGAAATTTGGTTCAAATAGCTTATTGTATTGTCACTTATTATTATTTTGTCGAACTTTTTTAAAATTAGTTCCTGGCTCATACTGGCCAGGTCGACGCTGTTTTAAGCTAGACCTTTTGTCTACCATATATGCACCTGTTTTATTAAAATCATAATATTGGTAAATAAAAAAGTTGACAATAAACATTTTTCTTTCATCATTTTTTTTAGAATGTGTACAGTGTATTCAGAATATTATGCGCAGGTCAAACGACAGTCAAACATCTGTTTACTACTTACATATATATACACCGTTTCATGCCTGGAAAAAAAACATTCTGATAATTCTGTTCAACGTAATCTTTACTTTTTTCAGACTGCTGAGGACGTCGAAAATGTGCAGTAGTAAAGGACGGGATGTGCAGTAGTAATTATTATTCATTGTTCATTCTACATTGTCAGTCAAGTAATTTTTTTTATTACCAAAAAAGTTGTAATACCATAACAAACATAACTACACCGGTTATGATTTTCTGGACAATGTCTTCCGCTATTTTAGTTATATTTTGTGGCCTTATATAAGTGTGTGTGTGTGTTTTTTTTTAATTTCCTTGATATTGTATACCTGCGTTAATGTCAAATTAATACACATTATTTTAAAGTAATACATTGTTTATTTTCATATCACACAATCATAATTTTTGCATTAACATAGCAATAATAGCAATACCCACATTAATCTTGAAAATATTGTGAAGTCTTGTGTTAAGTTTCTTTATTTCATTTTAATAGTGGTTACAATTAAATTGTTTATTTATTAACTGAATCCTTATGTGATTTGTGATTTTTGTTTTTGTACCCAATTCATTGACATTCGCTAGAAAAGCATCACAGCTAGAATAATTTCATTATATAATTTAATATTATTTTAATAATGCCAGAATGTATTTCTCCTAACCTAATATATTTTAGTATTCATTTCATTTTGCATCTTTCTTAAATCAACGTAAAAATATTGCCATTTGGAGGATTTTCAAAAAACAAAAAAAAACAGAGTAGATTTTTCAATTTACGAATGTAAATGACTGATGACTGGAAATATTTTTTTATTGCATTTGGATCTTAACTTATTAAAAAGTATTTGTTTCACCAACTCGTAAAAAAATATCACTCGTTTTCGATTTGGTGAAACCAACACTTTAAAAAAAATCCAACCGTTATAAAAATTACTTCCGGTCATCAGTCAAATACATTTGTAAATTGCAACATCTACTCTTTGTTCAAGCAAACGGAATATTCTTCAAATAACAATATTTTAGTGTTGATTTAAGAAAGGTATAAGATGAAATAAATTAAAAAAAGTATTAGGTCAAGAAAAATCTATTCTGACAATAAGAAAATAATATTGTCGCATCAAGATATTTTGGTAGTCTTGGATAAACACTATCATGTTATTGGATTAATAAAATCATTTTCTTAGATAAACACAATATTTTATTGAATAAACAAAACTAATTTCTGGGTTAACCAGATATATTTCTTGGGTAAATACTATAATTTTCTCGGATAAATACTATAAAGCTTTTATATAAATACTATAATTTCCTTGGACTAATGAAATAATTTTCTTGCATAAACACAATAACTTTCTTAAAAAAAAACAATAATTTTCTTGAACAAACACAACAATTTCTTGAATAAATACAATCATTTACTTGGACAAACACAATAAGTATCTTGGAAAAACACAATAATTTTCTTGGTTACTATGTTTCTAAATTTCTAGGATACGCTACCATTTTCTTCGTTTTATAATTTATATTCTTGGATTGAAAAGAGCATTTGTTTTACACGGAGAATGTATGTTCTTCCTATGAGAATTTATGCTTCCTTGCAAGAAGACACGCATTTGTCTCAATTTGACACTATATTTTATTGACACAAGACAAAATAATTGAAACTACAATTTACTCTTTCGAAGAAAATATTGTTTTCCTCCTATGCTCAAACTCGGGTTATCTTGACCAATAGGATATTGCTTTGATCTAAGATACCATTTCTTTCTGTGTAGGTAGCTACAAAATACTACGCAGAAACAGTTTTCTCAAAGTAATTAGTAAGGGTGTGTTATGATTATCCATAAAAATATAACTTTGGAAAAATTTCATCAATATCATTATAGCTATTTTTGAAAAAAAAATACCTAGGTATTTTCCAATAAAATTAAAGTATAGTCAAAATATAAGTGTAATTATTATTAATAATATTAATAAGGGAATATAGTATAAAATATATAATTAATTAAAAAAATTGTACCTAGGTACTTCCTGGGTAGGTACTTTTTTACTTATAGATTGCAACTATCCCACATTTTGTGTAAAACCATCATTCGTAAATAAATAAAACAGGTGTAAAAGAATCACACCGTTCATATTTTAGCGCCTAATTTATTAGTAGCCATGCTTCTAAATAGTAACTGACTATAATATACCTGCAAAAGGCGATTCATAAGGCCACTCCTTTTTTTAGGTTACTCAAGTCGAATCGTAAATTCTAACATCTGTTTGTCACTTCCCACGCGACCGACCGATACAATGACGAAGCCCTATGAAGGTCGAAGCATCGATATCCCTGCGTTGGGACCAAGGGTCTGTACTCTGTTTCCAAAACTTTAATCTGCAACAACTCTTACTTCGTCAATCATTTCTTTTAAATTTGTCCTTTTTAATTAGACACCGTGTCACATTTGGACTTGCGTTAACGTATTAGAATCATTGTCAACGTTTTAAGAAATAAATTTTCATTAGGGTTACTTATTGTACTCATCTATATTTACGAACACTAGCGTATTATTAGTCCACTGATTATTATTTTTCATCATTGTAAACAAAATATTTTACCAGTAATTATTGTCGTGATATTTTGAGATTTATAATAATTGTTATCTTGATTAAGTAGATAACAAAAATACAACTTACTGTTACCGTTTTAGATTTATTTTACTATACGAATATAAGACAGGTACTCAATGACGATTGTTTGATAGTGATGTACCAATAATAAAGATAAAGTTTACATTCAAAAATGTCAACATACCTTACAATTATAACTTGCACCAGGTTGACTTTCTGAGATGACACGAAATATTCGGCAACTCAGAAATAATGTCCATATAAAATTTAGCTTAAAAGTCACAAATAATTCCACTGACCGCTGGCAAATGAAAGTCCTAGAAATTGCTAGGATACTATAAACATTACTTTTTAACTTATGGTTAGTAGTTTTAGAATTATAAATAAAGTTATTTTAAAATATTCATATTATAGTTTAAAACTATGATCTCAAGTATATTATCGAGTTCATTATTTGATTTGGTGTAAAAACAATTATTTATTCGTTATTGTCCGTAGCAAAAACAATAATATGTGCAAAAATGTTGTATTTACTATTTATGGCTTTAATTGAACTTCATTTGTTTCTCAGTACGATGACAGAAGGTAGGTCTACTTTTGTAACTCGATTTTGACGAACTTTTACATAACCAATTATTTTTAAATTTTACATACATAAAAAGTTCCGATGACAATACAATATTCTATAGTTAAAATAATAAAATACATGTCGGGTGTTTGAATACCTACAACATTTTAAGGGGGTTATTATTTATGAAACATTGACAAGTAGGACTGCTAGTATTAGGATTATAGAATTATAAAGCACCATTGATAATGAAAATATAAAAATTACCCACAAAAAGCAGTAACTTATACTTACATATTATATTTAAAGCGACCTGATTGTAGACGAAAATAGACAATGCCTTCTAACTAATAGAATACATTCGTAACCAAAATTCTTTTATACCCTTCCGAGACTCATTGACATGGTTATCTAGGCGACTATTTTGACTATGGTTATCTAGGCGACTTGTTTGCGTTAGACGTGATATTTTACTAAACAAACTAAATCATTATGGAGTTAGAGAGGACTGCTTAAAATGGTTTGATTCATATTTGAAAAATAGAACTTTAATCGTGGAAATTACACATTGTCAAAATCAAAACATTACGAAACACTGTTCGATTGCTTTAATTAATAAATTTGGCGTCCCGCAGGGTTCAATTTTGGGCCCTATTCTATTTTTAGTTTATGTAAATGATTTACCAATGTATTTCAAAGATATATTTCCAGCACAGCCAGATACAGACCTTATAGGTCTAGTTGGTTGTACGACTTCGCCTTATTTCGGATATGCTAGCACATTTATATACATAGAGCTATGTTTTTTCCTCTATACTAATGTTTATTTTTAAAGATTCTGCATATAAGATAGTATGTATGGCCATGTCTCTTTTTTTGTACAGGAAACGCGTGGTCTGGTGGTTAACGCTGGCGATACCGTTACATGTCAAAATCATAAATACGGACTTTACGAATTGCCGCAGATCCTTGCTCGCCGAAATTGCCTATACAATACTGTACCTCTAATCGCTCTTTGGAATTCTCAAATCAAAAATCTATGACATCAAGGAATTTTAAGACTCAAAAGTGAAGATACAAGTTTAGTATTTATTGGAGAGTAAAAGACGTAAGCTTGATTCTATACATAAAATTATAGTTGAAAACTTCAAAAAATGTATACTCCATTTTTTAAATATTTTATCAAATACTTTTTGTTTATGTACCTACTTAAAAACTGTTAAAAATCGTGTGCAGGTTATTTTTTGTAGACTTTTGTTACAAAGAAAAGGAAATAATAAAAAAATATATATCCTCGGAAATTGAATATCCTGTGAAACAAAGTCTGAATTAAAAAAAAAATATAGCGATATAAACTCACTTTTTTATGTTAAAAAATCTTTCGTTAAAAAAATAAATAAAAAAAAACTTTCTTGTAATCATTATGTAACAAATATAAAACATCCTCTATAGTCGCGATGTGTTTGGGCGTTGCTACAGTAAGTTAAAGTTTTCCAGGAAATTACTTGTGAAACGTCAGATTAATTTAAGTATATGTAATCTAGACTAAATTTCTAATAACATGATATATAATTTATTATAAATTATTTGAAAAAATACGAGATTTTACTCAATAAACGGCTTGCTCGTGTTAACTGTTCCAAGGAACCGGCATTGAATCGCGAATAATACCTATTGTTACTTCCTATTTCGGAGAATTGAAGGTTTATATATGATAATAATATATTTAAATAATATTAAAACAACATCTACTTACATTATTTCTGGTATCCACAACACAAATCACTTATACAGATACTCTAGGAACGTCTTTAAACGTTGCCGTCCGAAGAAATTATGATGTACGCATTTCAGGGTCGGTTTAGGCATCTCAAAAATGATATTTTGTAAACTGCGATATTTCTTTCGGTTGCTAGTTTTATTGGCAAGCGGCTGTACTTAAATTTATTACGCTGGTAGTAAACCATTAGGTAGAAAAAAAATAAAAATCAGCGCCGCATCTGCTGTCACAGACGGTGTGACGCCGGCGCCGAGGGACAAAAATCGTCTGGCACAGCGTATGTGACGGCGGCGCTCTAGGAGTTAAAGGACAAAGCGAAAAAGTACAGAAACTTATGTAACAAAATAATTCATAACACCAAAGTAAGGTATTATAAAAATAAAGTCATTGAAGCTAATAGAGACCCAAAGAGTCTGTGGAAAATCATTAATGAGGTTGGAAATAGAACCAGTCCTAAACATTTAATCGATTGTATAAATACAAATTCTGAAATATTAAATATTGATAAAACTCCACAAAGACTAGCAGACTATGTAAATTATTATTTCGCTGGCGTTGGTTCAAATGTGGCCACAAATATAATTAATAGGTGTGGGACTGCGAACACAAGTCCATCTCTTACAACAAATAGACTACCAGTATCTTTGTATTTACGAAGGACTACGCCAAGAGAAGTTGCGGATGTAATATCATCTCTGAAAAATAATTCCTCTGCGGGTACTGATAATCTAAATGCACACATTTTCAAATCATCGAAACACATCCTATGTGGGCCTATTGCGCATATAATCAATGCAAGTTTTAAAGAAGGAATCTTTCCATCAAATCTAAAATGCTCAAAAATTATACCCATTTTCAAAAGCGGCAATAAAGATGAAATTATAAATTATAGACCAATCTCACTGCTAAGCAATTTATCTAAAATAATAGAAAAAATCGTCAAAAGAAGACTTTTAAAATATCTGGCAGAGAATGAGATTTTGTCTAAAAACCAATTTGGTTTTCGTGAGGGCATGGGCACAACAGACGCAATTGCGAAGGTGACAGATGCAATATATGATAGCCTGGACAAAGGTAATAAATGCTTGGCTGTGTTCCTAGACCTTGCAAAGGCTTTCGATACGGTATCGCATGAAAAGCTACTTATGAGGTTGAGAGATGTTGGTTGTGAGTCCATCACGCTAAACTGGTTTGAAAGTTACCTGACAGACAGAAAACAAATTACATCGATAAAAAATGTCACCAGTAAGCCAGAATCCATATCATTTGGTGTTCCACAGGGTAGTGTTCTTGGACCTATTCTATTTCTAGTTTATATGAATAAACTGTGTGATCTTGTCGGTAAAACAGTATCCTTTGCAGATGATACAGTAATTCTATTTGAAGGCCATAATTGGAAATATACTTTTAGTGAAGCTAATAAAGGACTAAATATTGTAAGGGAATGGCTGGATAATTCTTTACTAACTCTTAACATAGACAAAACTAAAGTAATTCCTTTTAGTATCAATATGAGAGGCCAACCGTCATCGGACCATATCATTAAAATACATACTTGCAATGATCAAAGTCATTGCAGTTGCCCGTCGCTGGATAGGGTAGAATCCATTAAATACCTAGGAATAATTATAGATAATCGTCTAAGGTGGCAGGATCACATCGAGTTACTAGCTTGCAAAATCAGAAAATTGGCTTATGTCTGTAAAGAGGTGAGGAATGTCTTTAGTCCAAGAACGCTAAAAAGCGTTTACTATGCTCTTTGTCAAAGCCTTCTGTGTTATGGGATAATTGGCTGGGGTGGATGCGCACAAACCATCTTATCTCCCCTGAATGTTGCACAAAAATGCATTTTAAAAATTGTTTCGCGGAAACCGTATCGATATCCTTCAAAGGCACTTTTTAAGGAGTACGAGGTTCTGGATACTATACAATTATATTTAAAAACTGCATTATCATATTTAAAATTTAATACAAAATTGATCGCTACCCAAAAAATAATCAATACTAGAAACTCCTGTAATGGGAATGTAATGATACCCAAAATGAAAACCACGTTTGGACAACGATCATTTCGATTTTGTGCCTCAAGATTTTTCAACGCCCTTCCGGAAAACATTAAAACTGAAGAAAATGGGAAACATTTTAAAAAACTATTGACAGCATGGTTTTTAAAAGAGGAAAATCAACACATTCAGAATGAATTAAAGATAATTATTTAGTTAATAATTGCGATAAGAATATTTAAACATACGTTTTTTTTTTTTTTGATATTTTAATTTTTCAACAATTTGTACCTATTCATTATTTTATTTTATTTTATTTCATTTAATTTAATTACGTATTTGATTACAATTCCATTTTAATTATATTTTACGATTATTTGTTTGATTTAAGTTTATATATTTATATTTCTGATGATTATTATTATTATTATTTAGCACTAGTTTAATTAGTTTTAATTTAATTTAATTTAATTTACATAATTTTAACATTAAATATTGAGATACTTTCCATTTTTATAAATTGACAAAAATACGAAATTATATCATTCTAAAATTTTTCGTTTCTATTAAGCAATTGATATTTTAAAAAGTGACAATCAATTTGCATTTTTATTAATTCTGATTATTCTAATGTTAATTTTGTTTTATTTATTATTTGGATTAGATTTAGTTTTATTTTATTTTATTTTTATTTTAAAAAGATTTGAATTTTCTATTTTTAATTTAATTTTTTGTAGACTATTTTAATAATTAGTTTTATTTGATTGTGTCTAGAAATATATGCATTGTTAATAAATAGTAATCATAATGCACAAAGAAAATTGCTCAAGTCTGCCTTAGAACAGGCTCAGGCCTAGTTAGGCGACTTTCGGTCATAACCATGTCTCAGTCACAATAAGAATCAGTTTTCTGCTATTGCCTCATTTACATACAGTGTGACATGGTAAAATGTACTAGTTAAATTTTGTAATACCTAGGTACTCTAAAAAAAAAAAAAAATTTAATAGTTTATAAGACTTTTACAAAATGAGACTTGATCAAATGCACTGTAGACCTATATTTTTTAATACATGAATTATGACAGCCCGATCTAAGTTTCATCAAGACAGGACTGCGGCACCCAGGGTTGGCTTCCAACGAGGGAACTCCTCAACGGTCAACAGTACAGACACGAAATTTTGTATACGCATTAAATTATGATAGCCTGTTCTACGTTTCACCATGACATGGCTGCTGCACTTATAAAAAAAAATAACTCGGTTATTTTTGTTAACATTTTGTTTATTACCTGCAACTTTGCATTACAAAGATCTAGGGGCTAATTTTCTTGAGAAAAAATACGCTTTCTTTGATATGAAATATGGTCGTAGCTATACCGTACCACCCACGCTATACTTAATCCGTTTTCACCGTAAGCATGGAATCCTCCATCGATTAAGACTTTTCCTCCGAAGAACAAATATGAGGGGCTAAACGTCGCCGTCATACCGGTTGTGTTCAAGGCATGTTATACAAGTGGTACCTACTTTTAATTCCTTCCATGACCTGATTTTTTCGCTTACTGTCCTTTACACTTTTTTTCGCGTGTCCTTTCAGCAGTTTCATGTATACCACCTAAGGTCTTTTTTCCATAATGTTTTATTCTATCTATCTTCTTATATCTTATATATAAAAATGAATCGCCGTGCGTTAGTCTCGCAAGATCTCGAAAATGACTCGACCAATTTGAATGATTATTTTTTTGTTTTGTTTGCCTTGATTCAGGGATGGTTTACAAAAAAAATATTTAGGAAAAATTAAAAGAAACAACTGAAAATCGAAAAAATCGAAATTGGTCTTTTTGGGAAATAGGCCCCTTTCAATAGATGGCGTTCGCGGCGATCCTATTGTTTGACAGCTTCTCTATCCATAACTGTTATTCAATCCGTGCGATTGTGTAAAATTTCAAAAAGTCGAAAAGTCGAAAAAGTCGAAAAAGTCAAGAGTCAAAAAAGTCAAAAAAGTCAAAAAGTTGAAAAAGTCGAAAACGTAGAAAAAGTCGACAAAGTCGGAATAGTCGGAAAAGTCCAAAAAGTCAAAAAAGTCGAAAAAATCAAGAAAGTCGAAAAATGCAAAAAAGTCGGAAAAGTCGAAAGAGCATTAATATTTTATCATGTAAATCAAATACATTGAATTTATTTTAATTATAAAACGATTTTCATTTAATCACCGAACGAAACTCAAACCGTACACGATTCGGCCATATTATAGATTTCAATGAATTGGATTTGGAAGGTTGATTAGAATCAATAAACGCTTATGAAGAGTTACAAACAAATCAATTTTAGGTGGTACGAAGTTCACCGGGTCATCTAGTAGTTTAATAAAACTTAGGTGCACAAATTATTAATATATTTTAAAATAGTATGTATGTTGATTATATTTTAACATTCAACTAATTACCAATTCATTTTGTTGTTATATATTGTTTTGACAATGAATTGTACTTTCTTTTATATTAATTTTAATATTTCCTAACATATATTAAATATTATTTATTGCCTTTTTTATTTTTTGTATTGTAGATTTATCTCACTCTTTACTCTAGTTTTATGTAAATTCTCTCATTGTCACGCTCTATTTGATTGTTTTTTTTGAGGATCATATTTTAGGGCAATTTAGTTTTATGAGCATTTTAATAAAACTTTTACATAATTTAATGTAAAATTAGAGTCCTGTCCATCCTAGAACGGGCTAGTCCCAGTTGGGTGACAGAATGAAATACTTAAGCAAAAGGTTAAGGTTTTGCCATTCGGTTTCTGTTATTTTTATAAGCAAAAACAATGTTTTATAGTAATTAATTCTTAAATAAATAAATAAAATAAATAAATAAATAAATGTAAGAAGTACATCGCTCTTCCAATACCTTCACAGTTAATAAATGTTAATCACAATTTTCTTTCGTTCCAGGTATGTACGTATAAGTACACAGGCACGGTTATGCAGAGCGAGAATGTCAAAGGTATTCATTAACGTATTTATATCAGCAAAAATCAAATTTGGAAAATTACATAAATGTTAATTGATTCTTACATTACCATTTTATTATGGCGGTTTTATACAAAATAACGATGTTTCAATCGTAATTTATTGAATTACAAGGAATTTTATTGAAAATCCATTACCCGATCATTTATATCAACATTTACCGTATCAGCGTACTGTAGTTCAAACATGATTCATATGTCCGAATATAACCGTACGTATACTACTACATGCTGTCATGTTAGAATCGAGATCCCATGGTCGCGAAATAACGAAATAGCATTATGTTTTAACATCACGGTTCAGTAACTACCGTCACTCCAACACCATTAACCGTCATGTGTGAAATCTATAATCTACTCCCTACAAAATTTAAACAGATGGAGGACATACAATTTAAAAAAAAACATCAAGGAGATGCTGATAGGCCACCCTTTCTATAATCTGGCCGAATTTGAGGGCCATGATTTTTCAAATATTGTGCCCATTTAAATTACTTAAAAAAGTAGAGCCTTATTGTCTGATAGTTTAAAATGCATAAGGTAGCTTTATTTTGATTATTTAACATTTTACTGACAATTTGAATATTACGATGAATAATTTTACTACGTATATTTTCGAATTACCAACTACTTCAAATATTAGGTTTTTATTTTGATTATTTATATTTACAGTTTGGCAATCTAGTAGTTAATTCTTGACCACCTATGAATGTTCAGTAAAGAGTAGTAACGAGACTTACTACCTAACCCAATTATTTTGACACGTCCAAGAGCGGTCTTTAGCCGTCAAGTGGACACGACAAAAATGTAATGTAATGTTAATTCATACGTATGGATCACAGTCTGAGTTATATACGTAATCCTTGTTGAGACATGTGTATTTCCGTGTATTACATCGCTATATTTTTCGCAGTGAAGTGGAGGGCGTTCCTTTCTCTTATCCCTAACGTGAGGATGGTGAAAAGTCATTATTCAAAAATGGGGCTCACCATAGGGATTTCTCTGCGCTCGAGGTAATCGTGTTCGTCACGCCTGCTTCTTCCCTTGACAAATTCGATTTTAAATTGTGTCGTTGTATATAAAAGGTAAACTGATTATCTAGAACACCATTGATTATATAGTTATTAGATTGCTCAATGCCGTACTGCGATTTAACTACGAAACGCAACGTGTAGATGCAGGCGCGGATCTACGTCTTGTTTTGGGGGGGGGGGGGCGAACAGTGGGGATAGGTTTCTGTCTAGATAGTTAAAATAAATTATAGTGTGTATTTAGGGTATTCAATATGCTGAATAGAGATAGGTAATTAAATAACTAAGGATTATAAAAAGGGAAAAGAAGTAATGAATACACTCGTACGTTTTCATTTTACTTCTAAATGAACAATGAACAAATGTGCATAACACAGAATTAAATTACAAATTGCAGTTTCCGGTGTTTTTTCTTTGCAAATCTTTCAATTATCTTCTCTTTGTCTACTGGAATATCAAAATGAATATGCAGGAGTGCCAACCCTGTTAACCTATCCTCTACCATCGTGGATCGTAGCCAGGTTTTTAGTCGCCTCAGAGTTGAAAAACTTCTTTCGGCAGTCGCCACACTTACGGGCAAGGGGGCCATAAGGATGAGGCGATATCGCGATGTATGCCAGGGTAGATGAATTTGTTGACCAGATCTAGAACATCTAGAATATTTTTTGGTTCCGAATAAGCGGGATTATTTCTCTTTTCCCTTCTAAAACTTTCTTTCCAGATCTTACATTCTCCCAGAACTCCTGCCGCACGAACTCCTAGGAGACTCTTATGTCAGTGTAAAAGTATCAATGTAGTCGTTTAGTCGCCAGTGTAGACAGACGTATAATCGTCAGTGTAGGTAGACGATAAAATCGGTAGATTGTAGGTAATCGTCATTCAGGAATCTTGCCCGCTTTTGTTAACATTTTTTTTTCAATCCTCGTTGGGGGGGGGCGGTCGTCCCCTCTGCCCCCCCCCCCCCCCTATAGATCCGTGCCTGAGTAGATGGCACTTATAGTTCCAAACAATGATTTAATCTTCTCTTATATTCATTATGGCGGCATGATATGGCAATATGGCGGCGCACTATATACGGCGCTATAAACACGTCTATACGGTATCCTATCCTGAAATAAAATAAAAATATAATAACAAAGACATTGTTAAAACGTAAGTCACATTATTCTAATATTATTTACATAAAGATGTAAATTTAGTTTGGTATACAGATTTTGTATACGTATCAATTACGCCTTTTAATGTTCAGATATACTAGCAAATAGCTTTCTATCTCTCCGCATTATTCTTTTTCTTCGCTCATTACTGAGGATCGTGGCCACTAGACAACAGTTTGCCTAAGAGGCTCCTCCACTTTGACCTGTCTTCTGCATGGCGGGCTGCGGGTCCATGTCTCCGATGAATAGAGAAAGATCGAGAAAACCAGAGCTCGAACCAGCCTGACCTTAGTCCGCTTACTTATACCCCGATTCTTGCACAGCCTTTCTAGCTTGCTCATGGCCGATCTTGCCATCTGGCTTCTGCGTGAGACCTCCTTTTTCAGTTTCCGTCGTTGCATATCATGGAGCTCCGTATTATTACTTTTATGTAATTAGCCTTCTGTGATGTTATTTAATTATAGCCTTCTGTGATGTAGTTTCGCCGGACAATGCTATCAGCGGCACCTGCATGTTTCCGGCGTATAATGATTGCCGAAACGTACTGAGGCATTGACCAATCTATTACCTATATAATGTGTACATTGCCTACCGGAACGCTAGGTTTGTGCCTTAAAATGAATTTGTATTTCTTTGCACTACAATTTTCATTATGACAGAGACGGCAATACTTGATATTCGAGACAGTACAACAATCCTTTTAGGGGTAACTCTGTACTTGCCACTAAATAAGAAAGTTTAAAAAAGTACACTTTACTATTACCTACTTGCGGATGTGTCGGTAACTTACTTATGTCATTCTGCTAATGTTTAAATAAAAAAAAAGGTTGTGCCACCCTAAGACCCCCCCCCCCTCTTTCCTCTTCACGCACCAATTCGTAGTATATTTTAGTATTTTCCGTGGTATTAAAATGGCTATTTTCCAGTATGATGTAGTATTTTCCTAAATACGGCGGAGAGATTTTCCTAAATATAAGATATATTCTACAAAAAATAACAATTCAGTTTCGGCATAACCACGCATACGTGTACTGAATTTCAAGTCCCTAAGTGCAATATTTCGAGATTGAAGTATGATTGGACGCCCCCTGGTGGTCCAATTTCAATCACAATCTTTTTAATTCTTGCCATGGTTAAAATTATGCCTGAATGCCTAATTTCAGCTTAATCGAATGAAGTGTTTGGGCGCTATCGTGGAGGAATACACACCCACAGGCGCAAAGACAGACTTCAATCTGAAAATGGTTTTAATCTTCTCAGGGGGGCTCAAAATGGATATTTTCGCCTTTATCATGATTTTTTAGCGTGTTCACAATATTTTCCCTCCTGGTTGGCGGGCCGGCAACGTAAAAAATGCTGTAAACGATATAATTTTTTGTGAAAGTATAAATTACCGAAATTTCAACTGTTGCCATGATTAAAATGATGCCTGAATGCCTAATTCCAGCTCAATCGAATGAAGCGTTTGGGCGCTATCTTGGAGGAATACACAAACACACACACAGCCACACACAGGGGCACACAGTCACACAGACAGACTTCTGTCTGAAAATGTGCTTTATCGTCTCGGAAAGAGGTGGGTAGGTGGGGGGGCTCTCCCCCGGAAAGGAATATTTCCGTTTTCATGTCCAAAAAAAACGCGTTCAACATACTTTTCCTAACTGTTGTAGGCTGGATGGGAGTTAATGGGCCCTTGCTGAGTTGGCCACGAAGACCCATTCTGTTCAGGGTTGGTCACACTCACGGGTCAACACCTATCCGACGGCCTCCACGCATGGAGTGCGAGCCTGAGTAGGACTCTGGCCATATGGTCAGTTTCCCCTGGGAATCAACCTTCTGGCGCTCCTGGACGGTCTGCGTACCGTGCGGCGTAAGCTAATCGACTGTGCACTCTGACTAACAGTCGGAGGAGTCTGGAAGCAGTACTGTTTTCTATAGAGCGGGGGTGGTTGCAGACCTTACGGCCATCGGCCATCCGATCCTGGGTGAACAGCCGGGCAAAGGACGCTGTGGTCCGCGATAGATTCGGTAAATACCGTTTCACCGCTTCTTAAGGGAGAGGACCGCGCAAGCGACCTCGAACTCGTAACCAATCGAGAGACTGGAGTAATCTGGTCACAATTGGAAGTAAGGGCGTGAGTGCAAGCCCGCCGGGTAACACTCCTGGCTATCTCGCGGTTAAGGCGTTGGCCTCTTACGGGCTTGTGGCGTAGCTAGATGGTGGACTGTTTTGTCCTCAAGTCTTCTGCGCTCACTCCAGGGAGATAGAACGACTAATCGTTAAAACTTCCTGAGGTGACGGGCTAGCCCACTGTAGTCGACAACTCTAGTTGTTGTTGGCTGGAAAAATTAAAATGGTGTGAACGATGTATTTTTTGGGAAAGTACAAACTCCTGGAACTGTAGAAATAAATACAGATATCATTTAATTTTGGTCATAAATATCCACTAAATAAAAAAAACAGTTTTTCGTAAGAATCTAAAAATAAATATTTGAAATGGCACAAATTTATAAATATGTAAGAGGTTTAAAGTAATGTATACACCCGTGGAAGGGCTGAGATGTCGCGAAACCGCCGCGAATAAAGTGTAGTCGTTAAACTGGGCGATATTTTTATGGGTCGCATTTAAATGGGACGCTTTATCGGGGCGGGAAACGACGGAAGACAACACCCCCTCAATCTCCGCTGAATAAATACATATTATAATGAAGAATAATCCGCAGGACGACGGGCACAATATAAAGTTTATCGCTCGAAAGCTAAAAATAAACATATGAGATGAGAGCGGTGGTCATTTCCAACGATCTTCTCCAAGTGCTGGGCTCTTCTTTGGCGATCAATAGAGTTTGACTGAATCTTGCCTGAAATTTACGGAATATTATTAAACATCTACGTATGTTTTTCTTTTCTTTATTTCACTATAACTTAAACGCTTGAACCGATTAGAAGTGTATCGTATTGTTCGAATCGTTTTATCCTCCCGAGTGTCATAGGGTAGGGGGAAGTCCCCTAACGCCGGACGGCACCTAGCGTCGGACACTAATAGTATTTCGACAAGTCGCGGCGCGATCGATACAAAGACGTAGGAAAGGAAAATCGTACGCCTCCACGCACCGTTTTCACCCATCTTTGTATCGATCGCGCCGCGACTTGTCGAGATATTATTAGTGTCCGACGTTAGGTGCCATCCGGCGTTAGGGGACATGCCCCTGCGAGCTGCGACCTCTTGCTCTCATATAAGGAGAAAGCACGGTATTTAATATAAATCGCCGTGTTATGCGTTGCGTGTTGACATTCATCATTTGACAATTTTTTTTAATTTTGTTCTTTCTCTTCGCGGCCGTCAAGAATAGGTCCGGTAGGTTTATTTAACAATTAAAGTTAGTAACGAACTTTAATTGTTACACTCCACATAATAATATCGATTTTTAAATAACCGTTTTTGTTTCTTACGAATTTATTCCAATCAAACATTTTGGAAAATTATAAATCTACGCAATTATACTGCAAAATTCGGTATGTATTTATGATGAAACCCAGATTTTTTATTATATCATAACTTCTAAACGCTTGAACCGATTTAGAAGTGTTTGATATTGTTAAAATTTATGTCATCCTGAGTGTCGTAGGTAACCTAACCTAACCTGTAAAAATGTCAAAAAATACTTGTCTGAGTGTTCAAATGGCAATAGATTAACATAAATATATCGTACTTAGTGTCAAATGAAAGGTCTGATTGTGTACATTCCGGAAATATACATCTATCTATATGGATAGATAAATAAACTAGAAATATTTCATAAAAAAACCGTAATAAAAATAATTATTAATACAATAGTTCACTTTTTGTAACGGGCAGTCGTGTTTTTTATTCTTTTTAATATATTTACTTGTTACGTTAGACATATTTAGATGCCTACACAATATAGGTATATACGATTGCTAAGCTTGAGCAGATTGACATACATGCTAATCTTTTTCGTTGCTTGATTGCCCTCTGGCGCCACTCAAGGGCTCCACCTCAAACCCCTGCTCTTTAATGTATACGAGTATATTTACGACATCGGAAGTGTGTAAACCGTGAGAGCCCTTAAGATTTCATGCTTTTCCTATGTGCGCAGCTTTCTCGAATACGGGTTTATCATTTGGTCACCTCAGTATACAGTCTACAATATAAGAGCTGACTTCAGAGGTACTTCCTGCGGCATTTCGATTTCAAATCGTTCATACCTCCAGAAGTTACGTGGTCATAACATACATAGACTCACTCGAGGATAGGCGCCTCCAATATATTATATGTTTTCTTTCAAATATTTTAAACAATAAAATAGATATTCTTTATGCTGTTGGCAGAATCTGTGTTCATGATTTGTATATATTTCATTTATGATCGAATACTTGCTTCAAAGAAATTAAAAACACGATTTATAGCTTTTGCTTGATTAGTATTTCTTCATCAGTTAAATATTGTATAATATTGTAATGACTATTATGCTGTTTTAAACATTGCAATGATTATTATGTATGTAGCTTTATAAATATATTATTATGTATATTATACCTATTTATATTACCTATACGTTTTATATTTTATTATTATCTTACCTTATTATTTATACTATGATAATATTTTATCAATATTATGTATATTTAGGCAATTTATTTTATGTAATGTGTTAAATATATCTATTAAATTCGAATTATGGCTTTCCTGTCTATTTCCACTAAATTGACCATATTACGTAAAAACTATATTTTCTTCACATTTTCTTCTTGCGCTGAAACAATATTTTTGGTTTAATTTTGAAAACTTTTAATTGCCCTTAATTTTGGGTAACATGTGTTAATATGTAATGAGCATAAAACGCTATACCTAGTTTTCTGAAAAGTTAAAATTCAAATAAAGTAATAACACTGATTTCTTACGATATGAATGTGTTCGCTGAAGTATGTAGGTAGAATATACGATTGTCTTAGTATACAACAAGACCTAAAGTACTGTTTTTAATGTTGCCTTTCAAATAAATTGGTCCTGAATGCCTCCAAATGCGCGAGGATTAGCTTGACGATGAACAACACCAAGTCAATTTTAGCTATTAATTAGGGGCAGATAGTAAGATTATACTACAATGTAGCCAGATTCGCGACCTTGGTTCTTTGGGTTCTTTTGGATACGGCAATGACGGATAACCCACATATTGATAACGTGGTACAAAAGTGCCCAAAAATGCTGGGCATCAAAAAATGGAACAGGCAACCACTAAAATAGTGAGAAGGTTTGTGCATTTATATCTCATGGCCAACTACGTAGGCCAGGGACGATAATATAGATTTGGTGTTATAAATAGGTTTAAAAACGAATTTACCGAGAGAAGTTTGTAGCACCCGACGTTTCGGCGATGTTGAGACCGCCGTTGTTCAGGGTAGACCAGTCTGCCCTGGACGAAACGCCGTTGTCCAGGGTAGAACAATCCACCCTGGCCGAAACGTCGGGTGCTACAAACTTCACGCGGTAAATTCGTTTTTAAACCTATTTATAGTGTCAAACAACCGCGAAAGTCTTCGATTTCATATAGATTTGTTCGTTTGTTTATACTCTTTATTGTGAAAATGTCACAATGGGCGGGTTTATTGTCATATGACAATCTCTTACAACCAACCCTACTATGACGTGTTACATTACATTACCCCCTCACGTTGCGAGGTAAAAACTCACCGCGCCCAAAAACATCACTTTTGCGCGCGACATATTCGCGCAAAAAATCGACGCGAGTCAACGGCCTTGAGAAAAACGATCATAACTTATAAACCACTAATCGGATTAAAAAAATATAAATAGAAAAATGATCGCATTGAAATTTGACATATAAAACATTATAACCTTATCTCGTAAAACAATTAAGATAATAATGAATAAATATTACAAAATTGGCAAACTGAAAAAACTCGCCTATAAAATCATTTCGATTTTTTTGTAAATACAGTTTTTGTAAATATCAAAAATTGTAAATACAGTTATGTTCTTTATTAAATGCTTTACCAAAACGATATTTTTTTTTTACTTATTTGCATACAAAAATACGGAAAAAATATTTATTTATTCAGCCAAGAAAAATTGTATGTATTCTCGTAAAAAAAAATTTTTTTAATTTTTAATTTGTGACTACTTATGGTATTTTTTTATATGAAATTCTTTCAAAATAACTTTATTACTACATCACTTCTTCTTAGAAATCACACCAGAACTTTGAGCTTTGTCTGATATTATAGAAAAATCTAAAGTTTTGAGAGTTTCCGACTTCCGAACCTAATAATAAACTTTGAATGCCCATAATATAAAATTCGTTAGATTTTTTCAATTATATTGTCTTATCATAGACTTATTATATGTCTAATAACTAATTACTATACTCCAAAGAGTCACATTTCATCGAAAAACTATGGAAAATTGCACTTTTTTCTCTCATAGTAATTATCAAAACAAGTTTCATTTTCGCCAGCCATATTAGAAAACAACATATAATGTTCAAAATACGCATAATTATGTGATAACTTAGGATGTAAATGAAGCAATACCTATTTTATTAGTAAATTAAAGCGACATTACGTCATGTTTCGCGATATAACGGGATATTTCACAAACATTACAAAATAAAGACGGCCATTTTTCGAGAGCCGTTTGGTTTCGCCAAAGTGTTTTCTTCGAAAATTCGTGAAAAACAGCAAATGGGCTGTGTAAATTGTTTAATCCTAAGGCCTAAACTACTTAAAAATGGAAATTACTTACTTTTATCCGGTATACACTTCACTTATATACACAAAACAATTCACAACACAACACGTCGCGGAATTATACGCCGCCAGCGGTGGGCAGTTCGCGACTGTCGTCAGAAATGAGGTCACCGATTTTGTAAGGGATGTAGTCATTCATATTTCTAACATCGCATGCGGCAATCGAGCAATTTCATAGTGTTGCATATTTGGCTATATTATGGCATCATTCGATAGAATATACAATCGCATTTCGAAATTTAAACGACATTTTCTTGAGCGGCGAGCGCGATATCCCGTATGGGATAGTTTGGATTTCAGCCGGCCGCCATACATATCCCGCAAGGGATGTTAAGTGCCGAGCGGGTTACATTACATTTTCGTCGTGTCCAATTGACGGCTAAAGACCGCTCTTGGACGTGTCAAAATAATTGGGTTATGTAGTAAGTTTCTTTACTACTCTTTACTGAACATACATAGGTAGTCAAAAATTAACTACTAGATTGTCAAACTATAAATACAAATAATCAAAATAGAAGCCTAATATTTGAAGTAGTTAGTAATTCGAAAAGATACGTAGTAAAATTATTTATCGTAATATTCAAATTGTCAGTAAAAGGTTAAATAATCAAATTAAGTCTACTTTATGCATTTTAAACTAAAAGTTCAGATATAAGGCCATATAAAATAATCAGACAATAAGGCTCTACTTTTTTAAGTAATTTAAATGGGCACAATATTTGAAAAATCAGATTATAGAAAGGGTGGCCTATCAGCATCTCCTTGATGTTTTTTTAAATTTTATGTCCTCCAGCTGTTTAAATTTTGTAGGGAGTAGATTATAGAATTTAATGCTAAGGTACAAGTAGCTTTTCTATACTTTTGCCAGTCGTATTTGGGGTACGCATAAAAGGGAGCTACCGCGGGTATGATGCGAGTGAATGTCTGCATGTCTGCTGCTGTCTAGCATACATTAAATACTGTTATATGAACGCCGAATACATAGTCATTACTCTTGCCTTGATGAAATAGTCTTTGCATCAGGTCCTAGTCGTTACCTGATACATGCAGCGCAGTGCTCTCTTTTGCAAAGTGCTCTGCGCAGTGCTCTCTTTTATATGTATGTGTGCGTGTAACATGTGTAAGTGTGTGTCTTGTTATTGCATTCGATCGACAGAGTTGAAAATGCAATTCCGTTAATTTTATCCCAACGGAAAATGGTGACCCGGCCGGGAATCGAACCCGGGACCTTACAATGTAAGATCAGGTGACCTAACCACTATGCCACCTATGGGCCGTGTTTGGTTTCGATTTGTTGGTCTAATATGGCCTAAATGGCATAGCTTTTGGTTTATAATATGGACATAACAATAATCTGTTAGGTTTCGGAATGATATCATTTTATATGTGTTAGGCGCATGTATTTGATATTCGCTCCCTTACTGCTTTACAAAATGAACAAGCATGCAAAAGTGTGAAGTTCATACATAATGAATAAATGCGAAGTAGGCGATGTAATCTCGCATGCGGAAATATCTTGGGCGCATTTCCATTGTGGAGGGGCTCCTCGAAAGGAGGCGAGTAATATTATACGCCTGTCTGGATTCTTCCCACAATAAGACGTGCCCGTTGGTTGCACTGTACCTCTCTCTCTCTCTCTATATACCCCCCTCCTCTCTTCCCTCACCCCCCTACCCACTCTTACATAGATGCGGTTGACTGAGTCAATATGCTCGACGTCTTGTATATTGGATTCTGCGATGCGAGTATTATCCGATTCATTATATACCGTATACACCGAGAAAATAACAAGACGTGAGTCCCTCAAATAATATTCTTCCTGTTTAAAATAATGGCCAAACAAGGACACGGTTCCGATCACAAGTGTCACCATGCTCAATAATTTATTTATTTATTTTATTAGGTAATTTTAGCAAGTTTGCCTCTTCATTTTTCATATACTTGGTTTAGCATTTTTTTAGTTGTTCGGTACCGAACAGCCCCTGTTATATTACCTTTATAATGAAGGTATTCAATCATCACGATCCCTCTACTGTCCCAGAACAGAGGGTCCAAGATCTTACTGGCGGAAGAAATGGCCTTGAATTTCTTAGGAGATTGATATTCTTTATTCTTTATTGAGAAATCACGCAGTATTACGGTAACAATATTTAAAAAAATATACAGATTTACAATAAATAGAACCGGTTACGGATTTGTATAAAATTACATAAATTACGTTTAAAAAAAACTACTTAATAAAACTAATGTACCTTCAATTTTAGTACTACACAAGAGTCTAGTAATAAGGGTGTGTGTGTATATGTTTGTGGGAGTGTGTTGAGGGTGTGGGTGTGGAGTGTGAGCGTGTATGATATTAGTAATGGCGTATATAAAATATAATAATAATAATAATAATAATCGATAAAAATAGCTAATACGAATAGTCAGTTTATTTTTTATTTTCTTTAATTCAGGAAAATAACAGTGTATAAAAGTAAGTAGCCAAATAAGATAGATATACAAATTACACCAAAGACAATTTTCCACTAAATGATAACATCAAGATTATCTAAATGATAAGAGAAAAAAAAAACGAGAAAAGAAAGATGATAGGAAGGGAGGGACCAGGAAGGGAAAGAGGAACATAGTAAAAAATAAATACATTAAATTGATGGAGTTGAGACAGGTACGTTGGTATGAATAAGTAAAAGTGCAAACAGTAGATAAATAGTAATATATTTTAAATAATTATTAAATTTTAAATATTAAGTGTTAAATATCGCCCTCTTTAACAAATTTCTGAATCCAATGTTCGATTCAGCGAAGATATCAATTGATGCGTATCGATCATCGTAAACCCTACACACACGGTTTAAGAAACAGTTTTTACGGTAGTTGTTATTGCAACGGCTAATGTGAAACAATGAGGACTGTCTTGTCGTTCTTGATGGGGTCCGGAAATGTATTAGCTGGACCAAGTCCATGCAGTTTAATTTGTTGTTTAAGATTTTGTGTAGGAAGACTGGATCATGGTAGGTACATCCTTCGATCAGCCAAAGAAGTAAGGTTGTACGAGTGTTGAACGTTGATGCCGTAAGAATTGTCAAGTGTGAAGTAAAATCTATAGTTTATATATTTCAAGAATTTAGTCTGGATGCGCTCGATTCTGTTATTATGGATGGCATATGAGGGGTTCCACACTTGTGAGCAGTATTCAAGATGCGAGCGGACGTAGGCATAGTAAAGCGTTTTAATAGTGTGTATATGATAGTGTGTTTATTGTATCGGTTAGGGTTTGATTTACGGAGTAGGTATTTATGAGTGATTATGGAATTATTAAATATATCAATATCATGTAAATGGGTATTATAAAGCTCACAGCAGCGTGTGAGTACTCCATTCCTTGATGCAATAGTTTTAAAACGCGGCAATCGAAACAGGTCCAATTGGCGTGTGGTCCTCATTGGGGCGTTAATATTGATCTCGCCCACCAGGTCAGAGCAATCAAATATACCATTCATTATTTTGATATTCGTTTCCAGATCATGGACCTTTTTTTTATTTCACTCGTATGTTTAGTCCACAGTTATGAATCGAGCCAAAAAACGGTCATGATCCTGTTGTAAGAAATGCTAAAAGCGTCGTGAAATGTTCAGTCTAGTTTTTCTGCGCGTCCGTAAGCATTTTTATCCCTAAACGACCATGTAAAATACTATTCGCACATACTTATCGAAATCATCACTTCTTCAGCAATAAAACAAACCGTTACACGACGATCCGCCAAAATAATTTTTTTTCTATTTTTAGAACCATTTCTTCAGTGACTGCCATCATAGGGCGACCCTATCGAGGGTCATCGTCAGTTGTAATTCTTCCACGCCTAAAGTCAGCACACCGACGTAAAACCGTAGAATATGGGAGAGCATCGATCCTTAACGTATCTCGTAAATCTTTAAATATTCGCTCCTGACACATGTTTTAAAGCAAAAGTATTACCTTACCTCGCGAAATTCCGTTTTTTTTATTGTCGCAACATACTTGGACAGGATTCCAATAAATTACTCTTATTATAAAAAAAAAACAAATTAAAACCATTTTTTGTTTTAAGACTTAATAACAGATGTAAATATTAGCTGTGCCTGTCAAGATTTTTTTTGGTTCCAAAGGTGTGTACCTCATAATCACTATTTTTAACACGCTTTTATTAGGTCAACCTATGTAATTAACTATGTAATGTAATTAACTATGTAATGGAATCTAAGGTAACTAATTTAACCATCTTCCAAGGATCGTAGCGTTATGAAAATTGGCAGCTGTATGTAGTTCTGATGACAATACAATAATATGGTACTGTCGAACTGATCTGATGATGGAGTCGGAAGATATGAACTGGAACTTCATGATGGAACATCGTATCATAGCTGTGTTTGGACTTGTTAGAAAAGTCTCGGAATGAACTTTGACCACGATTAGGTTTCAAGGTCTGATGATGTGGTTTTTAGTGCATTTATAAAAGCGTGTTTTTAGTGTTTTTTTATTAATGCCCCTCGTAGTCAGACACCGGAGTCTCGCCAAATTAATATTTTACCACTCGCTCGTTTTAGACAATTATCAGGCAGCCCTCGTATAATAAAACAGGCACGGAACTGTCAAAAGGCACGGTAAAAGTTGTACTACAATAAATAGAAATGTCAAAGGATTGACCGCGCGACTGCGGCGCAGCGAGCAGGATGGCACTCGGGAACTTTTAATGCATCTTGCAATGGAGACAAAACAACCTCCTCGACGCTGACAGCCACGAATGGAGAATTAAAGAGAAATGTAATTTGAAAAAGTTACCGACCCTTCACTGAGCCCTCTTTTACTGTTCCATTTGTCGACGATTGGAATTATATGTTGGATTATTGTTTGGGATTATTGGGATTATGGGGGTATTGGGATTATTTGTCGACGATTTGGGAGTTAATGGGCCTTTGCTGAGTTGGCCACGATGACCCATTCTGTTCAGAGTTGGTCACACTCACGGGTCAACACCTATCCGACGGCCTCCACGTATGAAGTGCGAGCCTGGGTAGGACTCTGGCCTTATGGTTAGTTTCCCCTCGGAATCAACCTTCTAGCGCTCCTGGACGGTCTGCGCACCGTGCGGCATAAACCAAACGATTGCGCACTCTGACTAACAGTCGGGGGAGTCTGGAAGCAGTACTGTTTCCTATAGAGCGGGGGTGGTTGCGGTCCTTACGGCGACTGCTCTTGAAACGACCATCGGCTACCCGATCCTGGGTAAACAGCCGGGTAAAGGATGCCGTATTCCGCGATAGATTCGGTATACACCGTTTCACCGCTTCGTAAGGGAGCGGACCGTGCAAGCGACCTCGAACTCGTAACCAATCGAGAGACCGGAGTAAGCTGGTCACAATTGGGAGTAAGGACGTGAGTGTAGGCCCGCCCGTGTAACACTCCTGGCTATCTCGCGGTTAAGGCGTTGGCCTCTTACGGGTTTGTGGCGGATCTAGACGGTGAACTGTTTTTGTCCTAAGTCTTCTGCGCTCACTACAGGGAGATAGAACGACTAATCGTTAAAACTTCCTGAGGTGACGGGCTCGCCCGCTGTAGTCGACATCTCTAGTTGTCGACGATTTGTATTCCTATGCAGGCGTAGGAACAAAAACATTACTAGCTGACGAGTTGTCTCCAGCCAGGACGATTCTCAGCCGCCATCTCCAATTCAAAGGGGTAGACGTTACACCTTATACAAGGTGCGGCAGTGAGGACGGACGGTTTTAAAAAAATCATAAAATAGTTAATTTTTACTCAAAAACATATTTATTGATGGAATCAGGTTCGCAAGGAAATAGCATTTGAGACAGTCAAGAGTGGAAAATCACATCAGGCATGTGGTGGCCGAAATCGTTGATGCAGTGCTGGAGGTGTTCTTGGAAATTCGCGTAGACTCTCTCCAACATCGCTCTTTCAACTTGGGCGACTTCCACGCGAATTGCGTCCTTCAATTCGTCCAGAGTTCGGGGTTTGTTCTCGTATACTTTAGCCTTGAGGTGTCCCCATAAGAAAAAAACGCATATGGATAAATCTGGGGACCGAGGAGGCCAATGAACATCGCCAAACCTGGAAATAAGGCGACCAGGGAAGAGAGGGCGAATAACGTCCATTGATGCTCTGGCTGTGTGGACGGTCGCCCCATCCTGCTGGAACCACACACGTCGGATTGGAACACGTCGCCGTCGTAATTTAGGGAAAAAGAAGTTGGTGATCATTTCGACGCTCTGAGTTCACGGTAACAGCACGACTATTACCGTATTCGAAGAAGTAAGGGCCAATGGTTTGGTGCGCAGTATACAAGAACAAGCCCCGAACTCTGGACGAATTGAAGGACCCAATTCGCGTGGAAGTCGCCCAAGTTGAAAGAGCGATGTTGGAGAGAGTCTACGCGAATTTCCAAGAACACCTCCAGCACTGCATCAACGATTTCGGCCACCACATGCCTGATGTGATTTTCCACCCTTGACTGTCTCAAATGCTTTTTCCTTGCGAACCTGATTCCATCAATAAATATGTTTTTGAGTAAAAATTAACTATTTTATGATTTTTTTAAAACCGTCCGTCCTCACTGCCGCACCCTGTATAAGGCGCTTTCGCACGTCCTTGCATCGCAGGATCTGTGTGTCTTGATTGCGCTTGTGCGTTACCTAGGTCGACCAAAATCACGGTTCAAATCAAATCGCATTTATTGACTTCAAAAACTTTCACATAGTTGTTTAGACATTTTTTATAGCCGCTTAATGTTAAAATAACTTTAAAATGTATACTAAATATTTCATTAGAGACTCACCACGCAATTGAGTTATATTAGATATGTATAACTACAGATAGTCATGAAATTATAATATTAAAATTGAACGGTCCCATAAATAAGAAATACAATTGATTATGGGAGACAATTACAAATAGTAGTAATAATATAATAATCAATAAAATGGTACAAATGTCAAGTTAAATAAAAAAAAAATCGAGATGGAAATTGTCAGTAATCTAATTATAATTCGTTAATATTATATAATTCTCTAGCAATAAGGTAGCCTTTTAATTTCGATTTAAATTGGGTTATTTTTCCGTTTCTGCATATAATTTTAATATTCTCAGGCAGTTTATTGTAACACGCCATTCCAACGTAATTTGGATCCCTTTTGAATAATTCCAGAGATGGACGGGGTAATGCTAAGTTGTGCCTACATCTGGTGAAATGCGAGTGAATTTCTTTTTGGGTCTTCATCTTTCCTATGTTTTTTATATTAACTTTATGCATTCAAATATGTATAGTGATGGTAGCGTTAGAATACTGAGATTTTTGAAGTGACCACGACATGATTCATTATGTTTAAGGTTTATCAATATTCTTATGGCTCGTTTTTGGAGAGAGAAAATATATTGCCTTAAAACTACTGTACACTGTGACCAGAAGGGAATCCCGTAACGAAGAAGTGACTCGAAATAGGCAAAGTATATTATTTTGGTGTGTTTAACGCTGCTCAGTTTCCTTATTTGCCTTAGTAAGAAACAGGCGCTGGAAAGTCTGTCGCCTAATTCCTCTCCCTGAGCATTCCACCTTAAATTTTCATCTAAAACTAAACCCAGAAATTTATGGCTTTTAATATTGGCTACTGTGTTTGCACCGATAATTAAATTTTGACTGTTCATAACCTTATTTTTTCTACAAGATAGGAAGATGGATACTGTCTTGGATATGTTAAGAGACAGATTATTTTTCTCGAACCAGGTATTTATCATCTCCCGATAGCCTCCCCGAAGAGGGACTCAACCTGGAAGGGCCCCTATGACTTCTTTCTGCGGCTGGGACCTGTAGTCGGAGGCAGTTGGGATCAGACGTGTGGATCCGGGGGAACATCTCAGACGGAGCTGAAAGCGTCGCGTATCAGGCTGTGCCAGCCACGCTCACGTAACCCGGCAATTTTTCGGGGGAGTCTGGTGACGTAAGTTTCCTAAAGCGGAGGTAGCTTTTTACCTGGCGTCACCTACCCTTAGAAAAGATTCTATTGCCACCCGATCCCGAGTGACCTTGACGGACAAAGAGCGCCACGGATCCGCGATATATTCAATATTAACCGATATATTCAATATACCGCTAACGTCAGGTAGAGGCCTCGCAAGCGACTTCGAACCTGCCGCCAGACTGGAGGACGAAGTAATCTGGCCAAATCTGGTAGTGAGGGCGTGAGACTGCCCGCTGGTTTGCACTTCCCTGTGCCACGCGCAAAGAAGTAGGTGTCTTGCGGGACATGTTGGCGTAGTTAGACGGCGAATGTATAAATATGGTCTGCAGAGAATATTAAAAAAATTGACACATGTTGTGACGTCAAATTTTCGTCAAATAGGATGCTCGTGACAAGCCAAAGGTCTAACAGGTCAGACAAATAATCGTGCGC
The DNA here is from genome assembly GCA_944548615.1 of Micropterix aruncella. Taxonomy (NCBI): domain Eukaryota; kingdom Metazoa; phylum Arthropoda; class Insecta; order Lepidoptera; family Micropterigidae; genus Micropterix; species Micropterix aruncella. The sequence goes on from OX155969.1 coordinate 28,680,834, forward strand.
TTAACAAATTATCCGATCGTCGTATTTTGTATTGTGTATGTAATCTTTCAACCAACAAAGACACTGATATGGAATTTATCATTACATAATCATTGTTGTCTTCTATTTAATATTTTGCGCAATGCTTTTAGAGTACGCTGACGTCACGAAAAATGCGGGTTCAGTTTTATCTTCGCGTTTTTAAAACACACCAGTTGGAGGCAAACCCAGGCGAATTGCGTTTTGCGAACCTCTGCTGTTCAAACCAACACAAAAAACGGTTGTGTCACCCCATCTAAGGACTTATGGAAGGATTTAGAGCGTGATATCTCTCGCGGAAGGAGGTTGACCTGATTCAAAGGATAGTCGGCGACGAGCGCGGATAGTGAGAATACAACGAATTAAACACGTCAAATTCAATCATTTCCGCAAATATATTCCACGACAAAAAATAAATGTGGTTTCGGCCTAACAAGGCCTGTCTGCACCAAATTTCAAGTCTATAGATCCAATACTTCGAGATTAAAATATGATAGATCGCAGAAACTGCAATTAATTCAGACATTCCCTCGCATCATACCCGCGGTAGCTCCCTTTTATGCGTACCCCGAATACGACTGGCAAAAGTACAGAAAAGCTACTTGTATCTTAGCATTATATTTTATAATCTACTCCCTACAAAATTTAAACAGCTGGAGGACATAAAATTAAAAAAAAACATCAAGGAGATGCTGATAAGCCACCCTTTCTATAATCTGGCCAAATTTGAGGGCCATGATTTTTCAAATGTTGTGCCCATTTGAATTACTTAAAAAAGAAGATCCTTATTGTCTGATTATTTTATATGGTCTTATACATGTACTTTTGGTTTAAAATGCATAACGTAGATTTGATTTGATTATTTAACATTTTATTGACAATTTGAATATTACGATGAATAATCTTACTACGTATCTTTTTAAATTACTAACTACTTCAAATATTAGACTTCTATTTTGATTATTTATATTTATAGCTTGACAATCTAGTAGTTAATTCTTGACTACCTATGTATGTTCAGTAAAGAGTAGTAACGAGACTTACTACCTAGCACAATTATTTTGACACGTCCAAGAGCGGTCTTTAGCCGTCAATTGGACACGACGAAAATGTAATGTAATGTAATGGTAATAATAATAATTAAACGCTTTATTTGCTTTAACAAAAAGGCGAGCTTATTGCCTAAAAGCAATATCTTACAGCTAACCTCAACCTAGTGGAATAACATGTTATGCGGTACAAATAAACTAATAAATTAAATTTTAATCATTTAAATTCAGCAAGAAAACAAAACAATAAATTTAAAAAAAAAACAAACAATAAACCTATAAAGACGCAAGGGACGCAATAGGGAAGAAAAAATAGGGAAAAATAAGGAAAAGTTTATGAGCGTGGGTTCAAGTGTTCTTTGAGCCTGCGTTTGAAGCAAAACAAACTAGGTGCTATCCTTATACGCGTGGGTAAAGCATTCCAGAGACGGGCTCCACGTACAGAGAAAGAGTGCGAGAAGAAATCCCTACTGTGACTAAGGATCGAGAGCAGTAGGTTGTCTTCAGATCTCAGAGGGCGCCCGTGAGAAGATAGAGGTTTAAACCTACTTATAAGATATTTCGGAGCGGCCCCCTTCAGGATTCTGAAGAGCAAACCTAGGGCTCTCGTATCTCTCCTTTCTCGGGTCGTCAGCCAGTAAAGTCTCCTTCTGTACTCAGATTGAAATATGAGTAGTGTGCCCTCTGGGACAAATGTAACCGCAACCTTTTTAACTCTTGCCATGGCCTAATAATGCCTGCATGCACAATTTCAGCTCAATCGGATTGAGCGTTTGGGCGCTGTCGTGGAGGAATACGCACAGGTACCTAGACACAGACACACAGGCAAACACACAAACAGAATTTCATTCGGAAATGGTCTTAATCGTCTTGTCGCGGAGCAACAAAGACACACAAAACCCACCTACTCAAAGTACTATAAAAGGAAAGGACCGAAAGAAGTCTCCACCCGAAAGCGGCAGGAAATGGTATCGCCGAGGTGCAATGGCAACACCGGAAATAAGGAGATGGCGACGTGCAATACCATACTAGGAATACCTACCCCGAACGCCCAATAATCAAACACATCTTAAGTGCCTCCAACGAGGCGTTTATTTTATCATCACAAACAAGCCGTCAACGAGAAGCTAAATTTAGCAAACATCGAAATCAGTGAAAGAAAGCAGTACAAACCGTCGCGAATCTATCCGCCGTGTCTCGCACGCAAAAGGTCACGAAGAAAACAAACGAAAACCACATCGCAGCGACTTCTCAGCAGAGAGCTTTAAAGTTATCTAATACCACGGCAGCCCGGAGACTGGTGGCAAAGTGGAAGATAACAACTGAGGGCGCCGCGACGCAGCATAAACTCAAAAACACGAAGGAACTACCGCGGCAAACACGAATCACTTCTGGCGATTTTCCAGTCCAGAGCCTTTCGTCCGGTGGCTACTCGAAGTAGGTCGGGGGAGGGTAACGACTGGTGGCGTCCAGAAGCGAGAAACGTGCGAAATTAAATGTGCGAAAGACGACACAACCGGAGCTTAAGCGCCGCCCGAGGAACGTCAGCACGCGGGCGCAGGCGGCAGGCGACTGGCGTGTGGCGCGGCGGGCCGGGGTATATCTAGCGACCGGCCGCGAGTGAAGGAGACGGCGCGATGCAAGAGGGAGACGAGGCGACCGCGGTCGCAACGAATAATATATATAGGCGATAGTATGTAAGAAAATCATTAAATTTGTACTCCGCATTTTGGAACGAATAAACGAAATTCAAACATCGATCACCCTCGCGACAGTCTCATAGGGGCTCAAAATAGATCTCTCTGTTTTAATGTCGAAAAAAATAGCGCTTTCACAATGCTTTTGTACCTCCATGTTGGTTTATGGGATGGGAAATACTACAAAATACAAACAAGCCTGCTTGAAAGTTTAAGAAGTGAAGTGTCGTTATAAAGTTCAGAGCATCTTGTTTGTACGCTAGTTTGTGCAGCGTTAAGAGGTGTTATAAAGCAGTTCGCCTTTTACTTTCCCGGCCCAAAGGGAAAGTTTTGTGAACGGGCTAAAACAAAACGAGATAAAGACGGAAATATCCAATTAGACCCCCCCTCCCCCCTGAGGCGATTAGGAACATTTCCAGACTGAAGTTTGTCTGTTAGTCTGCTTGTCTGTGTCTGTGTGTATTCCTCCACGACAACGCCTAAACGCTTAATCCGATTGAGCTGAAATTTGGCATGCAGGCATTATTCGGTCATGGCGACGATTCAAAAGATTTCATTTGAAATCGATCCACCAGAGGGCGCGCTAGTCATACTTCAATCTCGAAATACTGCAGTTAGAGACTTGAAATTAGATACACAGAAGCGTGGTAGGGCCGAAACTACATTGTAAAATTTTGGTTGGAATATATCCTATTAGGCGGTGCAAAAAAAGGTTTTTTTGGTGTTATTGGATTTTTTTCTGCTGGAGTATTTCTAGGCTTAGTATTTGTTACTATTTAGCCGCGACTGTCCCGCAGGCCAGAGTCCTACCTGGGCTCGCACTTCTGCGTGGAGGCCGCCGGATAGGCGTTGACCCGTGAGTTTGGCCGACCCTAAACAACATAGGTCATAGTGGCCTAACTGTAACAGGGCCCATTAGCTTATTACTTACGGCATAATTGGATGGGGTGGATGTGGTAAAACCCTGCTAGAGCCATTGCAAGTTGCGTAGAAATTTATATTAAAAATTATTCTACACAGACCATATCGCCATACCACTAATGACTTTTATAAGGAAGCTAAAGTTCTTGATTGTAGGCAACTTTTTCTAAAAACTTTCCTCTTTAGGCTATTTTTGAACAATAGCACAAATTTAGGAATAAGTCAGAACCGGCGACCAACGACACAAGTTTTAGAAAATAGCTTAATAATACCCAGAAGGAAAACATCATTTGGACAAAGACATTACTCTTTCATTGCGCCGAGATTATACAATCTGATCAATATGGAAATAAAAATGAATTTGACATTTAGGGAATACAAAAATAAATTTAAAAAATGGTTATCGAATCATGACAGACTAACCATACATCAAATGTTAGAAATAATAGTATAATAAAACTTAGATGCACACATTATTAACATATTTTTAAACATGTATGTTGAGTATATTTTAACATTGAACTAACTACCAAAAATTATTTGACTTTGACAATGAATTATACTTTTTTGACTAGTTATTTTTATATTAAATCCTATATTACTTAACATAATATATTAAATATTAGTTTCTTTTCTCACATATAACTTTATTTATATTATTTAATCGAATTTTATATTATATGTATTGCCGATTATATAATGGAATTGCATTTTATTTATTATATTATCTTTTAATATTTTTTTATTATTTATTTTTTTATTTTATTCTAAAGACCACATTTTAGGGCAATTTAGTGTCATTTGCTTTTTAATAAAACTTGTACATTTGTAAGCAACCAAGTAATCAAACAAACTTGATTGTAATATTAGAGTCCTGTCCACCCTAGAACGGGCTAGTCCCAGTTGGGTAACAGAAACAAATAAGCAAAAGGTTAAGGATTTGCCATTCTGTTCCTGTTATTTTTGTAAGCTAATCAATGTTTTATAGCAATTAATTCTTAAATAAATAATTAAAAACTAAGCTCTCTAATGGGTCCATTAGCTCTTTTACTTTTAGGACACTTTTTTTCGCCGTACATTTTTGCTCCTGTTTCTCCATTGAGGCCGGCTTTAGAACAGGCAGGGACGCGCTGTGTTGACTCGCGAGTTATCGCTAAGCCTATTACGCGACCCGAACTTTGGCGTACTTGTACCTATCTTTAAAGCCGGGGTGACTGATGAAAATGGCGCAAATGTGGTGTCTGTCCCTACTATGATAGAACAAATGACAGAAAATGCTACTATGGTGAATCTCTAACTCTGGCTATCCCTTTCTGATTTTATCAGCGTTATTTTTATTTTTTTGTTGTGCCCATGCGAATAATTAAAGGGAAATGAAATGCGAAATGAAAATTTTCGAGAAAAAATAGATTTCATATTGAACATCTTATCATTGATTATATAACTTACTAGCTGACCCGTGCCCACTTCGTTGGGCGGTAAAACTTTTTACCTGTGATGAAATTATGAGTGTGGTTCGGTTAGTACTGAGTGCTATGATTTATTTCCTGACTGCCAAAAGAAAAGTTATATTTTTACTGCATATGTATGTATGTATTTGCATGCCAATTTGACTATAACACCGTTATTTGTGAGTGTCTTCTTGTGAGTGTCTTATTTGTGAGCGTATTATTTCTTTAACCATTTATGCAGGGAAATTATATGCAGTAAAAGGGAAAAGTCTTTTGTTTTAAACACAAAAGGGAAAAGTCTGAGACGATAAATTTACTTATTTTGATAAGAATTCATAATTGTTGATAATATGACCAATAAACATGACCTAACGATTTAAATTATTTTTTTAATATAAAATACTACTTTTTGTGACTTAAATATAAAAGTTAGACATACGCTGTCGCTGACTTTTTTGTAGGCATTATCAAGCTCTACAACTTTTCTCTATAACCTAATCATATATCTCCCATCGTAAAGGCAGCGTTAGTTTAAAACGTTTTCGTTCGACCGCTTATTCTCCGACTGACTTTGCAAATCGGACCACCACGAAAAAGTCTTTCAATTTTTCGGATTAATATATAGCCTATGACACTCACAAATAACGTGGCTTTCTATTGGTAAAAGAATTTTCAAAATCGCTTCAGTAGATCCAGAGATTACTTTCTACAACGTCACAAACTTTACCTCTTTATAATATTAGTATAGATTAGATTACGATAGGTGCTACATACTACGATACGGCAGAACAGTTATTAATACGAAACGCAGCGTGTAGATGGCACTCTTAGTACTGCACACACCACCGTACTGCATCTCTGATAATCTCGGGTTCATAGCAATTTTTACACTGGAAATTTTGAACTTTAGAGTGTTAATAAGCCAAACTGAATATATTCAGGAGCATCACATATAGGTAACCTTCATTCACGTTGAAAAGTGGATTTTCGAAAAATGTACCATAAGGCCTTCTTCTATTATATACTAATTTTTTTATTCGATTGGAGCTTGTGAGGCGAAGGTTCGTAATGAGATGTTCTAGTTCGGGGTCAACAGTGTGAGGAACCACCCCTCACTAGACTCCAAATTGTTCGGTGTGAGGTGGTGGTATCAACTTACGAGTTATCTCCGTATTGAAAGGCGGTTTCGAATGAAGTAGAAGGTACATATTTATTGATTGATAGTTTGATATTGTCAGTTATAACACTTCCCGAACAAGTTATGTTGACGTGAGTGTATAGATGCGCGACTGCGGTTACGAGGATATACGGATGAGGATTGTATGTTTGCTCCTAGGGTCTTGTACTGGGCACGGCTTGAGTCTGTGGGATTACAGACTGATGCTTCGAGACTAGGGAGGATAAGGAAAGGAAACCAAGGAGCCGGATTCGTTGACACACCTCGTGAAAAGGGTACCGAATATGCCGTCGCAACCTTGGGGGAAGGTGATCACTCGGGGAATGATAATTTGGTTGCTTTTTCGCCGGTTTATATAGACCGATAAATGATGCAATCCAAAATATTCCGAGTAAAAGTATTGTTTCATCGTGGTGATTCATGGCTGCACGGGTTAAAATAATAGCTGAATTGTGTCAGTGTGTTTCACTGGAAATCGATGCATTTGTTGAATGCATGTAATGGACTTAAGGTCCGTTACAAGCTGTTTATAGCCGCCTACAATTCAAGAAAAGAAGAATATATTTTCGCTGTGGGCGAATTTCCAACAAATTTTTCTCCAATCGTGTGAAACACCGCTCCCAAACCCGTTATAGAACTTTTCCAAGCTGCAATTTGGCAGCAACTCTGTAGAGGCAGAAAACTTTTACAGCGCGGAGATAGATAGACGCCTGCAGCGCGGTGCATTTTTGTTTTTAGTTTTTCACTGGGGATTGTCGTCTTGTTTATGGAAATAAGGTACGATGGCGGTCCGAAAGCTGTCCTGTCTGTTTATTATTTACGCCGTCCATTGTTTATTTATTTATTTATTTAAGAATTAATTACTATAAAACATTGATTACCTTACAAAAATAACAGAAACCGAATGGCAAAACCTTAACCTTTTGCTTATTTGTTTCTGTCACCCAACTGGGACTAGCCCATTCTAGGGTGGACAGGACTCTAATATTACAATCAAGTTTGCTTGATTGCTTGATTGCTTACAAATGTACAAGTTTTAGTAAAATGCTAATAACACTAAATTGCCCCAAAATTAAAAAATAACAATAAAAAATAATAATAAAAGATAATATAATAAATAAAATGCAATTCCATTATAAAATCGGCAATAAATATAATATAAAATTCGATTAAATAATATAAATAAAGTTATAGGTATGTGAGAAAAGAAAAAAACAGTCATTAATATTTAATATATGTTAAGTAATATAGGATTTAATATAAAATACCTAGTCAAAAAAGTATAATTCATTGTCAAAGTCAAATAATTTTTGGTAGTTAGTTCAATGTTAAAATATACTCGACATACATGTTTAAAAATACGTTAATAATTTGTGCGCCTAAGCTTTATTAGACTATTATTTCTAGCATTTGATGTATGGTTAGTCTGTCATGATTAGATAACCATTTCTTTAATTTATTTTTGAATTCCCTAAATGTCAAATTCATTTTTATTTCCATATTTATTTCCGCTGGGTAACAGGTATGTTACCTAGTGGGCTTACACTCACGCTCTTACTTCCAATTGCGACCAGATTACTCCGGTCTCTCGACTGGTTACGAGTTCTAGGTCGCTTGCGCGGTCCTCTCGCTTACGAAGCGGTGAAACGGTATTTACCGAATCTATCGCGGACCACAGCGTCCTTTGCCCGGCTGTTCACCCAGGATCGGATGGCCGATGGTCGTTTCAAGAGCAGTCGCCGTAAGGTCCGCAACCACCCCCGCTCTATAGGAAACAGTACTGCTTCTAGACTCCCCCGTCTGTTAGTCAGAGTGCACAATCGAGTGGCTTACGCCGCACGGTGCGCAGACTGTCCAGGAGCGCCAGACGGTTGATTCCTAGGGGAAACTAGCCCTAAGGCCAGCGTCCTGTCCGGGCTCGCACTTCATGCGTGGAGGCCGCCGGATGGGTGTTAACCCATGAGTGTGACCAACCCTGAACAGAATGGGTCTTTGTGGCCAACTCAGCAAGGGCCCATTAGCCTAATGACATGCCAAGTACGTTTTGGCAACTCTTCTATGCCGACGACATGCACGTGGCGCTGATAGCATTATCCAACGAAACTAGTGGGAATTTGTTTGGCCCTCTATAATACCATTCATAATGAATAGTTTGTAATAAAAGACTGACTGATTATATAAAAAAAACAATCATTGAACCATTGAACTAACAATAATAAAATGTAATTATTAGTGCCATCTATTGCATTTTTATTTAGGCTAATTACATCACAGAAATATTACGGAGCGATATAATGCCATCTATCGGTCTATCTGACCATTGAAGTGCGTAATTATTACGTATTGAAGGCTGTATACCAAGTTAAGTATTGATTCCTTTATGTAAATAATATTAAAATAATATGAGCTATGATTAACGAGTAAAGATATCTTTAAAAAAACACGACTGCTGTTACAGAAAGTGATCTATTGTACCTATAATTATTTTTATACGGTTTTTTTTAATGAAATACTTGTGGTTTATATATTTATATGTACTCAACCAGACTTGCCTTGTCAGGTCAAAATCACATTGTGAAATTTTCATTGGAATATCTTATATTCAAACTACACTAATACTATTTACATATTGCCGTATTAACTACCAAACTGACTTAAAAGCTTTCCATCCGCGCTGCCGCCATTCGTTGGCATTTTCTAAACAATACGCTACATTTTATTTTTTATTTATTTAGGTACTTAGGATTAGGTATACAGTTCATTCATTGGTCATGTAATCTTATAATAATTATATAAATTATTTAATAATTAATATAGGGAGGTTTAACACATCTTACATGACCTTTACTGCCAATAGCACATCTAACTAGGCGATAATTTGGCCGTCTCTAGATGTGCATATTTTTATGCAATTTTAAGAAATGAAGTGTTTTTTTTTTAAAATAAATTATTTGGACCCACCACCTGTATATACACATAAATATACCAATTTTATAAAAAATATAGCTATGTAATAAATATATACATTTATAGCTGTAATTTAATAAAATTTAATTAAGAAAAATAGATAAGTGATACTAAATAAATTGTGCGTTGCAAAGAAGTTGATCAGATTTTACATATCCCTTGTTAAGTAGCCATCTATTACACGTTACTCCTTCCCAAAGGCACATCGCGCTTAAAATTATTGCTGAAATCCTTGGCTATACGCCGGGAAAGCTTAGGGGGGGGGGGGGGACAGCCGATTTTTTTTATGCCTATGAGACTTGACTATTTGGTATTAAAAGAAATCTTCTTCTTATACTCTTTAGCAATCAGTGAACTTATATTCTACATTCCAAATAGTAGAAACTTGTTTCCTACAGTCGTTGTTGAAATGGACCAAGAATGCTGCTAAAGAATAAGGATTCACCTTAAATTTCAAATTTCAAATTATTTATTGAGTTCAAATTATGAGTACATTCAATATACAAAAGTCTTAACCTAACTAAGCAGCCGCCTGTCCCAATGTAGACAATTTATTTTAATTATCCTAAGAAATCTGTAATATTATATTTATATAAATAAACAAAATCATACTTAATGTAACAGAAATATCTTAATTACTTAATAAAGATTCGTAAGAAAATGTCATGAAAATTGTCAATATTATTTTATTTTAAGACATGATAAAAATTAATGTATATTTATGTATGTATTTGTAGCGACGCTACAAACCCAACTATAAAGTTTATTTTTATTTTGATTTAATGGCTGGCTGAGAACGAGCCCAGCAATATTATTTCGTTCTATTAAAAAGTGGATACATTCAAAAAAAAAAAAAACAAATTTTCGAACTGTCATTCTGTACCTTAACAAGAGACGATTCAACTGAAAGAAATTACGCTCGCGTTATCACGTATTATTGTACATTTTTGTAAAGAGAAAAAATATATTTTACACAACAGTTTATCGCGGTTTTTTTACTATCACGTTCTTCGACACACGAAAGAGACGCGAAATTGGTGACCCTGTACGAGGACGCAAGATCGACGGCGCGCCTGAATCGGACTAAGGAGCAAGGTCTACAACTCGTCAGACACTCAACGGACCAACAGGACAACCTAAAGATCTTCGCAACCTAAAGAAAATGAATACGGAAGACATTCCTAGCGGCACGGCCGGAAGCAGCAGGCAAGTGCAGGACATCGCTCCGCTGAGCATCAACTCGAGGATACCGACGTTCTGGCATCAGGAACCACGGCTATGGTTCGCACACGTGGAGATCCTGCTCGCAACACAGAAATGCAGCGACGCAGATAAATTCAGCTGTGTAATCACACAGTTAGACAGGACGGCGCTGCGGGAGGTAGGAGACTTACTGCTACAACCGCCTACCCACAACAAGTTCGAAGCGATCAAGACCCGATTAATCAGCGTTTTTGGGGAATCAGAGACACAACAGCTACAAAAATTACTCCATGAGACTGAGCTGGGAAGTGACAAGCCGTCGCAGTTAATGAGACGAATGAAAGGGCTCAACAGAGGGAAGATACCCGATGAGACCATTAAAGCGATGTGGCTCGGTCATCTACCTACGACGATCAGGACGTTTTTGTCGATAAATACTGAGAGCAACCTGGACGTCCTAGCGGACTTAGCTGATCGAATGATGGAATCAACGGCGAGGGAGACGCAAGAAGTGAACCGAGTCGACACGCGGGCGGAAGCACATGACCACATGACCACAATAAAAAAACAGCTCAAGGATCTGGCGGAGCAAATAGCAAAGTTGCAGCGGAACAACGCGGGAAACAGCTCGGCAGGGCAAAATGAACAAACCATCTGCTACTTCCACAGACGCTTCGGGGACGCCGCAAGGAGGTGTCAACAGCCGTGCAACTATAAGAAGCAGAGGAATCAGGCGGAAAACTACTAGAGGCGCCGGGGGTAGATCAACTCGGCGCCGACGACACCAACCGCTTATACGTTCGAGACCGCAGCACCAACGCACTCTTCTTGGTTGATACTGGCGCAAATGTCAGCGTCCTTCCAAGAAGGAAATCCGACAACGGCAGAAGAGCGGACCTCAGGCTTCGAGCGGCTAACGGTACTACCATCGCCACATACGGAAGAAAGGAGATGACACTAAACATTGGCCTAGAAAACCCATTGGCGGCCATCTTCATAATTGCGGATGTACAGCAGCCCATCATAGGAGCAGATTTTTTGGCGAAGCACCGACTATTAGTTGACCTATTTCAAAAAAAATTAATCTCGCCAAACTCACGCACGACAGAAGCACGGGCACTATCCATCCAGGCCATCAAACAATCGCCGAATTACCTAAGAATATTCGACGAGTTTCAGAATATTACATCAGCAACATCTCAACCGAGACAACCGAAACACCAGGTGGAACACCACATTGAAACGGAAGGTCCACCGGTGTTCGCCAGACCGCGGCCACTTAATCCAGAAAGGTACGCAGCGGCAAAGAAGATATTCGACGAAATGATCGCAGCCGGAGTCTGCCGACCGTCGAAGAGCCAATGGGCGAGCCCGCTGCATTTGGTCCCCAAAGCAAATGGAGAATTCCGACCATGTGGAGACTATAGGAGGCTCAACAGTATCACCGTACCAGATCGATATACTATCCCGAGACTACAGGATTTCACGCACTCGCTGGAAAATAGCACCATTTTCACATCTTTAGATTTGGTAAAGGCATACACACAAATACCGGTAAGAAAAGAAGATATGGAAAAGACAGCCATCACCACTCCCTTCGGCCTTTTTGAGATGTGCAGAATGAGCTTCGGACTACGAAACGGAGCACAGACGATGCAGCGTTTTATGGACGAAGTACTGAGGGGCTTACCGTTCATATTCGTGTATATCGACGACATTTTAATAGCCTCAGAAAACGAGGAAGCTCACGCAAGACACTTAAGAGAAACGCTCGGGAGATTAGACGCGCATGGAATCACGATCAACATAGACAAATGCCACGTAGGAAGAACCGAGCTAGACTTCCTAGGATACACCGTGAATGCTACTGGAATACGACCGAAGGCGGACAAGGTAGAGGCGATAAAAAAATACCCGAAACCAGCAGACGTTCAGCAGTTACGGAGATTCCTAGGAATGATCAATTTCTATAGAAATAGCATCCCAAGAGCCGCGCAATATCAAGAAAAATTAAACAAGTTCCTACAAGGAGCAAAAAAGAATGATCGCACGCCAATTCCATGGACAACAGAAACCACAGAAGCATTCGAGAAATGCCGGGACAGCGTTGAAGAAGCGGTAATTTTAGCGCACCCGTCGGCGCATGCACCATTGGCAATAATGACAGATGCATCAAATACCTGCGTAGGAGCGGCATTACATCAAAAGAAAGGCGACAAACCAGTATGGTGCGAAGTGTCCACCAAGAAAGCAAGGCCATACATCACGCCAGCACTGCGGATAAAAGCAATAAAATTGGTACACGACATCAGTCATCCCGGTATCCGAGCGACAAGAAAAATGGTAGCGGAACGTTATTTTTGGCCAAGGATGAATAAGGAGAGCGCGGAATATGCAAAAACATGCATCGCTTGTCAGCGCGCAAAAATACATAGACATACGCGCGCGCCCATAGGGACATTCATGGAGGCAGGACGTTTGGAACACGTACATATAGACATCGTCGGACCCTTAGGAATAGCAGAAGAGTACCGATACCTCGTAACCATGATCGACAGGGCAACGAAGTGGGTCGAATGTATCCCGGTCAAAGATATAAGCGCAGAAACGGTAGCGCAGGTCTTCTACGAAGGATGGATTGCGCGATTCGGAGCACCGATTCGGATTACCACTGACCAGGGAAGGCAGTTCGAGTCCACATTATTCACAGCTTTGACACAGATACTGGGAGTAAAAAAGATACATACCACAGCGTATCACCCCCAGGCAAATGGGATGATAGAAAGATGGCATAGATCCCTAAAAGCAGCATTAAGAGCGCGACTAAAAACAGCGAATTGGGTGAGAGAATTACCCACCGTATTAATGGGATTACGAGCAGCTATTAAAGAAGACTACGGGATCAGCCCGGCTGAATTACTGTACGGGACAACACTCAGGCTCCCAGGAGATTTTTTTGAAAAACAAACTACAAAAACGATACCAGAAACTGTGCAACAAATGAGAGAGACATTCGAGGCGCACAGACCGCGAAGAGAACGAGAACACCACAATAACATTTTCGTACATCGGGATCTAAAGGAGGCGACGCACGTATTTGTGAGAGACGACACGGTGAAGAGACCACTGCAAAACCCGTATAGAGGGCCATATAAGGTTTTGAGGCGGCGAGATAAGACATTCGACATTGAACAGGACAGAGCCAAAGTTACCATCTCGATTGATCGTTTAAAACCCTGCTACGGCGTGGCAAGCAGTAACGAGAACGAGCAGGAGACAGACAAGGAGGAGCCCAGGTGGGCAGCGTCCGCGAACAACAACCAACAAGGACCACAGCAATACAAGACCAGATACGGAAGAACGGTTCGACCTCCCGGGCAGTGGCACACGACGACCTGTCGTCCTCCCAAAGGGGGGAATGATGTAGCGACGCTACAAACCCAACTATAAAGTTTATTTTTATTTTGATTTAATGGCTGGCTGAGAACGAGCCCAGCAATATTATTTCGTTCTATTAAAAAGTGGATACATTCAAAAAAAAAAAAAACAAATTTTCGAACTGTCATTCTGTACCTTAACAAGAGACGATTCAACTGAAAGAAATTACGCTCGCGTTATCACGTATTATTGTACATTTTTGTAAAGAGAAAAAATATATTTTACACAACAGTTTATCGCGGTTTTTTTACTATCACGTTCTTCGACACACGAAAGAGACGCGAAATATTAATAAGTATTAATATGTATTAATAATATACAAAATAATTTCACAAAAAAATAAATTAAAATTAAATTACATTTAGAAATAATAAATTTATATTACTATATATACTATTTATGTTTTTATTATAAAGATTCAATTATTTAATAAGGTGTTCGATATCTGCATTTGTACAATTTAAGAGGTAGGCACTCAAATTATTTTTAAATTTACATGAAATTTTAATGTCTTTAATGTTTGGTGGTAGGCAATTATAAAATGTGGGGGCAAGATAAGAGAAACTAGATTGGCCAAAAGCGGATCTCCTGAGTGGTATTGCAAAATTTGTTTGTTTCGATCTTCTTGTTACACGAGATTGCTGGCTTTTTTCTGTTCTCCTAACTCGCCCTGGAATTTAGTGAGAGTTACCAGCACAAACATTTTTCTAACACTCAACACTCTATACTCTCGGAAAAGGTCATCGGAAGAATAATTATGTTTGGGGTTTTTTATTGATCACCCTCAGTATAGCCTTTTGCGCTTTGTAAAGGGTGGCCAGAAGCGTTTTTGCCGTGCAGCCCCAAGTTACGATGCCATGTAATAGTCATTTTGCCAGGATAATTGTTTATGTAGTACGGTAGGAATGTTTGTAAGAGACGAATTCCCAACTCATCAAATACGCTGTATGCAATCCGATTTCCCTGTATTCTATTATGCGAATAGATAGACAATCTAGTTTCATACTTAGTATTATCCGTTGAATCTTTTGTCTGCCAACTACAACTACTACAACTACAACTACTGGACACCCGGGATATATAATTGTTAACTGTAATCGAAAGTAGCTATGGTCAGCGCGCAATACATAAATAAATATAAACACCGCGAGGCTGGTTTACTTCAGCTATTTTCACAGCTTGATGTCGTATGGCATCTTGCTGTGGGGTCTTGCTGCTGACGCTGATAAAATATTTATACTACAGAAACGAGCCATCCGCGCTATTTATAAATTAGGTGCTATACAGTCGTTACGAGGAAAATTTAAAGAAATCAATATTTTGACACTTGCATCTCAAAAAAAAAAATTATATCTAAAAGATCCATCTAAAAGAATCTATAAAAACATGCCAAAACACTAAGTCAATACAATTAAAATCTAAAATTACACAACATTTACTTCAACTTGGTAGAAATGAGGTGGAAAAGCCAATAAGTCATATTTTAAAGTAAAGGTCTGCATTATTATTATTGTTATACATTACACTACACTTTATATTTAATACTATTTATTTATTTGTTCTACAAAATTCATATTACGACATTTTATATTAATATTTATTTCCATGACCATGCTTTATCAATATTTTAAATATAATTATAAGTTTAATTTGAATTCACTTACCTATTTTATATTTTATCATATTTTGTATTTTTCATTTTAATATTATGTGCACATAAATAAATCTTTGCCATACATAGAGTTTTCCTTGGTACGGGCTATGGCCTAGTTAGGCAGATTCTGCAACTAATGCAATTGTAAATTTATGTTTTTAAATGAATAAAATTATTATTATTATTATTATATATATATTGATTAACTATAATCGAAAGTAGCTATGGTCAGCGCGCAATTCATAAATCAATATAAAATTGGTATCATTCACGTCAAAAACTACGAATTATCTACTATTTTAAGATAATTATTATTGACGTTTTGTTTCTGTCGTATCTATTTTTACGTCATAATGGATTTACGTCGGAGTCGGTCATTTCATAAGCAACAAAATTAGGCCCATTATCGTATTATTACAGCGACTGGACTGACGTGACTGACGGACTGAACGTGACCTTCGAAGCCTGATTCAATTTAAGTGTTACTTACAAATGTCAATTTTGATTTTAATATTATGGCGTAATCTATACTAATATTATAAAGAGGTAAAGTTTGTGACGTTGTAGGAAGTAATGCCTACAAAAAAGTCAGCGATAGCATTTGTCTAACTTTTATATTTAAGTCACAAAAGTAGTATTTTATATTAAAAAAACAATTTAAATCGTTAGGTCATGTTTATTGGTCATATTATCAATATTTTTTACATTTACATTTTCGTCGTGTCTAATTGACGGTTAAAGACCGCTCTTGGACGTGTCAAAATAATTGGGTTATGTAGTAAGTTTCGCTACTACTCTTTACTGAACATACATAGGTAGTCAAGAATTAACTACTAGATTGTCAAACTATAAATACAAATAGTCAAAATAGAAGCCTAATATTTAAAGTAGTTAGTAATTCGAAAAGATACGTAGTAAAATTATTTATCGTAATATTCAAATTGTCAATAACAATTATGAATTCTTATTAAAATAAGTAAATTTATCGTCTCAAGTGTTTAAAACAAAATACTTTTCCCTTTTACTGCATATAATTTCCCTTTTACTGCATAAATAGTTATAGAGATAATACGCTCACAAATAAGACACTCACAAGAAGCCACTCACGAATAACTGTATTATAGTCAAATTGGCATGCAAATACATACATACATATGCAGTAAAAATATAACCCTTCTATTGGCAGTCAGGAAATAAATTACAGTACTCAGTACTAACCGAACCACACTCATAATGTCATCACAGGTAAAAAGTTTTACCGCCCAACGAAGTGGGCACGGGTCAGCTAGTAAGCTATATAATCAATGGCGATATCGTGAAATCCGATACACATCTCTCGTTTAACTACATAGCACAACTACACAATGCGATCGGTTATCGGCAATACCAGCGCCCGCCCGGGCTTCGCGAACTGCTGGAGCTTCAATCGAAAGCTCGCTCAGAATCTCTCGCTCACCGTGCAGCTGGCAGCGGCAGGTAGTTGGGGGAAATTCACAGCGTGCGTTATATACAGCAAATTGCCTTCTCCAATGGAAAGCACGTCGCGTCGGGCTCTTGCCGTCGCCCGTTTGCACTTTACATTACTAACTCCGCGGAACGGAACATCCATGCGGGTACTATAAACGTAGTTTAAAGTGCATACGAGAGGTTACAAACTAACTCGCTTTCCCATTCTTGATGTTGTGACGTTATATCTTTTTGGAAAGCACAGTCTAGCATTTGAAAATAATTCACAACAAAATTGATAGCCCTCATTTGGTAAAGAAACTGTCGTTGCTGGTTCCGCCACGAAGGGTTCGCTCTCCTCGTACGTTCGAAATCCCTCGTGTGAACACTAGTTACGCCCAGAACTCTGTTATGCACCGCTTGATAACCACATACAATAGTCGATTCGAGGATATGGACATTATGTACTTGAATCAACCTAAATTTAGCGAGGCTGTCCTTAGCTCACTAGGCGTCTAGGAAGTGATTACATAGTGAGTATACAAATTGTTTCAAAACACTCAGAGCGAAAATGAGAATAGCAAAGAGTATAATTTGAATACCTATATCCTATCCTACATATATCCCATCCCTCTCCTTTCCTATCCTTGCAATAGTTCGATTGTAATTTAATTTAGTGCATGTGCAATGCAACTTTTGATTTACCGTATAAGAAAATAATGTAGGAAAAAATTAATCGGCCAGCGAAACACTGTATTAGAATAATTAGTAATAATTAATGAAGCGCTGTATGTTTCCCGAAAATAAAATAAATAAATAAATAAATTGCGATACATTTTTTGGACAACCTTATGTAGTTTTTGAATTTATTTTGACTGGTTTCAATTTTATATTTTGATATTGCTTAATTCGTTAAGAGGCCGTGGCAGCCAAAATCTATATGAAGCATAATTTTGTGGCCTGGTTGTGAGAACACGAAAAAGAACTTTAATACAATTATGCCGGATTTTAAAAACCCGGTCCTTAAGCTATCATTTCGCCAAAACGAAATCGGTAAATTATTTCCATATTAATTGTAAATTATCTTTATTCTATTACAGTTTTCCAAAAAAATAAAAACGAGAGATATTTGTCTTCAGTTTTTTTAAAAACCTAGAGATGATTCTAAGTATTAAAAAATACTATTTACACCAGCGTATGGTCTATTTGCATAGTACCAAGACAGTTTTTGGAACTTCCATACAAAAAATACAAGAAAAAAATGTTTGAAATTACGTAATTTCCAGAAATGTTATGGCCAAACATATTTTTTTTTCTATTTATTAAAGATACTTTTGAGTGATATAAAAAATAAGACAGTGATCTAAAGTTATATTATTATTGTAATCTAATTTTTACTTTATAAAAAACTATTCATTTGATAATTTATTACATTATAATTGAAAAGCCAAATCGACTATATTAAACGACGCGCGAAGCCGAAATCGTCATTCGTAATTGGCCACTGCCAACGGTGGGACGTATTCTCTTGTCGCCGCGGTATACCTATACATCTAAATGTATATATCGTAAGCGCGCGGGCGCGTGGAATTGCAAAAATACCTAAATTTTTAGTCGCGTCAACTTGGAAGGGTGCCTTAATAAAAACTTATAATAATATTTTTTATTTTTTTTGCAATGTATCGATTTCCGTGTAAATAACTATTTATTAGGATTCGAGTAATTTAATAATTATTACATATATTATATACTTTATAAGATTATATTCAATAGAAGTCAATAGTCTTCCATGCGTCAAAAATCGCAAATAAGAATCAAAATATAGGTAAATGTAACAAATAATACATTTTTTTTTAAATGTACAAGAAATCAATATCCTAAAACTAATGCAAAGAAAAAACAGTAAAAATAATACTAAAAATAACCGCAGTCAGACAAAATAAAAGATAAATGTCAAATAATGACATACGTAAAACGACAATAATTAAAATGAATAATCAATTATAATTATCCATTTATTACTACGAGGTTTACCTCGTATGTTTTGACATAAGAATAATAGAGGTATCTTAGATATATGATATTATCTGTCATAATAAGTATGTACCTATATTAAAATATTGTAGTATTTTTATGGGGTCGTCTCCCTTATTTTATTTTATTTTATTTGGTACCCAAACAGAATATTGACAACACATACAGTGACATATGTATACTACAGTTACATGACTACATCAATATCCTTTTTATATGAGTAGACAATTAGCACAATGCATGAACAATGGTTGAATTTTAAAAAAAATACGTATAAAAAAAAGGAAAAAAACAAAAAATACCAGAATTACAGTATTTTAAAGAGGGACGCTTTGAAGGAGCATAAACTATCATGAAATATATCGATGCGATTGTCAAGATGAAATTTGTTATACAGACGACATATACGTGGGATTACGTTATTTACTCCGGTATAGTTTTTTGCTAAAGGTGTTTTAAATAAGTCTGGGTATCGAAGACTTCTTTTAGTAATGTTAAATTGTATTTTTTCTATACAAGAGGTATCGATTTTATTATTTAAAATTTTGTACAGGAACACTAAATCTGCAACCTGCCGGCGTTTTTCTAATGTGACAAATTAAACAACAGTCAGTCTTTCCTCGTAGCCAGTTAGATGATTCTTAAGGCCGCATTTAAATGATAGCATTCTCAGAAATTTCCTTTGAATGGATTCGACTCTATCGGAGTACGTTTTAAAATATGGGTTCCATATCGAGGACCCAAATTCAAGATGAGAGCGCACTAGTGAGTTATAAAGCAGGATCATGCTGTTGTGATTTTTGAAATTCTTAGTGATCCGCATGATCAACCCCAGCATATAAATAGCATGTGTGAGATAAGCCAGTATTTTACTCTGTATTCGAACATTTTTGGTTCTAAATCTCATATTCTTTCTGAGAGGTTATAAAAAGTGTAAATGCCATATACACGAATGGCTTTTGGATCATTTTTTTATTTTTTTTTATTTCTTGAGTGGGGTTTTTCTAAGGTCTTTATGAGCCTTGTAACAAATACTGCGACCATTGCTGATCTATTGTGTTCGCCACCTACTATAGTTCTGCGCTAAGCCTTATGTCATTTAAGAACCGCAGCAGGCTTTTGGCGCCACATTGTTTTACCTCCTCAGGTTGGAGGTAATGACCACCCAGGTGGGTGTATCATTTACGCATCAGCGGGCTACACTCGCACATGAGGTGCTGGGGAGTTTCCTCTGCTCCTTGGCAGAACCTGCACATTTTTGTGTCTCTGAGCTTGAGGTTGAACATTTGTTTGTTCAGGCCACAATGCCCCGTGAGCGCCCTCACCAGTATGCGTAGATGTTCCTATTTAGCGACAAGGTCTCACGGGCCGTCTTAAGGTCGTAAACATGAATTAGCGCTTTGGAATGATTCAACCCTGTCGTGTTGTTCCAGTGGTTGACGGATTGTTCTAAACATATTTGTTTGAGCATTAGGTTTGCAAGGCTTTTTGGTACGCCACAGCAAGGTTCAGGGCCGTATAACGTTCCCTTTGCTATAAATTCATATTTTTTCGTGTGTTATCATTGATACTGAAAAGTCGGATTCTGAGATCTCTCTGGAGGTGTCTACTTCTGCGAAGCCTCACTTGTTGAACCAAAATGACCTAAATGATCTGGTACGTGACCTGAATTTATCAAAACTGCAATCAGAAATGTTGGGTTCGCGCTTCCAGCAGTGGAATCTTCTCGAAAAAGGTACAAAAATCACGCACTTTAAAAACCGGCATCGTCTCTTGGTTCTTTATTATGTCATGGAAGACACTTTATGTTACTGTCAAGACATTGAAGGTCTGTTCGCAGCTCTTGGCTTGCAATGTAACGCAGCAGATTGGCGACTTTTCATAGACTCATCAAAAGTAAGTTTGAAAGCTGTTTTAATTCACAACGGAAATACTCAACCGTCCATTCCCCTTGGTCATGCTGCAAACATGAAAGAGAACTATGACAACATGAAGCTGCTGTTAACAAAAATAAAATACGTAAAATACGAATGGAAAATATGTGGTGACCTAATAAAAGTAATAGGGCTCCTACTAGGAATGCAAAACGGGATACACAAAGTACCTATTGTTGTTTTCTGTGCGAGTGGGACAGCAGAGACAGGAAAAACCATTATACCAAGAAGGACTGGTCTACTAGAGAGCACCTTATACCTGGCACGAAGAATCTTCACCATGTTACCTTAGTAAAATCTGAAGATATCTTACTTCCACCCTTACACATTAAATTGGGTTTGATGAAAAATTTGGTAAAAGGCTTGTCTAAGGATGGAAATGGCATGACTTACTTAAAGCAAAAGTTTCCTAAGATCAGCAACGCAAAAATTAAAGAAGGAATATTCGTGGGACCACAAATAAGGGAGATCTTGACTGATCTGAATTTTAAAACAGTATTGAGACCAGATGAGCTAGCCGCTTGGTCGGCCTTCAAGAATGTCGTCGAGAACTTTCTTGGAAATCATAAAAGTGAAGACTCTATCAGCATTGTATCTGAAATGCTCATGGCCTATAAAAATATGGGATGTAACATAAATTTATAATGTCAAACAACCGCGATAGTCTTCGATTTTGGGATGTAACATGTCACTAAAAATACACTTTCTTCACTCTCACTTAAAAAAAATTCCCGAAAATATGGGAGATGTCAGTGACGAGCACGGCGAACGATTTCACCAGGACATTGCGGCTATGGAGAAGCGATACCGAGGAAAGTGGAGCCCATCTACGCTGGCTGACTATTGCTGGACCCTGCAGAGACTCTCAAGATACTCACAAGCGCAAATCAGGAGCAAAACAAATTAAATTGAATTTAATTTGAAATTTTGTTAAGTAAGTACCCGTCATATTATGACAGAATTATGTAAAAACACTTTGGTAAATAATAAAAAAACCTGACCTGTATTTTTTTTTGTTTCATTTTGTGTTTAAGGATAGTAAATACATATAAAAAAATTAGCTATGCTTTAGGGACTGCACTTAAAAAAAAATGTCGACCAGTGTAATCAGAGGTAGTAAAGCCTGGAAAATGATTGATTTATTGCGAGAGTGATCTAACTAGAACAGCACTTTGGTACTCTTCTATACAATAAAGTAATTACCTCTATACTTGCAATTATTATATGTAAATACCATTGCAATATAAAGTTTAAAAAAAAATATAATATAAAATAAAAACCTAAGAGCAGATATATCATGCTCTTTCAGCAGGCAATATACGATTTCTGTTGGTACCACCTCGATACAGGTTATTCCTAGTGAGGTAATAAACCACAAACTATCATTTCTGAATCTCATTCCGAGTTAGGAAGTAAATTGGAAAACTGTTTAATTAATTATGAAATATTAAGCTAAGAGAATGTTTTTGTAATTAAATGTATTTTTATGGACTTAAAATAAATAAATAGAAAACTTTGGTCCTAAAATCCTAAAACAAAAAAGACTACAAGTCGTATTCGAGTTAAAATCCGAAAAATTTAAATTTAATATTATAGCTGGCATAGCACGAATTGTTAGTGAAGAATCCGATAATTGAGGGGGAGAATTTCTCAATTAAGATCAGGATTCCGCGAAAATGGTCATTATAGGGCCATTGTTCTCTTAATCGGGGATCAAGCCCCCCTCCCCCCCCCTCCTCCCGCCCGCGCTACGACCACTTCACGGCCTTGTATTTATTATGCGATTAATTCAGATGGCGATGTAACGGATGAAATTAGTGAACCCTTACT
Source organism: Micropterix aruncella (assembly GCA_944548615.1). Lineage (NCBI taxonomy): Eukaryota > Metazoa > Arthropoda > Insecta > Lepidoptera > Micropterigidae > Micropterix > Micropterix aruncella. Next base: position 28,703,653 of record OX155969.1, read on the forward strand.
TTAACGATGGTTGGGATTTTGAAGAGATAATCCGAGCTATTTAGATATTCGATGATAAAATAAAGATCAATATTCGACAACAGATGTATATATACGCCCCCCCCCCCTCCTCCCACACCCCCATAGCACCAAATGCAATTTAGGAAACAACAACCTAAAGAATTTCGCCCCCTCTGGGTATTTTATATCGAAATTAGCCGACCTTTAAGACATGTCATGATACAAAATTTAAATCAAGTCAAATCTAGATAAGAATTAAGTGGACAATAATAGTCTGATTGAAATGTGCATCTAGAGACAGACCTAAGAAGCCTTATTGGATGTGCGTAGTGCCATTTATTACTTGAGCTGTGTCAATCTTAAGCTGTTCTCTTACTATCTGTAAGTTCTTTACTTCGGTGATAAAAGTAACTAGTTTTTTGTAGATTAATAAATAAATAAACAAGTTCAATTTTTAAAATAATTTATTAAAAAAGGTAAGGATAGGTGTGTTCAATTACACAGCGCTGGCTGAACATATTTAATAGAATATTTAAAAACCATTTAAAAAGCATACTTAATTTTGATGAATGTGCCAGTAAATATATCAACAAAACAACGAGTTATGAAATTGTTTCAATATTCTATTGATATTTTGCCTTGAAATTCGACTCTATGTCGGACATCAACTTTTCCTTTTTATCATACGTTTCATACGTTTATAATATATTGAAGTTACAAATCCATGCGATGTTTGAAATTGCGATGTTTAAAAGTGCTTCATTTTAAACGTATAAAATAGTCATTAAAAATCTAAGCAAATGTTGTTAAGAAACTAAAAATTAACGACTTCCAATCGTCGTAGAACCATAAAATTTGGTTTCATAAAAACTAATTTATCGTTTATATTTTTTTGTAAACAAATATGACTAATATATTACAAACGTGTGTGAGAGTATAAAAGTGAGAGGTTGTGAATAGCATTAATTCTTAAATCCGGTATGATATCTAATCTACTGAAAATGTATTTTTGTTTCACGTAAAGGATCATATCATAGAAATCATAAAAGCCTATCCAAGTACTAATGCGTATTTTTTCTCAGTCTAATCCAAAAGCAGTGAATGACATATATTTTTGCTTTACATGTTGATAAAAGTAAATTCACGTTACCCTTATGGAAAACTCGCAGAACCCCTAAGTTCCGCGGAACCCAGTTCAGGAACTGCTGGTTTATTGCGTACTATTTTGAGTACATGGATCGCAAGATAGGGCTGCCTCTTTTTACTCATACTTTAAATCGAAGCCCTTGCAAGGAATGGTCACACGTGATGACGTGGTGGAATCCTAAAGCAAAATCTTAGGCAGGCATTTTGTATTCTCTGGAGTCTCCTTTCAGTCTCCTTATACAGCCAGGGGGCGTACACACAGTCGCTATAATCCATTATAAAAAATATTAGAGCATTTGCTATTTGTTTTCCGATTCTGACGCTGAGGTAGGTACTCCCGATTTCTGTATACGACTTTAGACTTGGGAAACCTCACCCAACGCTTCTGCTGACACGTTTCTCAAATCGTAAATTTGCATAAAAAATAATACCTTCGATTATAAATAGGATAGAAACCGAATTTACCGCGTGAAATTTGTAGGACCCGACGTTTCGGCGACGTTGCAGCCGCCGTTGTCTAAGGTAGACTGAGTCTCGGACGGGGTAGACTGAGTCTACCCTAGACAACGGCGGCTGCAACGTCACCGAAACGTCGGGTCCTACAAATTTCACGCGGTAAATTCGTTTTCTATCCTATTTATAATGTCAAACAACCGCGATAGTCTTCGATTTTTTATACCTTCGATACCTAGAATACCTAGTTTCAACGGCTGCTCATTGTACATTCTTTTCACACGGCTAAACCGCCTAAGCCTGCTGATTTTCAGGAATATCAATATCCTCCTGCACGGCACTAACCATTCTTCGGTTTATTCTCTGTTCAAAGACTTCGAATACATTTGCATCCGCTATGGTGAGAGATGTTTGAAACGTAAGCTAAGACCGGTCTTGGGTGTGTATTGTTGAGGATTATCTTCTTCATCCGGGATTTTACATGAGACTGGATTCCGAAGTAACAATTATTTTAGGCCATTAAACGCACTTAGTCGTAAATAGAAATGCCAGTTATTTCAGCATTTTCAAGTCCGCATTACAGGTGATTTGCTTGGGGCGTCCGATGCTCCCGATATTTTTCAGTCCACTGAATAATACCCTTTTTCGCCCGCGGTCGTTTCAACGATCATTAAAACAATAGATAGGCTCTTGTTTTATCTTGCCCCACGAAACGGTCACAATTGTGGCAATCGAAATCTTTGAATCAATTACACTTTTGCATCAAATAAAAGCTAAGTACTCGGAGCTACGTTTGGGCTGGGAGATGCTTTCATTCTTGGAAGAGACATTTTCGTTTGGTAGAGGCTAAATGAAATAACGTTAGAATAACATCATTAGCATCTGTCATAATACGTCATATCATGTTTACTCTTTCTCTTTCTATGCTACAGCTTGAATATGAAACCAGCGCCCTCAAAATATCAGAGACGTACAATCGTTCTATGTGTTAAAGTTACTTCTGAATACGAATTTCTCCTATCACCAATAATGTATTTCTTCCCACTTCCCACACTTTTTCATTGTCTGTGACATAATGTTATTTAATAAATAGGATAAACACGAATTTAATACGTAAACTTCGCAACACCCGAAGTTTCGGCGAGCTTGCAACCGCCGATGTCTAGGGTACCCTGGACAACGGCAATTGCAACATCACAGAACATCGGCTAGTACAAAAAAAATATACTATTTATAATGTCAAGCAACCGCGATTGTCATCGATTTCAGAGTGTTATTTAGTTTTTTCACGACTGCCCAACGAAAAAGGAGTTTTATGTGTTCAGGGTTCATCTCTATGTATGTTATCCATTTATTTATTTCACCATAACTTCTAAACGCTTGAACCGATTTAGAAGTTTGTGGTATTATTCGAACCGTTAAGTCATCATGAGTGTCATTAGGTACCTTAACTGTCCAAATATTTAAGTATGTCCAAATGTCAATAAATTAACATAAATATATCGTGTTTAGTGTCAAATGAAAGGTCTGATCGAGTACATTCCGGACATATACTTGTATCTATATTCATAAATACATAAACCACAAATCTTTCATAAGAAAATCGTAATAAAAATAATTTTAAATATAATAGTTCAGTTTCTGTGATGGCAGTTGTATTTTTCAATCTTTTTAATATAATTGCTTGTCTAATTGCTTATATAACATTGAAATGCATTTAATTACTAGTTACGGTGATATCTAGATGAGTAATTCAGTGTGGCTGAACATGTAGTTGGTCGTAAGAGATTGCCTTTTTGTGATAAGCCCCGCCTTTGTACAAATGCTTGTTTTGTTTAATAATGAGTATTATTATTATTATGATGGGAGAAATTCGAGGCAGTATACTGTCCACAACATTTAATCCGATCCGGAGAAGTGGCGAGGATCAAATCCAAGAGGCTTTGAGAGGATTTATCATGGTGGGTTGACTGACGGAAAATAATTGTAATATTAAGCGATGTTGCTAACTGTCGTAATCTTTCGGCTCTGTAAACATAAATTCCCCCACCGACAGTGGTATTATGATTCGGAGGGAGACTTAAGTGGTTTCAAGGTCTTGGAAATAATTTATTTGAGAAGGAGGGAGGGGCACAAACTGGGGTACCTGCCCCGGGACGCAATTGAAGGGGGCGCCAAATTTATGTGTTTAAAAAAATACTTGTTTTGAAGCGCCTATTATCCAGGGCGCGTCGTATTAACGATTGTTTTTTTGATTTTAGAACGCATCCTTAGATGATTTTTGAACGCGTGTGTAGTGTGTGATCTCTTTGCCAGGGACTGCCGAATGAACCCAAACAACCGAATGATAGATAGATAGATAGATTTTTTATTCGAAGTAGACTTACAGTACTTTCCGAACGTCTTATGTTTCTAAACATTTATGCCTTGCTTGTAGGCTTTACCATTGATTACTACACTATATAATCAATGGCTTTACGTAATAGTAATAATAATAATAATAATAATAACACTTTACAAATGGTTTTCATAGCTATGTTACACAAAAACGACTTGACCAGACCAATGTATCGCTTAAAAAATCTTCAATTTTATAATAGCCTTTAGAGCACAAAGTATCTTTAACAATTTTTCTAAATTTAGTATCTGGTAAAAAGGTTAGTTCCTCAGGCAAAGTGTTATAAAAGCGAACACCATCTCCAATGAAAGATTTACTCACTTTTGCTAACCTAGAGCCCGTAATGGCTAGTTTATTTTTGGACCTGGTGTTCCAATTGTGAATGTCACCTAACCTACGGAACCTGTGCAAGATTTTACGAACATACATTATGTTATCGAATATATACTGACTATAAACCGTCAGAATATTGATCTTTTTACATTTCTCTTTTAGCGATGCTCGGGAGTTTAAACAATAAATGGATCGTATGGCTCTTTTCTGCAAAGTAAATATCGTTTGCATATCGGCTGCGCGGCCCCAGAGTAAAATCCCATACGACATTACACTATGGAAGTAGCTGAAATAGACAGTTCTGGCAGTAGCTTCATCAGTCAAGCGACAATGTCAAGCGACGGTCGGTATTTCATGTCGGGGCTAGTGAGCGGAGCCGAATAAAACCGAACAGTCGGTATTTTAGAGGCAGATTATTGAATTGTGGTATCGCAGGAGAAAAAACTGCCAAAGGAAAATGCGAAGTTTGTCGCAAACTAAATCTATACGTTTTCTTCTAGTTTAACCCCAGATATTTGGCATTAGCTACAAGCTCAGTCTCCTGCCAAAAACAACGTCGTAGGTTCCGAGACGGCGCACGGTTGGTCGAAACTGTACTTTGAGGGACTTTGGAAACAACTTTGTTTTTTCGCTCTTTTCTTTATGACGATTGTGCCGCAAAATATCACAATACAGGGGGCTAGGAATGCATATTGCCTCACTTCGCAGAAGGAAGGTCCATCTCTGGCAAACGAGGGAGTGTCAAATTACATAAACGGTCGAAATGACGAAGGGAGAGCATATATGGGCTAAGGTCGACTCACCGTACGTGTTTTTGGACTATAAACAGCGTTCCTAGTGTGTAACATCTTGTTAGACTAATTAATCATAGTGTAATGTTAATTAGGAAGAGACCTTACGTCCATTTAACAAATAGTGTTGTATATATATATTTAAGATATGCCCTCAGCAACAGGAAAATAAGCTATGTAAATAAGTTTATCGTACGATATTAAGAGATTGTGAAGGCGTTATCCCTAGTTAGATCAACGGGCAGCATGCGGCTAGAATATTTTGAATTCAGTGTCTAACGAAGAGCGGCTCAGTGTGCTCGTTGATTGTATTGCGTAGGTCAAGGGAGGATTAAAGGACGCTTCACCAAACCTGCGTTTTATTCGGTCAAGAACAGTGCAGAGCGACACTCGAAGGATTCAGGAAACAAACTGTAGTTCATTTCTCGACGATACTGTGGCAAGTGTAAGGAGTGCTCCTGATCCAACCCTAACATCAAGATTGCAACGGTGTCCGCGAAGTCAAGACTGCTTTACGAGGACTGTAGAGTAGAGCTTCGCGGTACAACGATAGATATACGTTATTAAGCTTATCAATAGTTGACCTTTGTGTTTTTTTCCTAGATTATTAACGATCACTTCATATATTATTAACGAATTACATCGTTAAAATATTAAATCCAGAAAACATTACTTTTGTTACAATCTACTTTTGTTAGTTTTGAAGTAATTACTTGTATTATCATGTAGTTTTACTTACTATTCCATGTACAGTTTGGCTTTTAATAACTTAAAATAAAAAATATGTGTAACGGCCCTTAAGTACCGTTACATGCGATCAACAAATGCATCCATTTCTAGTGAAATACTCTGACAAAATTCAGCTATTATTTTGACTCGTGCAGCTATGAATCAGCACGATGAAACAATACTTTTACTCGGAATATTTCGGATTGCATCATTTCCCGGCCTATATAAACCGGCGAAATGCAACCAAAGTATCATTCCTCGAGTGATCACCTCCCCCAAGGTTGCGACGGCATACTCGGTACCCCTCTCACGAGGTCGCTTAACGCGGCCGGCTCCTTGGTTTCCTTTCCTTATCCTTCCCAGTCACGAAGCATCAGTCTGTACTCCCACAGACTCGAGCCGTGCCCAGTACGAGATACTAGGAGCAAAAATACAATCCTCATCTATATACCCTCGTAACTGCAGTCGCGCATCAATACACTCGCGACGACATAACCTGTTCAGGAAGCGTTATAACTGGCAATATCAAACTTTCAATCATTTCAATAAATACCTTCGGCTTCACTCAAAATCGCCTTTCAATACGGACTTAACTCGTAAGTTGATACCACCACCTCACACCGAACAACTTGGAGTCTAATGAGGGGTGGTCTCTCACATATGCTTTGAAATTGTATTTTTTATAATTTCTCTGATTCAATCTGGCAAGGTGGCATTTTTGTGGACGCGTTCAGTTTGCAGAACGATAGAAGAGACAAGGATTGAGAAAAAAAAGGTTCCGAAACGGGATTTATCAGAGCAAAGCAGACATTCAGTTCTTTTTGATCCGTCCCATACAAAAAATCAGAAAATATTTTATTGCCTAAAGTATAAAGTTTAGGAAAACACACAAAGGTCAACTCTTGTCAAGGTTAATAAGGTCTTTTCATCGCTATAAAAAAAACAATGAAAAAACAAAGTTGTTTCCTAAATTTCTCAAAGTACTTACAGTTTCGACCCACCGCGCGGCGCACTCGTAGTACAGATAATCGAGTGAGTTGCCTAATGGTTTTTGGAGCTTCCGGTAGTAGGTTTTGTTGTACGGCGTGCGCTGAACGGACGTGTAGCAGCTCAGTTGTCTCCGCGGGGAGGATGACTTTGTCATGAGACTTCATTTGTAAATTGTTTGAAGTCTCTCTGTAGTTCCCTTCTGTAGTTGAGGCATCTTACTGCTCCTTACAGCGTGGATAACATGTTTGTTACCCTAGGACGACTCAACTCACGGTTCAATTCTCATCTGGTAGCAAAAACCTCTGATCAAACCATACTGAAAGTTCGTAAATTTTTCGTTTGCTTTTAAAAAGAGGGACACTATTCAATTAAATATATATTATAGACTATTTACTACTAATCAGATAACATCAATAAAACTTCTTGGTTGTTGTAAAGTACCTAATGCCACCAAAATGGCTAAAACTAAAATGAATGATTTTTTGAAAAAACGAACTACGAATTAACTGCAACTGTTTTTGATTTTGTTTATGTTCTGTCATAAACAAAAAATTATAAAGAGCGTTTCTTGTATTCAATATTCATTATTAATGTGGTAATTATTGAATAAGCCAGCATTCGTTTCCGAGATGTGGTTTAGGTTGGTGACCGGATTCATTTCTCTCGAGTGTAATTTAAAGTTCAATTCGCCCTTGAATCGCCATTCTACTCTTTTCTTTAACAATGTACGGTATTGCTGTATTTTTCCGCGTATTGTCCATTTGAGGGTGATGCTTTTCACGCGGTGCGGGTTGCCGCCCATCCGAGCGAACTACCCGCTATCCGCCGAAGCCACCGCGACCGTCGCTTGACCGGAAACCGCGTCCTACGAGGGTCACCAGTTGCTGCCGTCTACTCGTGCAACGCGGTACCACGATGGATTTGTATGCATAATGACGCACCACACAGTTGCGGCAACATCATATTAACTGACGATATCATATCATGGGTCCGATAGTAATGAGACAGAAAGATGAACGGACTCTCAATGCATGGTTGTAGATTTTTATTTTAGTTTTCTTTTGTTACCTACTATGTTTTTTTTTTGGGTGCTAATAGTTCTGGGCAGGTTGGGCCTGATGACATGTCTGGTGGATCTTTTTCTAGAGGTGCCATTTTCTACCGAAGGTTGGCGATCATTAAGGCGACTCACACCCTCGACACAGATGCTCTGAACAAGGATCGAACGGTGGCCCCAAACCATTGGCGCAGATTTTTAAGCAAAGAAGTCCGTATTCTTGTCGGTTTCCTCTTGCCTTGTATCTTCCCTTGGACGATCAGCTGTAATATCTCATATTTTTTATTACGCATAATGTGCCCAAGATTGTCATCTTCCTTCTTTTGATGGTTTTTAGAACCTACAACGATTTAACCGCGCGTCGATAAACTGCTACATTTCGCACTTTGTATCTCCAGGAAATCCTTAACATCCTCCTGTAGATCCACGTTTCAAACGCTTCCACCTTCTCGCACATGGCATGCTTGGGTGTCCACGCTTCTGCACCGTGCAGTAGAATGGAGACAATGTAACAGCGTACCAGGCGGACATAAGTTGCATTTAAGCCTTCTATCGCATATACGTTTCTTCATTTTTGTGTTTTCTTAGGTTGGCTCAGCTCGCTTTTCAGCTTCCTAGCCTCCTCGAAGAGGGATGAGTCCTGCAAAGCGCAGGTTACAGTCACTCTGCCTGCGACTGTAACCTGCATTTGTCGGCAGTTGGGATCGAAAGGTCCGATCCTGGGAGAGACCTCGGGCGCTGCAGGGCGATTTGCGTATCAAGCGGCGTTAGCCAATCGAATGGACACTTCGACGCATAACGAGAGGAGTCTGGAAACGTACGTTTTCTAATTAGCGGTGCTAGTTGTTGACCCGGTGTCATCTATCTTTAGAGACGATGCATAGACTACTCGATCCCACGTGACTTTGACTGGCAAAAAGCGCCACGGTCCGCGATAAATTCGAACTGCAAATCACCGCTAACATCTCGTAGAGGCCGCGCGACTTTATGACCAAACTGGAGGGTGGAGAAATTCGTCCAAATCTGGTAGTAAGGACGCGAGGATGCCCGCTGAGTGCCTCGCTGTATAGCGTTGGACTCTTACGGGCTGTTGGCGTAGTTTGACTGTGAATTGTGTTTGTCCTTGAGTTTTTTCGTTTCATCTTTTGGAAGCAAGATCGCAAGAGTCGTTATAACTCCCTGGGTTGGCGGATTCGCCCGTTGCAATTGACACTTCCTTTTTGCTCATATATAGTGAAGAAGCTACATTTCCTCCTGGGATTCGTCCAAGGGAATTTGCCAAAAGGCCGAAGGTAAATCGAGCGAGGAAAGGAAATTCGCATCCCACAGCTTATTCCCGATAGAGAATAGGCATCCCTCTTCGTTACTGTATTCAACTATCTCGAAACAAAAGCAAATCGGGTAGGCTGTATCAAGGACGCAGCCGCAGTGGAGTGCGTGAAATATCTTGTGCGTACTAGAGACAGTGTAAAGATGGGATTCCACCAGTGTGCAGAACTGTGCGGCACTGCAATGCACAGTGTGCGACACAAATGTTTATTCTGGTCGACTCACTAAAGTAAACAATAGCAAATTGTGCGCGAACATTCTAGAAATGTTCGCGCACATCTGTATACTTTTGTGCGCGCACACATGCAGGCAGTGGACTCGCGTCGCGTTCGACAAACCTGTTGTGCGCGAACTCAGTCTTGCTTCCGCTACCGGAGTGAAAACATTGATTTGTGCGCGTACATTGTTAATTAACCAAGCTAAATATGGATTGGACGAATGATAAAATTATTAATTTTATTCAAGCTATTGAAACTTATCCTGTATTATGGGATTCTAGTCACAGTGATTATAAAAATAAAAACAAAAAACACGACGCCACTCAAGAGTTGGCGCAAAGTTTCAATTGTGACTCGACTGAGGTAATGAGAAAATGGAAGATTATTTTGGCTCAATACCGAAGAGAAAAGAAGAAAATCGCGGACTCAAAATCTTCAGGTTCTGGGATTTTAGATAGATATAAGCCGAAATGGTTTGCTTATGCATATTTGAATTTCTTTCATGGAAGGGATGAGCCGAACGTCAGCTTGAACTCACACGACGATATTGTCGATGAAGACCCGAGAATCGCCCAAGCTTTGTCCATTATGAATAACGTAAACAAGCAGATGGAAGCAAAAAAACCTGATGACGAAGACATTTTTGCTGCAGCCGTCGCAACGAAATTAAGGAAAATTAGAGATGAGCGAACCAAGATTTTAGTACAAAGGGATATAGATAATTTATTGTATGACGCTATTACTGGTACTGGAAAGCTCTTTTGAAACTTTAAATAAGAACATTAAACTTGCAAAAGAATCTCCAGTAGCAAGATATCTTAAGGTGATTGCAAGCCTTATTGAAACAGGGACACATTTTCTGTAGTTGGTATCTTGCTTAGCAATAAAAGGACTAGTTACATTAACCAGCAACTCGAAATCTTCGCAAGATATACGTGTGAAGTTTTTAAATCCACTCAATGGATCTATTTTTATTTCTTCTAGAAATTTATTCGTTTCTTCATTCCGTCGCTGTAGTAACGGCCTCACCCAACATCGCGGTTTCTTCCTTCGTTTCTTTTTAAGGAGACTACATAGTAAAACACATGCTGCAGCACAAAGCACTACGTTTCCCTGCCCGTTCATATTAACTACTGAACTGTCTCGGCAGAAACTCTGCTCAGTGAACATGTTCGCGCACAAGTGTGCTGAACTGTGCGCTTACAAAAGTTACGCACAGCCTTACCAGTGGAGACGGAAGCCAAATGCGACACCAGCTTAGTACCTGCACTGTTGGAGTTTTGCACAAAATGTGTGCAAGCAAATGTGCTGCACACTATTTTGGTGGAATCGCACCTTTACAAGCACTACTGCTTGTACTCTACAGTACATGACCTGATATGGATAATAGAAATATAAATATATTTATTGTCCGAATTGTGGTGGTACATTTATGGTGATAATGCGTAAAAGTCTCTCACAATTACCTGTTCTTGTAACAGATTGACAAATTTACTTATTCACTAAATTTGTAATTTCTCATTAATTATTGTCATTATTTCACTGATTTACCTATAATATCTAAATCATATTAAATTATAATTCGTAATGTTCATTGAATGGCCTGAAAAACCATTTAAAAAAAGATATAACACGAAGTTATCGAAACAGAGCGGATACATAGCACTAACAGTAGAAACAAATAATAAAAATAATTCACCAATAATCTATACTAATATTATCTATACTAATATTATCTATACTAATATTATAAAGAGGTAAAGTTTGTGACGTTGTAGGAAGTAATCTCTGGATCTACTGAACCGATTTAAAAAAATCTTTTATCATCAGAAAGCCACGTTATTTGCGAGTGTCATAGGCTATATATTAATCCGAAAAATGAAAAGACTTTTTCTTGGTAGTCGGATTTCCAAAGTAAGTCGGAAAAAACGGTCGAACGAAAACGTTTCTAACTAACGTTGCCTTAACGATGAGAGATATATGATTAAGTTCTGGAAAGTTGTAAAGCTTGATAATGCCTACAAAAAAGTCAGCGACAGTATATGTCTAACTTTTATATTTAAGTCACAAAAAGTAGTTTTTCATATTAAAAAAAATAATTTAAATCGTTAGGTCATGTTTATTGGTCATATTATCAACAATTATGAATTATTATCAAAATAAGTAAATTTATCGTCTCAAACGTTTAAAACAAAAGACTTTTCCCCTTTACTGCATATAATTTCACTTTTACGGCATAAATGGTTAAAGAGATAAGACACTCACAAATAAGACACTCACAAGAAGACACTCACAAATAACGGTCATATAGTCAAATTGGCATGCAAATACATACATACATATGCAGTAAAAATATAACCCTTCTTTTGGCAGTCAGGAAATAAATCATAGCACTCAGTACTAACCAAACCACACTCATAATTTCATCACAAGTAAAAAGTTATACTTGTGATGTTGAGTTTGTACCCCCGAGCGCGCCTGGAATGGTGGCCCCAGGAAGCCACGCCCGAATGCCTCTGGGTGACGGTGCCCGGACGATATCTCGCCGCCCAACGTGACCTGCACATTGCATGTGGTTTATATACCTGGCGGAGGGCCAACTCAACAAAATCAAATCGATACCTTTATGGAGTCGTGTATTTCTCTCAGAAGCCAGTTTCCATATGACGCATTCCTGATCCTTGGGGGTTAATGGGCCCTTGCTGAGTTTGCCACAAAGACCCATTCTGTTCAGGGTTGGTCACACTCACGGGTCAACACCTATCCGACGGCCTCCACGCATGAAGTGCGAGCCTGGGTAGGAGGACTCTGGCCTTATGGTTAGCTTCCCCGGGGAAGCAACCTTCTGGCGCTCCTGGACGGTCTACGCACCGTGAGGCGTAAGCCAATCGATTACGCACTCTGACTAACAACTTGAGTTGTCGACTACAACGGGCGAGCACGTCACCACAGGGAGTTTTAACGATTAGTCGTTCTATCTCCCTGGAGTGAAGCGTAGAAGACTTTGGACAAAAACAACCCGCTGTCTAGCTACGCCACAACCCGTAAGAGACCAACGCCTTACCGCGAGATAGCCAGTAATGATTACCTGGCGGGCCCGACACTCGTGCCCTTACTTCCAATTGTGACCAGATTTCTCCGGTCTCTCGATTGGTTCCGAGTTCGAGGTCGCTTGCGCGGTCCTCTCCCTTACGAAGCGGTGAAACGGTGAATACCGAATCTAACGCGGACCATGGCGTCCTTTGCCCGCCTCTTACCCAGGATCGGATGGCTAATGGTCATTTCAAGAGCAGTCGCCGTAAGGTACGCAATCACCCCCGCTCTATAGGAAACAATACAGCTTCCAGACTCCCCCGACTGTTAGTCAGAGTTAGCTGAGGGAGCTAACGGGCCCATGATGAGGTGGCCACGATGACCCATGTGTTCAGGGTCGGTCACACTCACGGGTCAACACCCATCCGATGGTCTCCACTCATGGGGTGTGAACCTGGGTAGGACACTGGGTCAACCAGTCTCCCTGGGAATCAAAACTCTGGCGCTCCTGGACGGTCTGCACACCGAGCGGCGCAAGCCAATCGAGTGTGCTCTCCGACTAACAGTTTAGAGTTTCAAGGCGATAGGTGAGGGCAGCAAACCCCGCCCACCGCCCGGGCAGTTATAACGACGAGGGTCGTCTTGTCTGCCCGGGATGTCGTGCTACGACAACCCTGCGCGTACCAGAAGGGTAGAACGCGCAGGGGGTGAAATAGGGTAAACCACCCCCCCCGTACCGCCCCGAGAACCCATTTATTTATAATAATAAAAGAATTTACAAAGTAAAATTACAAAAAATAATACTAAATTTACCATATTTACAAATTAAAAAAATAAAATAAAACAACAAATAACAAATTTAGGGCCGGTAAGCGGGGTAGAGGACGCTCCAGAAACGATGATGGTGGAGGCGCACGGTCCGTGGGCAAGTCTCGGAGCAGCCACGGGGGGGAGGAATCCCTGGATCCTGCAAAGAACGAAACGCCCTTCGGGGCGGTAAAGAGACGGACACAAAGACGGGCACTTCGGGCTGGAAGTAGCCGCCGAATCACGCCACCAAGGAAGAGGGTACCCCCTGGGGGGTATCCCGAGGCCTCATGCTTTCCCAAGAAGCCACCCAGTGCTCCACAAGCTCGCCAAACGACTGGAAGCAGCTCCTACAACTGACCAGATCCGGGTACCAAATCGGAGAGCGCCCAACGCACGCGCCCACTGCATCCATCAATTTCTCCCGTGCAGCCGCTAGAATTGGGCAAGACCAAATTACGTGTTCCGCAGTTTGGCGACCATACCCACAGGCGCATCGGGGGTCATCGGCAAGTCCAAAGTCAAATAGTTTGGCTCTGAACTCTCCGTGGCCCCCAACCAGCTGCGTGGTATGGTGGTCGAACCGCAGAAACGAATTTGCCATCCGCACTGCGACGGACGGGAAAAAGCAATGGGTGAGGCGGCCCGTACCCCCGGCGTCCCATCTAGCCTGCCAGACACGCAAGGACTCCACCCGAATCAGGCGGGCAAACTCCCCAGCTCGGTGCGCCACCGGGTCGATCGACAGGCCATGATGGACTACCGGCTCGCCCCGGCGGTACCGCGACAACGCTGCACGCTCCAGAATCTCCAGGTCAATCGGCAGAACGCCAGCGATGACGGGTAACGCAAGAGTGGACGTCGTTCTGTACGCCCCGGTCAGGGCCACGAGAGGGATGCGCTGTCCGCGCAGCAGCGCGACTCCGACTAACAGTCGGGGGATCTTGAATTGACCATTGGCCATCCGATCCCGGTTCAGAGCCGGACAAAGGACGCCTTGGTCCGCGATAGATTCGGTGTACTCCGTTTCACCGCTTCATAAGGGAGAGGACCGCGCAAGCGACCTCGAACTCGGAACCAATCGAGAGACCGGAGAAATCTGGTCACAATTGGTAGTTAGGGCGCGAGTGCCGCCCGCCAGGTAACATACCTGGCTACTCGCGGTAAGGCGTTGGCTTCTAACGGGTTGTGGCGTAGCTAGATGTCGGATTTGTAATGTCCAAAGTTTTCTACGCTCACTGCACGGTCGATAGAACGATGAATCGTTAAAACGTCCTGCGGTGACGGGTTCGCCCGTTGTGGTTGACATCTCAATATGTTAGTCAGAGTGCACAATCGATTGGCTTGCGCCGCACGGTGCGCAGACAGTTCAGGAGCGCCAGAGGTTTGATTCCCAGGGGAAACTGACCAAGGCCAGAGTCCTACCCAGGTTCGCACCCCGTGCGTGGAGGCCGTCGGATGGGTGTTGACCCGTGAGTGTGACCGACCCTGAACACATGGGTCTTCGTGGCCAACCCATCATGGGCCCGTTAGCTCCCCGTTACTCTGACTAACAGTCGGGGGAGTCTGGAAGCAGTACTGTTTCCTATAGAGCGGGGGTGGTTGCGGACCTTACGGCGACTGCTCTTGAAACGACCATCGGCTACCCGATCCTGGGTGAACAGCCGGGCAAACGATGCCGTGGTCCGCGATAGATTCGGTATACACCGTTTCACCGCTTCGTAAGGAAGAGGACCGCGAAAGCGACCTCGAACTCGTAACCAATCGGGAAACTGGAGTAATCTGGTCGCAATTGGAAGTAAGGGCGTGAGTGTAAGCCCTTTTATTTAACATTTTTCACATTTTTAACGTTGCCTACTTGCTCGTACCTACTGATCCCTTTTTTATAAATTTTTAATTGTTTTAAATATTATTCAAGAGCATTACAGACAAATCCAATTAGCCCTTGAATGTTGAATCTAGAATGTACGGCCATTTGGCTCGTTGGCAACAAACTCAGCCAATTGTATCATATTTTAAATGTTGGTAGCATTCGAAATTTGAATTATTTCGTAATGTCACTTTCATTTAGAAAACGGCTTTGCCGAAGTGATCAATAGTTTATTTTTTTATTTTTTCGCTTAATTCGTCTCAATTGAAGGCATTTTGTGTTGCATAAGGATAAGCCCTATTTATGAGATATATGGATGAATAGTGATCGTTAGTCGACTGCAAAAGGACCTTTAAACTTACATTGCACCGTCGAAAGTCGTGCACATCCGTAAGTATATCTCATTCAAACATAAGCATTTCCCAATACAAGCTGGGATTTCCTTCGCTACTTTTTAAGTAGCTTTTACTAATTTTATTTTATATATATATATATATATATATATATATATATATATATATATATATATATATATATATATATATATATATATATATATATATATATATATATATATATATATATATATATATATATATATATATATATATATATATATATATATATATATATATATATATATATATATATATATATATATATATATATATATATATATATATATATATATATATATATATATATATATATATATATATATATATATATATATATATATATATATATATATATATATATATATATATATATATATATATATATATATATATATATATATATATATATATATATATATATATATATATATATATATATATATATATATATATATATATATATATATATATATATATATATATATATATATATATATATATATATATATATTTAAATAAATAAAAAACTGCATGCACCTTAAACACAGTAATTGAGATACTGTGATTAATTCGTGTATTAATAAATTAATTTTTAACAAAATTTTACCTAAAAACACAGTATCTGAAGAAGCCGTGTTGAAACCAAACAAAAATATTTCTTAAATGCTTATAGGTAATAAAAAAGATCTCAGTAAATAATAGGTTAATGTATTTTAACTAAAAAAATTATACATACTGTGTTTTTTATTTAAAATATTCTGTTTTTTTTTTTAATATTGTGTTTTTATCTAAGGTATCTCGGTAACTATCCATCGACAGACAAACCGAAAAATTTGCCTTATAGTACTCAAACTCGTGATTTTAAAGAACCAAACTTGTATAAACACAGTAAATGAAGTTAATGTGTTTTAATTTACGACGGCAGAGTGGGTAAGGACATAAGGAGAGCAATAACCGTCCTCCACTCTTGAAGGATTCCGGGTAATTAAAACTCCCCTGTATACAGATAATAGAATAGTATAAATAGAATAGAATAACTTTATTGTGCTATAAAAACATAACTTAATGAATATTACGCTGGTTTTATAAAAAAGACATTTTATGCACAAATGGCGGACTTATCGCTATAGCGATGTCTTACGGTCAACCATTTGATAAAATAATTCCTAATTTTCACCGTACAATACGCAAAGAAGTAGTAAAGTTTAATTTAAAATAAACTTATACAGATACATGTCAGTAACTTATGCTAAGGTTGCCCAGGGAAGGATAAAGAAGAGGACAAGGTGAGGAATTTGGTTAGTGGCTGTGTAAAAATAGATGTTTCTTCAACAATTTTTTGAAAGTATGCAGCGAAGGTGCATGACTGATAGAGTGAGGGAGCTGATTCCATAAACGAGCAGAATGAACTGTAAAAGAGTGCGTGTAAACAGAAGAATGATGTATCGGAATGGCGAGTGTGTTATCCCGGCTTGATCGAAGTGGAAGACCGTGGCCTCCCAAAGGGTGGAAATTCTCCTTTAGATAGGAGGGTGAAGTGGGGTTATTGAGTATGTTGTAGAGTAGCGACAACGTATGAAAATTTCTTCGATCGCGAATAGGAAGCCAATGAAGTTGCTCACAAAAGCAGCTAACGTGGTCGAACTTTCGCAAATTAAAAACATACCTGAGTAAGATATTTTGCAGACGCTCCAGCTTATTCAAAATAACCTCACTGACATCTATATAACAAACATCACCGTAGTCAAGTATAGGCATTAAGAGTGTGGACACAATCATTTCTTTATGTGACATGGGGAGAAATCTTTGAAGCCGCCGGAGACTATGAAAACCATGGAAAATGCGACGACTTACTTGGTTTACTTGATCTTGCCAAGAAAGATGTTGATCTATTAGAATTCCAAGGTTTTTAACATTTTTGGTATATTCGACAATTTTTCCATATACACAAATAGGCGGTAATGATGAAGTGTCTATTTTTGACAATGTTTCTTTGCCGCCTATAACAATTGCTTGCGATTTATTTGGATTTATGATTATACCATGTTTTGTAGCCCAAGCAGATATTTGATCTAAATCGTAGTTCATTATAGACACGGCTGTGCAAAGGTCATCTGGCCTGGCATGATAATAGATTTGAAGCAATGGTTTTACTGAAGTTAAACTATCAAATAATAAAATGAAATATGTTGACATCCAAAATTATACATTACATTTTCGTCGTGTCCAATTGACGGCTAAAGACCGCTCTTGGACGTGTCAAAATAATTGTGCTAGGTAGTAAGTCTCGTTACTACTCTTTACTGAACATACATAGGTAGTCAAGAATTAACTACTAGATTGTCAAACTATAAATATAAATAATCAAAATAGAAGCCTAATATTTGAAGTAGTTAGTAATTTGAAAAGATACCTAGTAAAATTATTCATCGTAATATTCAAATTGTCAGTAAAATGATAAATAATCAAATTAAATCTACGTTATGCATTTTAAACTAAAAGTACAATATAAGACCATATAAAATAATCAGACAATAAGGCTCTACTTTTTTAAGTAATTTAAATGGGCACAATATTTGAAAAATCATGGCCCTCAAATTCGGCCAGATTATAGAAAGGGTGGCCTATCAGCATCTCCTTGATGTTTTTTTTGAATTTTATGTCCTCCAGCTGTTTAAATTTTGTAGAGAGTAGATTATAAAATTTAATGCTAAGATAAAAGTAGCTTTTCTGTACTTTTGCTAGTCGTATTCGGGGTAGAATAAGCAACTGCAACGAGATAGGTATAAGCAACTGGAAAGAGAAATTTGATAGTATTGCTTAACAGATAATAAAACTAATATTCATATACGATTCAATTCACTAATTATAAAATTTAATTGACTAATCGCAATATGATAATCGCAAATGTGCAAAAATGTCAAGGTTTTTCAATAATATCTTTCATACACCAAAACAACACCTTATCGCAAATGGCGACATGTTATGCTAATGAGCGATTCAATTCAAATTGACAACAAACGATGCTTATTATTCAACCTTGATAAGATGACGGGCATTTGTTAACAACTATTTATGTAAATAAATTAGGATTTGTTCGCAACATTCACAACATTTGATCACAACATTCATCACTTCACCGCTGTGCTGAGACAATGTAGAATAATTAATAGTTAAAAAAAACACTAAAAACACGCTTTTGGGCTATGATACGATATTCACATACACACGGCTATGATACGATATTCCATCATGGAATGCCAGTGCCTATCTTCCGGCTTCATCATCAGACCTTGAAACCTAATCGTGGTCAAAGTTCATTCCAAGACTTTTCTAACAAGTCCAAACACAGCTATGATACGATGTTCCATCATGAAGTTCCAGTTCATATCTTCCGACTCCATCATCAGATCAGTTCGACAGTACCATATTATTGTATTGTCATCACAACTACATACAGCTGCCAATTTTCATGACGCTACGATCCTTGGAAGATGGTTAAATTAGTTACCATAGATTCCATTACATAGTTAGTTACATACAGGTCGACCTAATAAAAGCGTGTTAAAAATACAACTGATTATTCCAGTTTCACCCAAAGACTGATTTCATCTAAATATTAGTTTCATAAATAAAATCGATCAGCGTCCTCTCTCGGCTGGCGCACGAACCCGGTTGGGTGCATTGTAACCGACTTGGCCGGTGCGGTTTGTTTCTCTGCTAAAGCCGGGGTTGGGGTAAGCACCAACAGATGCCGTTAATATTTTATTAAAATGTATGGCGGAATTTAAGTATTATTAATGTAGCTTGTATATTAGATACTACTCCAACCAACATTTCCCATTGTCATTTCGGCACAACAAGGTATCTGTTGGGGCGTAGCTACCAAACTTCAAGTCTGTTGGAGACTCGGTCCAACATACCCACAACAAAAAAGTAATTTCTATAGAATCGAAATCGCAAACACGCTCGAATATACACGAGCCAGCTGCAATTGATTTCCAACTAAATTCCCCCACACTACCTACACACCGGCGAAATATCAAACAAGGCGTTACGAACTGGCAACCTACTACATACCTTCTGAATAAACACTTCAACTTCAACTACAACGACTTTCAATAACGGAGAAAACTTCTTGAAGAGAACCACCCTTCGCTCACAATCAATTAGAGTCTAGTGAAGGGTGGCCACTCTCACATGTCTATAGGTTCAATTGTTTTGTTTTTTTCTGATTTGAATTTATTTGCTGTCATTTTAATTTCCCGTTTCTAACTTTATTTCAATTATTTAATTGAAGTATTTAGTCATTTTTAATATTGTTTTGCAATTCCATTATTTCGTGCATACATGGAATATATGCCATTTTTATAAACACGGTATTTGTGCAAGCACATTCAAAAATAAATGTTTACCTTAGAACAGGTCCCGACATAGTTAGGTGACGTTGCCACTAGACTATGCAATGTATTCTTTTTTCTGCTTTTGACTCAATTTTGAAAGTATTTCTATGCATAATTCCTACGCTGAAATTGTTTACTGTTATTTTTAATATTTGCATTACTTATATAAATAAATAAATAAATAAATATTTCGACATTCATCATCATCATCATCTACTGTTTTCTACGCTTTCTGGTAAACCGATTTTAAACACAACCTTTTTAACTCTCGCCATGACCAAATGATGCCTGCATTCCAAATTTTAGCTTAATCGGATCAAGCGCTTGATTCGCTATCTAGCAGGCATACACACACACAGACAGACTGACACACGGACGATTTCAATCTGAAAACGGTATTAACCGTCTCAGGGGGCTCGAAATGGATATTTATTTTCAACTCTTGCCATTACCAAATGCTGCCTGCATACAAAATATCAACTTTATCGGTTTTGGCGTTTGGGTGCTATCGTAAAGGCAGAGACACAGACACACAGATAGATACCTTCTGGGATTAGTCTTCATCGTGTCAAGATGATATTCCTTTGATGATCCGCCAATTAACCGATTACTCACGATTACAGGCGATGTTGGTCGCTCACATACGATTACGCTCTCTACACAATCGTGCGTTCTTGTACTCGGCCATCATCGGCCATCGTGAAGAGGGGCCTTTACACGATAGCGCCCAAACGCTTCATCCGATTGAGCTGAAATGTGGCTTGCAGGCATCATTTAGTCATGGCAAGAGTTGAAAAGATTGTAGTTAAAATTGGTAAACCAGAGGGCGCGCTAGTCATACTTCGAAATATTGGACTTGAGACTTGAAATTCAGTCTCTAATTATAAATAGGATAGAAAACGAATTTACCGCGTGAAATTTATAGGACCTAATTTGTGCAAAGACGTAAAACAGGATACAGTGAGTGTTGTGTGCAAGACGGATTTTCAAAATTCCCGCGCTCCGAGCCCGGCCCCCCACCACCGTTATAACCTACGCAGTAGCGGCAGCGGTATGCGGCCTACCCGCAAAACAACGGACTGACAGCTCTTCAGTCTACCCTAGACAACGCGGCTGCAACGTCACCGAAACGTCGGGTCCTACAAATTTCACGCGGTAAATTCTTTTTCTATCCTATTTATAATGTCAAACAACCGCGATAGTCTTCGATTTCAGTCAAGTCCCATATTTCGAGTTTCAATGAGTTCAATTCTGAACTCGCGAGAGAAGAAGCCTAAGAAACTCTTACGGCTAAATATTTTAAATTGCGGTATTTTAAATTCCTAAGTATATTAAATAGCAAATTTATAATATATATTATTATACAATTTGTTTCTGTGATTTTTAGGTACATTGTTCTCTAAAATTTAATTCCTACGTTATCGGCATCAACAAAAATATTATACAGGAAGTCCCAAGAAAGCGAGCGTTAACGTTTGTTCTGTTGGCGTCTGTTTTCGCTGTTCCTTCCTCTCGTGCACAAGTTGATCTTTATGATGATGTTTACACGCGAATGTACACTTTATAGCAATGGAAACGTGCCCTCGACATTAAATGTCGTTCAAGTGTGTTCCTCTTCTCCCGCTCGCTTCTTTAAGGGAGTACGGTGATGCGGGGGAAGCGAATTATGGATGCTATGATTTTAGAGGAATGAGAAGGGGAAATCGTGTGGATGATTTGAAATTTTGAAGCATATTATACTCGGCGCGGTTCTTACAAGTTTCGGCAAAGAATTGCGGAGACGAGTTCTATGCGCGAAAAGACAATGAGAAGAAGGCACTGCTGTCACCAGACATAGAGAGCAGAATCAATGATTATATAACGTATTAGATTGATCAATGCCATAGTACGTTTTGGCAACCCTTCTACGCTGGCGATATGCAAGTGGCGTCAATTTGTTTTGCCATATATAATAGCATTGATTATAAACGTTTTTTTTTATAAAAGATTGATTATAAAAACCCTACAATTTAACTAATGATAACAATAATAGTGTGATCTATTCCATTTTTTATATAGGTGACTAAATCACAGAAATCATACTGAGAAATAGAATGCCGTCTATTCGACTATCTGATCAACGAGGGTTGTCGACTACAACGGGCGAGCCCGTCACCTCAGGAAGTTTTAACGATTAGTAGTTCTATTCTCCTGGAGTGAGAGCAGAAGACTTTGACAAACAGTCCACCGTCTAGCTCTGCCACAAACCCGTAAGAGGCCAACGCCTTAACCGCGGGATAGCCAGGAGTGTTACCCGGCGGGCTTACACTCACTCCCTTACTTCCAATTGTGACCAGATTACTCCAGTCTCTCGATTGGTTACGAGTTCGAGGTCGCCTGTGCGGTCCTCTCCCTTACGAAGCGGTGAAACGGTGTTTACCGAATCTGTCGCGGACCACAGCGTCCTTTGCCCGGCTGTTCACCCAGGATCGGGTAACCGATGGTCGTTTCAAGAGCAGTCGCCGTAAGGTCCTCAACCACCCCCCGCTCTATAGGAATCAGTACTGCTTCCAGACTCCCCCGACTGTTAGTCAGAGTGCACAGTCGATTGGCTTACGCCGCACGGTGCGCAGACCGTCCAGGAGCGCCAGAAGGTTGATTCCCAGGGGAAACTAACCGTAAGGGCAGAGTCCTACCCAGGCTCGCACTTCATGCGCGGAGGCCGTCGGATAGGTGTTGACCCGTGAGTGTGACCAACCCTGAACAGAATGGGTCTTCGTGGCCAACTCAGCAAGGGCCCATTAACTCCCGACTATCTGATCACAAAGTGCGTAATTATTACGTATTAAAACCTGTATACCAAATAAAAAATTGACATCTTTATTTAAATAATATTAAAATAATAAGAGCTATGATCTAAATATTATGTTGTTACTATATTATTATTTTATTTCGAGGTAGGATACCGTATAGGCGTGTTCAGAGCGCTATCTGTAGTGCGCCGCCATACTGCCGTACCACAAACTCGACCATATTCACAATAAGAGAAGATTAATTAATATTTGAAACTATGAGTACCATTTAGACGTTGCATTTCGTAGTAAAATCCTAGCTGCCAAATCGTAGTATGGTATTGAGCAATTTAATACGCTATATAATTAATGGCAGAACGTTCTTCTGATCTGAGATGGTATCTACGAACCGATAGTGCAGTAAATCTGCTGACCCTACCAAGATCCTGAAGAGCAGGCATTAACTCTCATGTTTTTTTTTCTTCCGCGTCGCCAACCAGTGAAGCTCTACTCGGGGCCATAAGAAATAAACGAGGCGCAGAGAGATAATCGCGTGGAGGAGGAAACCCCTCTTGGGGATCTCTGAAAAGCCGTTCATAAAACAATATTTTATATCGAATTCGACCGTTTCAGGAACGACACACTTGTTAGATTTGCACTAAACTTGAAATAAGTAAGTCAGGGATCGACAATATTTTAAGATAAGTTGTCATCGAGCGAGATTTTAGTATATGACAAACTGAAATTGACCAGGCTGCTCTCTTTTTAACCGACTTAAAAAAAAGGAGGAGGTTATCAATTCGGATGTATTTTTTAAAATGTTTGTTACCTCAGAACTCCGTCATTTATGAACCGATTAGGAAAATTCTTTTTTATTTGAAAGGATATTGTATTTTCTTATATTCTGGAAAATAACAGTATATAAAAGTAAGTAGCCAAACAAGATAGATATAAAAATTACACCAGAGACAATTTTCCACTAAATGAATATCAAGATTATTTAAGTGATAAGAGAAAGAAAAAAACGAGAAAAGAAAGAGGATAGGAAGGGAGGGACCAGGAAGGGAAGGAGGAGCATAGTAAAAATAAATACATTATGTTGATGGGTGTCCACCTAATTAACAAATTTACCAGTACGATATTTCAAGTTGAGACAGGTACGTTGGTATGAATAAGTACAAGTGCAAACAGTAGATAATAAGTAATAAATTTTAAATATTAAGTGTTAAATATCGCCCTCTTTAACAAATTTCTGAATCCAATGTTCGATTCAGCGAAGATATCTATTGATGCGTATCGATCATCGTAAACCCTACACACACGGTTTAAGAAAGAGTTTTTACGGTAGTTGTTATTGCAACGGCTAATGTGAAACAATGAGGACTGTCTTGTTCTTGATGGGGTCCGGAAAAGTATTAGCTGGACCAATTAGTCCATGCAGTTTAATCTGTTGTTTATGATTTTATGTAGGAAGACTAGATCATTTTACATCCTTCGATCAGCCAAAGAAGTAAAGTTGTACGAGTGGTGAACGTTGATGCCGTAAGAATTGTCAAGTGTGAAGTAAAATCTATAGTTTAAATATTTCTAAAAAATAGTCTGGATGCGCTCGATTCTGTTATTATGGATGGCATATGAGGGCTTCCACACTTGCGAGCAGTATTCAAGATGCGGGCGGACGTAGGCATAGTAAAGCTTTTTAATAGTGTGTAAATTAAAAAGTGATTTAGAGGTCCTTAGAATGAAACCCAACATTCCAAATGCTTTTTTCGTTATTGTGTCGATATGATCAATAAACTGCAGTTTGTCGTCCAATAGAATACCTAGGTCTTTGGTAACGGATTTAGAAGGGATGACAATATTAAAGAGTTGGTATTGGTGTTTAATCATATCTTTTTTCCTGGTAAATCGAACCAAGTGGCATTTGTGTACGTTGAGCTGTAGGTGGTTCAGTTTGCAATAGGTAGAAAAGCGATTGAGGTCTTCTTGGAAGTTTAAACAATCTTGTATCGAGAGCTAATGCACATAAAGGCTTTCATATCGTCATAATAGAAGGATTTTAGAATGCTTAAAACATTCGTCGATATCATTAATATATAATGTATATCATTATATATACTTCCCGATTGGTTCCATTTTCAAAAAAAAACCTGTTCTGATGATGGGATCTATGAGGAATTGAGGAAACTCCTCAAATATTATCATATGAAGATGAAAAATTACATGTTGGTTCAGTTCCAATGGCAATGCATTTTTTATGGTAAGCATGACCTGATTCTACACCCAGGCTTGGCTCCCGATGAGAGGACTCCTCAATAGTCAACAGCATAGACACGAAATGTTGTATACGCATTCAGTTATGATAGCCCGTTCTAAGTTTCACCATGACATGGCTGCTGTACCCAGGGTGTGAGGCTGGGTAGGACTCTGGCATTATGGTTAGTTTCCCCTGGGAATCAACCTTCTGGCGCTCCTGGACGGTTTGCGCACCGTGCGGCATAAGCCAATCGATTGCGCACTCTGACTAACAGTCGGGGGAGTCTGGAAGCAGTACTGTTTCCTATAGAGCGGGGGTGGTTGAGGACCTTACGGCGACTGCTCTTGAAACGACCATCGGCTACCCGATCCTGGGTGAACAGCCGGGCAAAGGACGATGTGGTCCGCGATAGATTCGGTATACACCGTTTCACCGCTTCGTAAGGGAGAGGACCGCGCAAGCGACCTCGAACTCGTAACCAATCGAGAGACTGGAGTAATCTCGTCACAATTGGAAGTAAGGGCGTGAGTGTAAGCCCGCTGGGTAACACTCCTGGCTATCTCGCGGTTAAGGCGTTGGCCTCTTACGGGTTTGTGGCGGAGCTAGACGGTGGACTGTTTTGTCCAAGTCTTCTGCGCTCATTCCAGGGAGATAGAACGACTAATCGTTAAAACTTCCTGAGGTGACGGGCTCGCCTGCTGTAGTCGACAACCCTAGTTGCTGTACCCAGGGTTGGCTCCCGACGAGGGTAAACAACATCACAGACACGAATTTTTGTACACGCATTTAATTATGATAGCCCGTTCTAAGTTTCACCATCACATGGCTACTGCACTTATAAAAAAAATGGAGTCGGGTTTTCTTTTGTTAAATTTTCGTATTATTGGTATAGAAATATTATATACAATTTAAGTATAATTATAATGTATTGTGAAATATCCAACGGTGGCTACTTAATTATGTAGATATGTCTATTTATATCTTTGTTTCAAAATCTTCACCAATTAATGAAAAAATATGAAAAAAGTGATCATCATCATCATCATCATCATCATCATTTATTCATTCCATAAAAGCATTTCACAATACTGAGGAACATGTCAAATTTTACAATCATAATTTACCGGATGATAAAACCGCTTTGATTAATTAAAAGGAAAAAAATATTTGTAATCATAGGTGATTACTTAAAAATAGTCAAATTTACAAAATAATCAATAATCAAACAAATAATAATCAATACCATAAAAAGAAAAATTCTGAAACATGCGTAATTAAAAACTATGTCAATAAAATCTAAAACTTAGTTCGAAAGTATAGTCATAATATGGATATTTATAATCAAGCAATTGTGGACGCAATATCATAAAAGTCGTCCAGTTTGTAAAGGGCATGTTTGACTAACTGATTTTTCAAGCAGATTTTATATGCTGCCATCTCAAGTCTTTTCGTTGATGATGGCAAAGCATTGAACAATTTAAAAGTTATATATAAAAATGTTTTTTGATATTTATTCAAGCGTACTTTAGGCAATAACACATTGTTCTTATGACGCGTATTATGGCTATGCCGAGTGGAGTGAAGCTCGCAATTTAAAACATTCTCTTTGGCGTATAAAAGGCACTGATATATGTATATAGACGACATGGTAAGGATACCAGCTTTAATAAAAAAAAGGGGCGCAATGTGTTTCTCTGCTTACACCAAAAATTGTCCTAACGGCTTGCTTTTGTAGCACAAAAACGCGATGGGTATCGGTTGCATTACCCCATAGTAGTATCGCATAAGACATCTTTGAATGGAAGCAGGAGTGATACACACTGATCGCTGCACGTTCGCCAGCCAGAAATTTCACCTTTCTTATAGCATAGACTGCCGATGACAAAGTTGCACACAAATTATCGATATGTTGATTCCAGTTTAAATTTTCATCTAAAGTGATCCCTAAGCATTTAGTATTTCTGACAATATTCATATTTTCTGATTCCATTTTAATCGTAATATTTTTGTCACTCTTTTTAGTAGTTGAAAATTTCATCGCTACCGTTTTTGATGGGTTTATGAAAAGTTGTTTTTTTTCAAACCAAGTGTTAGCCACAAGAAGCTGCACGTTTATCAGCTTTTCCAAGACCTGGATGTTTTTATTTTCAAAAAAGAAGCTGGTGTCATCGGCGTATAGAAGCGTCTTTACTGGCGGCGTAATTGTCCTATCGATATCATTAATAAAAATAATAAATAGTAGTGGTCCAAGTATAGAGCCCTGAGGTACCCCGCGTGAAATTAATTTTGGCAATGACTTAGCATTGTTTATTTCCACAATTTGGCATCTCCTATTTAGATATGCTGTGATCAGGCTATGAGCTCTACCGCGGATACCATACCTCTCTAGTTTATCTAGAAGAATCTGGTGATTCACACAGTCGAAGGCCTTCGATAGATCGCAAAAAACGGCTAAGGGGTTTTGAGATGTGTCAAGTGATTCTAAAATTTGCTTTACTAACTCGCTAATTGCCATAGTGGTCGACTTATGCTTTCTGAAGCCGAATTGATTTCTTATAATAACATTAAAAGTATCTAAAAAGTATTTATTCTATTAAATATAATTTTCTCAAAGACCTTTGAGAAACACGGCAACAAAGATATAGGGCGAAAGTTATTTATATCTGTTTTACTGCCTTTTTTAAATATCGGCAAAACCTTTGCTGTTTTCATAGCAGTGGGGAAAATGCCTTGCTTTAGGCATTTATTTAAAATCGGTAATAGGATGGGCGTAATTATTGGCGATATATCCTTGATTAATTTCATGGAGTGGCCCCATATTATGTCAGTAGCCGACTTGGATTTTAATGATTTAAAACACGCACTAAGTTCATCCTCTGTGATCGGATAGAGGTGTAATGAGGCAGGCAAACTATCCGGTAGACTCACACTTTGATTACTTTTCGCCGTGTCTATAATGATATTACATGTATTAATGAAGTGGTAATTAAAGATGTTTGTAAGTTCCTGTGGATTTGTGTATTTTATCTGATTGTGTAGTAATTCGATAGATTCGATGTTTCTGAATGATCAATAAAGAATTTTGATCAAAATTCTTTATGATCAATAAAGAATTTTGAATTTGAATTTGGATTTGAAGAACTCCTATAAATGAAATCCATTCAAAAAATCTTTAATGCAGAATGCACGCCGCCGATAAACATTACGATGGGCACGGAGCACTATTCGCGATTGCAGCTCGCGAACCGCCGGTTTCCGATCCTTGGGCTAGATATGTAGGCGTCAGCGGTGCGGGGAAGAATGGTGACTTTTCCCTCTTTCCGCCATAATACGGGGGTAGTCATCCGGTGAGCCACTTCCGCATGAATTGGCGCGAAATCACCTACAGACTTTCACGATTTAATTTACATCCAAATTGTAGACATTTTGACAAAACGACCCGAAACGGGGATAAACGAAAGGGAGGGGGGGGGGTCAAACGCGCGCTTCTGGCTTACACGTGCTTTAGATCTCAGTGCTTTGAGTGGTTTGCTGATGTGAGCGTCGTATGAAATTTTGAAGAGGAAATCTCTCATAGTCGTGAATGTACAGGAAATAAAAATGCTATATGTCACAAAAGATTATATCATGGTGATAGTACAGATAAATGAGGTAGTACTCGCTTAAGTTATCACAATAAACTGGAATACAATACAAAAATTTCTATGGATGAACGATATTAGATGGACTTTTTTTTTTTTCAAAACTTTATAAGATTACTCTAATAAACAAATAAGCAAATAGGTGTTTCGTGTTTTTCAAAATTCAACCCCTATCGGGTTGTCGCGGGAAATATTGCAAATCCAACAAAATATTAAAAACCTTTCCATTCCTGAATTGTAATAAAAATTTAGTAATCAATTTCACATTCTTCAATATGCGTAGCTATTTACCGCTAATCGGGGATGTGCAGCTGCGCCAAACAACTTATAATTCCAGCCGAAATAATAAAATATTTCGGCAATTTAATGACATACTCAATTAAGCGCGCACCAAACCAGAGATTATCAATAAATTCGACTGCGATATTGAAATATTTAAGTGCTTTCGACCGCGATAACAATTAATTAGCCTTTCTAATGCGACGCGCTAATTACCGCTATTAGCCAGGTGCACGACGCGAAAAACAAGATCATTACGACATGACATGAAAAAAACACAATTAAGAATATATTTGTTCCGTAGTCACCAACATAAAAATGGGTCACAAATCCTTTAAAATACACTAAATTAAGTTAGAAAATAAGACCTCCACATTAATAGCATCATTTTGATATATAGTAGTGAACCTTTCTATATAAGATAAGAAAGTTAGTTTAAAAATGTATAACATTAAAATAACACCTATATTTAAATTATAAAATAATAAACTAATCCTTAATTAAGCTAGACAATAGGATAGCATAATATAACATTAAAGAAATCGGGTAATTGTAACATTTTCATTATTTTATGTCTTTTTAAACTATGTAACGCCATCCTACAGAGGATAGCGAAACGACCCGTACCAGTTCCGTACGCGTCAAAGGCCAACCATACCCCCACTCCACTACGGTCGGGGAGATTGCCTATAAAAGGAAGCCCCGCAGGAAGTGGGCCTGTCATCATTCAGTGCCCGGCGTCCGTCTCGAACGGTCGCCTGCTCCGCTCCGCCGCCCGCGCTGAATATTGCTGCCGCGAGTCGACCGTCGAGCGGTCCTCGCCGTGAAGTTCGTGCCGTCGAGTATCTCCGGTTCGAAATGCAGTCTGCTGCCAACTCCGCCGAAGCTGCTGCCGCCCCGCACAGCCCACCAGTGACTAGGGGCCCGGACATGCCGCTCATTCCGATCGCGACACTGAGGAAACGCGTGAGAGACCCCGCGTCTCCAGAAGATGAGCGGCAGAGGGAGTCGCAGCGCCGCCGAGCCGACTCCCCTGACGCCTTCGTCGATCATCAACAGATCTTCGGCTCGCCGGTACCCTCGGACACCGAAAACGAGCCTACCTACGCCCAACTAGCGGCGAGGAAAAGCCCGACGCCGTGCCGCAGCGATGCGGCCCCAGCACCATTGCCACCCGCGCCGCTTCTGCCGAAGCAGGCGCCGCGCCCCCGACCCATTGTCGTGGACAAGCTCGATAGGTGGCCCGACCACCTGAAGGCTCTCCGCGCGAAGTTGGGGCGCGCGCCGAACGTCGCACCGCTCGGACGCGGCGGCGGCCTCAGATTCCGCCCGGCCGACGAGGCAGAGTACCGCGTCGTCCAGGCCTACCTTCACACCCTTGGCAACTCGGTGGCGTGGCACACCTACACGCCGCCGATAGAAAAGGACGCCAAGATAGCCATTCGGGGCCTCCCGGCTAACACCACCCAGCAGGAGGTCATCGAAGGGCTGGCGGCTAAAGACATCGAAGCGACGTACGCGCGCCTGATCCATGGAGGGCGGCGCGCGCTGTTCTTCGTTGTCATTCGAAAGAACGAGGGCTGGCGCAAGGTATTCAGTCTCCCGGACATCTGGTACCTGCCCGTCACCATCGAGAGCTGGAGAGGCCGGAACGGGCCCAAGCAGTGCCACCGCTGTCAAAAGTTCCGGCACAGCAGCCACAACTGCCACCGGCCGCAGGTTTGCGTTTGCTGCGGCGAGGAGCACGCTGCTAAAAACTGCCCTCGGCCAAAGACCCCCCGAGCAACCTGTGGAAACTGCGGGCAGGAGTACCCCGCCAACAACCGGCGCTGCCCCAGTTTCCTAGCGGAAATCCGCCAGACGACGCGGAAGCAGCAGGGTGCTCCGCGTGCAGCAGCCACCGCTCCTCCGCGAGCCACACCGCGAAGCGCCTCACCGGGCGCCTCGACCGCCGCCGCGCCCTCGTCGCCTCCTCCACGCCCAGCGCCGAGGAAGACGCAGGCGCAGTCTCAGCCTGCCGCCGCCCCTACGGAGCCCTTGTCGTGGAGGAAAAAGCCGGCGCCGCCGGCCACTCCACAGCAGCCAGCTGTGGAGAGGAAGAACCGGCGACGCCGCTCGAAGCCACTGCAGCAGCAGTCAACAGGGCCCCATCCGCAGCAGGAGGAGGGGATGGAGGTCGAGGCGACCGCCCAGTCCACCAGCTCCCAAACGCCCACAGCAACCACAGCGTCCGCAAGCACGCAAACGGACGAAGAAAGTGCGATTACACCACCCCCACAACCTCAGCCAGAAATGCCAGAATATCCAGAAGAATACCTGGACGAGATGCGCACCCTCGAGAGCGACGAGCTGGTCTTGTTGAACGTAATTCAGCTCCTGGAACTCGTTCGCGCGTGCCAAATCGGCACGAAGGAGGAGAACACCAGGCTGCAGAATATGGTCCTCCAAACAGACCTGCCTCGTGCCTCGAGAGAAGCATACCTATTTAAGTCTGCCTCAGGGTGAATAGCCCTGAGACGCCATACTCATGAAAGCCGGGCCTATGGGCCCGATTCAAGAGAAGCCCCACGAAAAGGCAAAAGGCCTAGTGGTAGACGTCACAGGCCATTCTAAATGGCCTGTCGACTGATTTCGTTGATTCGTTGAGTGGGCCTGTGTGTGTGTGTTTTAGTCAGCCGAAGTATAAGCATTGCCTTCCGCAATTATATTATCGGCAAATATAAAGTAAAATCTTTAAAATATAAAACTACCAGTGTCAACAGTCGTTGTTTTATTCACCACACCCTTGGTTCAAAGTGCGGCAACAGTGTTCAGTGTTCAGAACAATTCAAACGCGCAACAGAAGAAGAAACTTGAAGAGAAGCAGACCCGAGCCGATTGGAATACTACCGACCCGACGTCGTTGCTGATACTTCGAGTGCCTTTCTCAATTGCGTACTGAGCTAATTTCCGGTAAGCGCTTACTGTTACCTGAATCCTGTTCTTCGTCTTCACGGCTAAGTTTTGATAGGCGAATTGACCGCTGCGACGACGAAATCTCTGACGCCTTACGAACTTCAGAGCATTCAACCTACGCCAATAACATCAGGCCTTGCGTCGTCGACCTGTCGCCAGCCCTACAACCTGGCAAAACGACATGAACCGAAGTAATTGCGGATTCCGTTAGAGGAATACCGTGGAACAGAAGGCCTTTACAAAGCCAGTTCCCCTTCGTCACAGGCTGACATACTGTTTCGGAGGAAAACGTACACCCGCCTTTACAAGCGGACCGTACAAAAACGTGTGTCGATAAAAGCCCTCACACGGGTTTTAAAACGGGGTTCGAAAGTTTGTATGAATAAACGATATTAGATGGACGATTTATTTAGAAACTTTGTAGAATTACTCTAATAAACAAATAAGCAAATAGGTCTTTCGTGTTTTTTTCAAAATTCACCCCTAAAAATCGGAAAAGGGGTTTAAAATTTGTATGAAAAAACGATAAAGATAGACTTTTTAATTTAAACCTTTGTAATATTACTCTAATAAAGAAATATGTAAATATGTGTTTCAAGTTTTTCAAAATACAGCCCCTAAAGGGGTGAAACGTGGTTTCAAAATGTCTATGGATAAACGATATTAGAAGGACTTGTAACATTACTCTTATAAACAAATGAGCAAAGAGGTATATTTTGTTTTTCAAAATTCAACCCTTAAAGGTGTGAAACGGGGTATCAAAGTTTGTATGGATAAACGATATTAGATGGACTTTTTAATTTAAAACTTTGTAAGATTACTCTAATAAACAAATAAGCAAACAGGTGTTTCATGTGTTTTCAAAATTCAACCCCTAAAGGGGTGAAAAGGTGTTTCAAAATTTGTTTGAATAAACGACTTTAGATGGATTTTTTAATTCGAAACTTTGTAAAATTTTTCTAATAAACAAATAAGCAAATGGGTGTTTAATGTTTTTTCGATATGCAACCCCTAAAGGGGTGAAACGGGGTTTAAAAATTTGTATGTATGAACAATATTGGATGAACTTTTTATTTTAAAACTTTGTAGAATTACTCTAATAAACAAATACGTCTTTTGTGTTTTTTTCAAAATTCAACCCCTAAAAGGGTGGAAAGGGGTTTCAAAGTTTGTATGAGAAAAAAACGATATTAGATGAACATTGTAGTATTACTCTAATAAATATCTAAGCAAATATGTGTTTCGTATTTTTTTGAAATTCAACACCCAATAGGGGTTTTTCAATTTCTATGGGGATACGATATTAGATGGACTTTTTATTTCGAAACTTTGTAGGATTACTCTAATAAACAAACAGTCAAATATGTCTTTCGTGTTTTTTCACAATTCAACCCCTAAAGGCGTGAGAAGGGGTTAAAAGTTTGTATGGAGAAACGATATTAGATGTAAATTGTAGGAATACTCTAATAAACATCTAGGCAAATACGTATTTTGTAATTTTTTGAAATTCAACCCCTAATGGGGCGAAAAGGGGTTTCAATTATATTAAACAAATAAGCAAATGCATGTTTCATGTTTTTAAAAAATTACCACTTAAGGGGTGAGAAGGGGTAAATAACCCTAAAAATCAAAATAGACTCTGAGTCGCGCGCGACGGTTCCCGGACGCGAGAAGGCGCTAGAACCTTATTATAAATTCAATATTTGTCTCGATAACATGCATAGCGCAAGCACCGCGATCGTTACATCTTCACGCCTTAACTACTTAGTTGATCATCATGAAGTACATATTGACAGGGGTACCTACAGAGAAGGACGTAGGATACCTTATATATGACACGCAAAAACTTAGCAATTGATTTATTTATTTTGTTTATTCACTTATTACTAATCAACATAACAGTAAAACCAAGGCATTGAGAAGTAAAATTAATAAAGATACTACCGTAACTATACAAATAGAACGACACTTATAATACTAGCTATCATGTAAGAATAAATAATTAATAGCTTGCAATTTAAACAAGTGAGGGTTGGCGGTAAAAATATCGAAATCTGGGGCCATCGAGTGAATTTCATTAAAGCGGCGCAAAGCACGCGCCAACAAGTTCCACCTTGCGCGAGAACGGCTCCGCGAAAAGATGGTGCGATCGAGCTTTAAGATAATTATTTGGTATGAAAAGATCCAGATTAGCTAGTAAGCTAGGGTTATCAGTTTTACCACGAATTAGATTGAAAACATAGGACATGGTCAGCATTTCTCTTCTGAGACAGAGAGAATTAAAGCCAACCATGCCTGTGATAAATGCAGTCGGATACAAAAATAGATAATATCTGTACTGCTTGAAGTACAAAAATCTCAAAAAACACTTCTGTACCTTTTCCAGCGTGAGCGTATAAGTATCTTCATGCGGATTCCAAATAGCTGCATTCGTTTCCATGCGACTTCTAACAATCGAGTTGTACAACGTGCGCATAACCCGAATATTATTGAAGTGCTTGGATTGCCGTATCACGAACCCTAGAAGCTTGAAGGAAGTTGTAGATAGTTGCCTAATGTGCTCCTTGAAGTTTAACTTGGGGTCGAAAAAACTCCCAAGTCCTTGACTTCAGTAACTCTGGGAAGCACACATTGATTGGAAAAAAGGGATCTATCTTACCCCAAATTTAACGCGAGCGAAACCGCGGGCAACAGCTAGTATGGTTATATTTTGATTATATGTATGTAGGTGATATTGAATATTATATGACAACTGTCAGTTTTTAATAATTATTTTTAGCATTTAATTTTGTGACGCATCCAAGTGTAGGAATGCCTATCTACTGGAGTAGTTCATTGTATTGTATTGTATTGTAATCATACAGACGCGGTGCTATAAATGCGCAATGCCTCTGTTAAAATCTAATATTTAATCTTTGGTGGCTTGCTTACTTTTATTTCGAGTGACAAATGTTAATAACATTTTTCTTTCGTTCCAGGTATGTACACAAGCCGGCTATGAGGAGCGAAAATTTCAAAGGTATGCATTAACGTATTTATATCGGCAGAAATCAAAACTAGAAATGTATATAAATATTGACAGGGAAATGGGGGCGTGACTTCTTTCCACCCTCGGGTAAGCGTAAAGAAATCACACATCAAAAACGGCAGAAGTCGTGCGCTCGAATTCTAATACGCTCGAATATGAACACTAATCGTGTTCACCGCGCCTGTTTTATTTGTTACGGCCAATATCAATGTGCACCTGAAGTCATAAAGCATTAGGCCGGACGACGCGCAACTTAATTACCACCAATGATTCTCGATCCCGATTTTACCTCGACGAAGGATGTCCAACAAGTCGACGTTGCTTATCGATAATTTACTCAAATCAAATAAAATAATTTATTCTCTTAAAAACTTATGTGTAGTTGAGTAGACATTGTATCATTGCTTACATTTATACTTCTTACATTATTTAATTCCCTATAATGTTGCCGAACAAAATGAAAAATATTTATTATTTAGAATGTCGTACAAAAATACATCGGGATTTTTTTATAGAAATCGTTTTCTTAACCATTTTTTTCAATGTGGAGTTTCTTGATTTGGTATTTTAAATGGCATTAAAATTGAAATTCTTCGTGTCGCTTTCATCACTATCATTATAATGAGTTTTCAGGGAATAAAGGGAATTCAAGAGAAATCAATAATGACTAAGCCAATACATTACAGTGTTGCGAAATACATAACTGATGAATTGAAATATTCTGATCGATAAAAGTAGCGATTGCAAAATATTTAACGACCAAATTCAAGCATTTGTGTCATTGTCACCTAATTAAATGTAGCTCTGTAATCAATTGTAGTTTGCCGGCAGTCAGTTAGAGTTTGTCTGTCGAGCAGTGCGGTGCAGTATAATTTCTAACAGTGCAACTAAGGAGGATTTACAACCATCAATGGAGACATTATTTTGTAACGTGGAATTACTAAAGTTGAAGGGCGATATTAACATACAAACTCGGTGTCTTATCCATAACGTTTTGACATTTTTTGACGAACTTAAAAGAGACCCAGCAAAAATTTCTGTCATCAATCTTAATAAACCTCAAGAGCTGACGGCGTCAATTTGTGGAGTATCTTTGCGGACTGTCAAAAAAATAAAACAAGAAGTTTTACAATCAGGGCTTCCTACTACACCAAGAGAGACGTTTAGAAGCCGGCAACTGTAACCAATTTAGATAACTTCGACATCGATGTGCTGAGACGTATCATCACATCATATTATGATAACGGAGAATATCCTACCGTGGACAATATACTCAACAAATTTAAGGATGCCATACCTGGATTTAAATGTGGGAAAAGTTCCATGAAAACCATTTTGCAGAGTATAGGTTACAAATATCGAAATGGCGACGACGGATGGAAATATTTAATGGAAAGGAGTGACATTAAGTGTGCCAGAATGGACTTTTTAAGAAAAATGCACAACTTAATTACCACCAATGATTCTCGATCCCGATTTTACCTCGATGAGCCCTGGGTTAACCAGAATCATTCAAGAAGACGTATGTGGCACGACGAAAACGACGAAGGTGGATTTAAGAACCAGAAAACCGGAAAGGGATCTAGACTTATTCTTTGTCATGCTGGGTCTGCAAGGACTGGTTTCGTTCCAGAGCCTAAATTGTTGTTTAGAGCGGTGAAATCTAAGAACTTAAGACTATCATACAGAAATGAATGGTGACACATATATGGAGTTGTTCGAACGTTTTTTAAAAGTACTCGAAGAGCCATCCATTATTATCGTCGATAACGCAAGTTACCATTCAGTTCAGCTCGAAAAGATACCTAATTCAAAAACGAAGAAAGCAGAAATACAAGAATGGTTGAGAAAAAAAAACATTGCTTTTGAAAGTACCGAGATTGTAGAGGAGTTAATACGTAAGGTGAAAGCAAGTAATCCTTCGAAAGTGTATGCTTTGGATCAATTGGCAAACGAATTAGGACACGAATTGATACGCTTACCACCATACCACTGTCAATATAATCCTATTGAGCTCATCTGGGCTCAGGTTAAAGGAGAAGTCGCTTCGAAGAACAATACGTTTAATTTAGCAGATGTCGAGAAATTGTTTCACGAAGCCGTCGAAAATGTTACACAGGAAAATTGGGCCAAGTGTGTTAAACACGCGGAAGATCTGCAAAGAGCTGATTTTGAAAAATATATTTACAGAGACCAGCACCGTTTGGTTATAAATCTACAAGATAGCAGCGACAGCAGTTCAGATGACGAGTAAAATATAGCTTTTTTAATATATTTTTTTAGCCTGACCAACCTATAATTGTATTTTTTGTTAAAATGTAATTTGTAATATTTAGTACTTAGTTTCATGTTACATTTTAACCCTTCAGGCCTCGGCCCCTCAGCCGATTAACAAGTTGATGGCCCAACAAATTTTAGTAAAAATTACTAAAAAAATTGAATTATGACACTGTTACACCAAAACATTAATTACTGCCAAACCACTGTACCCATAATTAAAATAAAACATATTAACATAATAAAATAAAACAAATTAAATTAAAATAAAGTTTAAACGGGGCCGTCATGCTGAATCGTGTTGTGGCCGATATCGGCCAATCGGGGCCTGAGGGGTTAAGATAATATTTAGGTTAATGTAGATATTTTTTAAATATTCTTTAAACTTTTATTTCACTTTATTGTTGCATGTATACGTTAGTTTGTATTTATGAAAATTTTTCTTAATAAATGAGTTTAAAACTAACTAAACCAATTATTACAAATAACCCATCGAAAATTTTCATCATAATCTATAATATCCATCGATATCTCTTGTCATCTTTATCGATCCAACCATCGATCCATCATAATCCATCGATATTCCATCGATACATCGATACTGCTATTATTATTTTTAAAACACGCATCCCCATAGTGCGAGCGAAAGACAGCGAGTGTGAGCGAGAGGTCCGGCCTAATGATTTATGACTCCAAGTGCACGTTGATAATGGCCGTACTATAGCTGACCCGTGCCCACTTCGTTGGGCGGTAAAACTTTTTACCTGTCATGAAATTATGAGTGTGGTTTCGTTAGTACTAATTTATTTCCTGCTGACTATTAAAAGAAGGGTTATATTTTTACTGCATATATGTATGTATTTGCATGCCAATTTGACTATATTACCGTTATTTGTGAGTGTCTTCTTGTGAGTGCCTTATTTGTGAGTGTCTTATCTCTTTAACCATGTATGCAGTAAAAGGGAAAAGTCTTTTAAACACTTGAGACGATAAATGTACTTATTTTGATATGAATTCAAAATTGTTGATAACATGACCAATAAATATGACCTATTTTTTTATTTATTTGTGGAGTGGGGCTTTTCTAAGGTCTTTATGAGCCTTGTAACACTGCGACCATTGCTGATCTATTGTGCTCGCCACCTACTATAGTTCTGCGCTAAGCCTCGTGTCATTTAAGAACCGCAGCAGGCTTTTGGCGCCAGATTGTTTTACCTCCTCAGGTTGGAGGTAGTGACCACCCAGGTGGTTGTATCTTTTACGCATCAGCGGGCCACACTCGCACATGAGGTGCTGGGGAGTTTCCTCTGCCCCTTGGCAGAACCTGCACATTTTTGTGTCTTTGAGCTTGAGGTTGAACATGTGTTTGTTCAGGCCACAATGCCCCGTGAGCGCCCTTACCAGTATGCGTAGATTGTTCCTATTTAGCGATAGGGCCTCACGGGCCGTCTTACGGTCGTAAGGCTTAATAAGCGCTTTGGAATGATTCAACCCTGGCGTGTTGTTCCAGTGGTTGACGGATTGTTCTAAACACATTTGTTTGAGCATTAGGTTTGCAAGGCTTTTTGGTACGCCACAGCAAGGTTCAGGGCTGTATAACGTTCCCTTTGCTCCCGTCCTAGCAAGTTCGTCGGCTTTTTTATTTCCCTCGATTCCTGCATGGCCTGGAACCCATCTTAGTATTACCCTGTTCTTTTCGCCCAGGGAATTCAGTAGTGATATGCAGTTTTTCACTAGCTTTGAATTAATGGTATTCGAGGCTAGTGCCCTAAGAGCTGCTTTGCTATCCGAGTGGATATAGATACGGTGGTTGGCGTAGTCCTTTTGGAGGTTGATATCCGCACATTCAATAATGTCGTAAACCTCCGCTTGGAATATGGAGGCGTATTTTCCCAAGTTTACACTTCTTTCGAAGTTTGGTCGCTCTCCATATATACCACAGCCTACGTCAAGTCCCGATTTGGACCCATCAGTATACCATTTAAGGCTACCGGCCTCCCATTGCAGTTGGCTTTTTAGCCAGTCGTCTCTGGGCGGCAGTTCCACTGTAAAAAGTTTTCCAAAGTTTAGGAGTGAGAGCATGGTGTCTGATACCATGTTGAGGGTTGGATTTTCACTGACTGAGTCAAGAACTGATCTTAGTGCTTGTAGATCCAGTTTACCTTCTCTCGGGCAGATAGCCTGTACATGCTGGCTTTCGCCACCTGTTGCAAATGAATGTGTAGGGGCGGTAAGTTCAGCAGTGCATCTAGAGCTGCTCCAGGAGTGGAGGACATTGCGCCAGTAAAAAAATAAATATGACCTAACTATTTAAATTATTTTTTAAATACAAAATACTACTTTTTGTGACTTAAATATAAAAGGCAGACATATGCTGCAGCTGACTTTTTTGTAGGAATTATCAATCTCTACAACTTTTCTCTAGAACTTAATCATATATCTCTCATCGTCAAGGCAGCGTTAGTTAAAAACCTTTTCGTTCGACCGCTTATTCTCCGACTTACTTTGCAAATCTGACTACCACGAAAAAGTCTTTTAATTTTTCGTATTAATATATAGCCTATGACACTCACAAATAACGTGGATTTTTATTGATAAAAGAATTTTCAAAATCGGTTCAGTAGATCCAGAGATTACTTCCTACAACATCAAAAACTTTACCTCGTTATAATATTATATTTAAAATTTTGTCACTTTTAGCATAAGTAATCTATTTTCATGACTATCGCATGATTACTATGATTATTTTGGCTGTAGACATTGTCAGGAAGTTAAATTATTATATTATTTTCTAATTAATAATGATTCTCATACCGATTATAAATTACTTAATTGAATTAATATAGTCACAACTATCACGATTGTTAATTTTCCTAAATTAATTACATAACTGAGAATATTAGACGCAACGACGCATCCATGTGTAGGAATGCCTACCTACTGGAGTAGAATGAAATTGTATTGTATTGTGCCGGACAGCTCGCGGGCCATAGGGTGGGGCCGTATTACTTTGGCCATTTTCATTGCCTCGTCGAAGGCAATGTTGCCATTGTGTTTCATAGTTTTCCGCTTGCCCTGGCGCGCAGCGGTTACTTCAAAGCTTTGATGATGAGCGATTCGGCGGATGGGACCACTGAAATGTCACCTGCCGAATCGGGAGCTGGGCGGTAATCTTCAAACCTTTCCAGTAACCTTTCCGATGTCGTAACCCAAATTTTCGGAGACAAACCGAGTGAGTCAGTCGACGGGTCTTCCGCTGGTGCAATTGCCCTTTAGCGGGGCTTCACGTGTGCCGGGCCTGTTGACCTAGCTTTCTGAGTGTGGCGTCGCAGGGCTGATCACCCTGCGGAAGGTATCTCGTGACCATCGCGCGCCACTCGCGATGATTTATACAGCCGACCCCCGTCGCCGCAAGTAGTCGGTGGCCGTCGGTGCTCAAGCAATAAAAAGTTTTTTTTTTTTTTTTTTGATTCAATATTTGTGGATTATGTATTTATCCATAATGATATCTATATATTTTTGGAATCTACTTAATCATACCTTTCAAATACGATGTATTTGTCTTAATTTATTGACATTAGGATATTTGGACAATGATTTATTTGACACTAGCTGACCCGTGCCCACTTCGTTGGGCGGTAAAACTTTTTACATGTGATGAAATTATGAGTGTGGTTTGGTTAGTACCGAGTGCTATGATTTATTTCCTAACTGCCAAAAGAAGGGTTATATTTTTACTGCATATGTATGTATGTATTTGCATGCCAATTTGACTATATTACCGTTATTTGTGAGTGTCTTCTTATGAGTGTCTT
Source organism: Micropterix aruncella (assembly GCA_944548615.1). Classification (NCBI taxonomy): domain Eukaryota; kingdom Metazoa; phylum Arthropoda; class Insecta; order Lepidoptera; family Micropterigidae; genus Micropterix; species Micropterix aruncella. The sequence goes on from OX155969.1 coordinate 28,744,631, forward strand.
ATTTGTGAGCGTATTATCTCTTTAACTATTTATGCAGTAAAAGTGAAATTATATGCAGTAAAAGGGAAAAGTCTTTTGTTTTAAACACTTGAGACGATAAATTTACTTATTTTGATCATAATTCGTAATTGTTGATAATATGACCAATAAACATGACCTGATTTTAATATAAAATGCTAATTTTTGTTACTTAAATATAAAAGTTAGACATAAGCTGTCGCTGACTTTTTTATAGGTATTATCAAGCTCTACAACTTTTCTCTAGAACTTAATCATATATCTCTCATCGTTAAGGCAGCGTTCGTTAGAAACGTTTTCGTTTGACCGTTTTTTCCGACTTACTTTGGAAATCCGACTACCACGAAAAAGTCTTTTTATTTTTCGGATTTATATATAGCCTATGACACTCACAAATAACGTGGCTTTCTATTGGTAAAAGATTTTATAAAAATCGGTTCAGTAGATCCAGAGATTACTTCCTACAACGTCACAAACTTTACCTTTTTATAATATTAGTATAGATTGGGACAGTTTAAGTACCCTACGACACCCGGGATGACATAACGATTCTATTCTATTCAATATCACACACTTCCAAATCGGTTCAAGCATTTAGAAGTTATATTGGAATAAAGTAACGAAGTACAAATGTACATACATACATGAACCCTGAAAACATTACACGCCTTTTTTGGGCAGAAGTGTAAAAAGGCCAATACCTCGAATCTAGGTCGGAGTGCGTTAGCTCAGTTCACCTTCAAGGCGACTGTTTTTTTAATAAACTAACAAATCAAAATAAATTGCGTTTTATTTGCGACGTTTCCTGAACTGCCCCGAGACCCCATATAACCAAGTTGGTGTGTCTGTGGGGAATTTTTCCCCTTGATATGAATATAAGCGACTGTTTATATTTATTCACTGTGGCATATGTAATCGTTCGCGATAAGCTCAAGAAATCTACAGATTGTAAACCTTTTTAAGTTTACTAGTTTTTTATCGAAATTTCGATAAAATATTACCTGGTGGATTTATTTATTTATTTATTTAAGAATTCATTACTATAAAACATTGATTAGCTAGCTTACAAAAATAACAGGAACCGAATGGCAAAACCTTAACCTTTTGCTTATTTGTTTCTGTCACCCAACTGGGACTAGCCCGTTCTAGGGTGGAGAGGACTCCAATATTACAATCAATCAATTGCCATAAATGTGGCCTTCAGAATAGTATTTAAAAAAATAATAATAAAAAAAATAATAAAAGGTAATATAACAATTAAAATGCAATTCCTTGATTTAATGGGCAATAAATATTATATAAAATTCGATTAAATAATATAAATAAAGTTATATGTGAGAAAAGAAAGAAACAGTCAATAATATTTAATATATGTTAAGTAATATAGGATTTAATATAAAAATACCTTGTCTAAAAAGTATAATTCATTGTCAAAGTCAAATATTTTTTGTTAGTTAGTTGACTGTTAAAATATACTTAACATACATATATGTTTAAAAATATGTTAATAATTTGTGCACCTAAGTTTTATTATATTATTATTTCTAACATTTGGTGTATGGTTAGTCTGTCATGATTCGATAACCATTTCTTTAATTTATTTTTGAATTCCCTAAATGTCAAATTCATTTCTATTTCCTTTCGGATTTCTTATTTTTGTTGAAATTTACTGAAAAACTGATAAATTTTGAAACATTTCCATCGCTTATAGAGGATTTGTCAACTCAATCACCATAAATTTGTAATGTGGTATGGACACGCCTGGTGTATCCTTAATTCTTATTCCTCCCAAATCCTAAATAAATGTTTCCAATATTTTATTCCTACCCTGTTATAATAAATAAGTACCTACGCAAAGTCATCGCTCGGACCATCTGCGCGGTCGGCGATTCAGTGATAAAATTTACGCGCTGCGGATCGTATCGCACGTCGTGAAATCCCGTCTATCCGAGATAGAAAAATGACCTAAAAATAACTTCCGGAAGTGCCGTGCAGTTTAGGGAGTTTGTCATCGGGATCAGCACCAACGTCTGGGTAGCTACCCATCAGCGAGGCAGCCAGAGAAGAGCAACAAGGAAGCGGTTTTTTCGAGGTACTCCTTTTCTTAATCCTGGATCTATTTCCACTGTGGCTGTTCAGCGCCCACCACACCTTAATTTAAATACAGTCCATTGCCTGACGTTCAGGATATCGACCATGGTATGTTATTTTAAAAATCAGAATCTGACAATCATTACAATGATTAGGCTCGTTTTTATCAACATTTTTCACAGGATATAGAAGATTATTAAATAATACTTAAGTCACGTAAAATTTTAGTCTTTTATCTAACTGCTAACATTGATTTTATAGCGTATTAGATTGTTCACCTTAGTACTACGATTTGGCAGCTAGAATTTTACTACGAAATGCATCGTGTAATGGCACTCATAGTTCCAAACATTCATTAATCTTCTCTTATGTTCAATATGGCGGCGTTCGTGGGTTTGGCAGTAGGGCGGCGCACCATAGATAGCGCTCTAAACACGCCTATACGCTATCCTATCCCGAAATGAAATAATAATATAATAAACTTACGATATTTCAAATCATAGCTCTTATTATTTTAATATTACGAGTATTTACATAGTAAATTTTTAATTAGGTATCCAGGTTTCAATATGTAATAATTACGCACTTTAAGTTCAGAGTGACTAGTACATGGCTTTCTATCTCTCTATGTTATTTCTGTGATGTAATCAGTAATATAAATATTATAAATGTCACTAATAATTGAATGTTATTATAATTATCATTATATACATTACTAGCTGCGCTCTGCGGTTTCACCCGCGCGGTGATGGAAAATTGTGATAATGATCATAGAAAACTATATATCTTTATAAATTATAGCCTATGTGTTATTCTGTTGTGTAAGCTATATTATTGTAAAGTTTCATCAAAATCCATTCAGTAGTTTTTGCAAGAAAGAGTAACAAACATCCATATTCTTACAAACTTTCGCGTTTATAATAGTAGCAGGAAGTAGGATTGGCTTTTATAATCAACAAGTCCTTACCAAAAACATGCATTATCAATGCTATTATACATGGCCAAATAAATTGCTAGTAGTTTAACCGGAAAATGCTATCAGCGCCGTCTGCATGTGTCCGGCGCAGAATGATTGCCAAAACATAATATGACGTTAGCGATCTAATACCATATCACGTAGGAATAGTGGTTTATAATATTCTTATAAATTGGCATGAGATAATGTAGACGTCTAAAAATGTAGTGGAAAACGGGCCTTTTCGCTGTATGTTTGTACTTCTCTGATTCTCAGATTCTCCTGTATGCCCACGATATATACAATGCTGTTAGTATAACATTTGTTGTTCAATGATTTCTAGTTAAACTTTTAATTTTGACTATGCGATGTGACTTTCATGGTGGTTTCGCCCTTAAAAGTCTCATTTTTCTTTATTTACGACTGTAGTGGCAAATCCAGCGGTCAGCGGTTAAACCGATCGAAAATCTGCCACCTTATTTTAGGGTAGCCATAGAACGACAAGGTGCAATTTTGGTGGCACCCAGGGGTGATGTGAACCGGCGTTTTACTGCCGATGGCACACCAGGTACTCGTAGAGGCGTGTCTCTCCTCGGCGAGTTGCGATACAAGGTGACCTTAAGCTCTTGTATCGTACGGTCTCCTTTTGCAGATTCCGCAGCGATCTCTTTTCCTATTAGATCGATCTAGTCTCCACTAGTTTGTAAATCTAGCCGCTCGCATAATTGAGGCATCAAGGTATAAGCTGTTATTGTCGCTTACCGTTTGAAGAGCAGTACTGTCCTGCGAAGCATAGATATCGTCGGGGTCGGGTTATAAACTCGGTCCTGTCGAAGTCTGGTCTCGCGAAGTTCTCTCTTGTGCACTCAATTATCGAAAGTTTTCCGAACACTGACTCTATTATTTTTGTCTCTACCGCTTGAAGGTTGAATAAAAAACTGTTTTCTTGTCACTTTATAATTCCACTTTCAATGTGGCTCAAATAAATTATAAATTCAATTATTTCTATTTGTTACATTGTATATGCGTTGTTATGTGTCTAAATAAAATAGGATATAACGTTGTATTTAGGGCTTGCTTTGTGTAACGATAAAAGTGTATTTATTTGTAGAGGCGCCAGCTACACATGCGAGAAATAGATGTTAGACCACATAAACAAATGCAAAGGGCCTCCCTCCGCCTGGGAAGTTACCTTTGTGCGTGGGAGTGGAGCGACGCCAAGGATACCACGGTAGCTCAGTCGTGCTCAGGGGTGGTTAAAATCCCGTGCTGACGTCGTCCAAATGTCGGGAGCATTCAAAGTGAATGGACGGTCAAATGTCCTAGTTGCGTTTTATTATAAGCTGAATTTCGGTATAACTTGTGAGAGGACTAAAAGAAGAAGAAGCGATATCAATTTTACCGCGCGGCGGCGACGAGATCGAATATTATGATTTATTCACCGCGCCCTCTATCGGCGTACCGACGAGGTACTGCGCCGGCGCGTGGCGATCGCGCCCGCTTGGAGCGCTCGCCCTCGCTGGCCGTCGGCGGCCTTAACGCGAATCAATGGCTAGATCGTCTAATCAAGATATTGGAAATGATTACTAGATAATTATAATTAAAAAAAAACGAGAAATGCTAATTTGAATTCAAGTACGCTATAAACCTGCAAATAATTAATAAAGTACTGCGGTTCCTTTCTCCGCTAAATGGTAAAATTAGTTATATGATTTTAAACTTTCTTTTATAAAATTATTCTTTTATTTATCCCTTGCCCTGAAACATTACTCTGTCCTGTGTTAGTCGGGTACCTATGGGACTATAGCCCGCTCTGACCCGGCGGTATTTTTTGCTACCGTCTCAAATTCTTCAATCCGCTCAATAATGATTATTAACTCAAATGAAAGGTTTATTTTAACAGAAAAATATATTTTATTTAATTATAAGAAAGAAAGCTAAGCCATAGCATATGGCGAATCCGAGTAATATAAATTTAGCAATATTCTAAGATTAGATTCATGGAAATTGAATGTTACGGCTTTCAATTTTTCAGGACTAAATTCGGCGAAGTGGGATTTTGGACAGGTACTGTGGTTCTTCGGGTTCTGGGATACAGGAGGAACACACTGCTACCCTCGGGAGTATTGGGAGGTTGCTTCTGGATTTTTTACCACCTGCTCCCCGGATACGATTTTAAATTTTAGATTATTATTTTGGAATCAATATTTAGATGGTACTAGAGAAATCGATTGAGGCGAGAAGACGGAATGCGATGCTTAGACACCGGGAATTACAGCTGATGCTACGCCCTACCTACCTCTGTTTCGACGTACTCAATTTAATAAATTTTGATTTTATATGACTCTAATTTATTCGCCAACGAAGATATGGCAACGGTAATTTACAGGGGATTTGGCTTTAAAAACAATCCTTTTAATTTAAATTTATTATTTTTGAAATCTGATTTTATGAGGGGAAGCTAATGGTTACAGATAGAAGACTTGCCTGTATAAGGTATGGAATCCGATGAGGTCCTCCCCGGATGCTGAACTGAGTTTAGTTGTAGATTTTAAAATTTACACAATTTAGCTCTAGACTGTGTCGACTGACGACTGATGGCACAAAATGAATAATTAATTGGGCGGTAGCCGGCCGCGCCCGCCAACGGCGGAGCGGCCGGTCTCTTGTCGACCGTCCTCTTCGGTGGTTGCCAGCCAAAAAAAAAAGGAAGATTTCTCTTCTCTATATAAAAATATTCTACCTTACTCGATTTAAAATTAATTAGGGACGTGCGCGACTTGTCGCCTATATACGGTAAGATGTTCGATGTCTCGCGTCTACTGCGCGATGACAAATTTAATTGATTTGATTATTTAGACTATTTAAATTAAAGTTTGTTTACAATAAAACTAGGCCCTAACAGCGTGAAAGAATGAAAATTTTTTAAAACAAAATATGTTACTTTTGTTTTTGTTGTTATTTTTCTTGCCTCTCGTTTCCATGGTTTCTCTCGTTTCCATGGTTTCTTTAATATGCTATGTTGGTGATTCCCTTATTCAAAACTGTAGATTACATATATTCACGGCTTTGTTGTGTGCAATGTTTACGGTACTATGAATATTTTAATATTAATATTATTGGTAGTTAATTCTAAATACAACTATTTTGCCGAGACAACGACTAGCTGACCCGTGTCCACTTCGTTGGGCGGTAAAACATTTTACTTGTGATGAAATTATGAGTGTGGTTCGGTTAGTACTGAGTGCTATGATTTATTTCCTGACTGCCAATTGAAGGGTTATATTTTTACTGCATATGTATGTATGTATTTGCATGCCAATTTGACTATATTACCGTTATTTGTGAGTGTCTTATTTGTGAGTGTCTTATCTCTTTAACCATTTATGCAGTGAAAGGTAAATTATATGCAGTAAAAGGGAAAAGCCTTTTGTTTCAAACACTTGAGACGATAAATTTACTTATTTTGATAAGAATTCATAATTGTTGATTATGACCAATAAACATGACCTAACGATTTAAATTATTTTTTAAATTTATAATACTACTTTTTGTGACTTAAATATAAAAGTTAGACATATGCTGTCGTGGACTTTTTTGTATGCATTATCAAGCTCTACAACTTTTCTCTATAACTTAATCATATGTCTCTCATCGTTAAGGCAGCGTTAGTTAGAAACATTTTCGTTCGACCGTTTTTTCTCCGACTTACTTTGCAAATCCGACTACCACGAAAAAGTCTTTTTATTTTTCGGATTAATATAGCCTATGATACTCACAAATAACGTGGCTTTCTATTGGTAAGAGAAATTTCAAAATCGGTCCAGTAGATCCAGAGATTACTTCCTACAACGTCACAAACTTTACCTCTTTATAATATTAGTATAGATTTCGGATTTAGTATGACGATAAGTAGGAATTAAATACACGCAAAAAGCAAATGACCTCACAGGACCGACACGTTTCGCGTTAAGGTCGGCCTACGAGCGTATAACGTATGGGCATCAGCATTACCGAAAGTGATGTGGAGAGTGCGTGCTATACGCGAATTCGTTTATGGGCGGACCCTAATTTCAGGGCCCGTATCGCCCGGCCCGACGGAGACGGCCTTATTCAATTAGGCGAGGCCTCGGCGGAGATACACCTTCAGATATAACATGTCTCCGCGTAGATCTGGCGGTAGATTTGGCGGACCCTATGCGGGCTATTATACCTAATTGATAAAGACTTTTAAAGGAAACGAATGCTTATGACGATGCATACAAGAAGTGTTTCAGATGTACCTCGGCGGCTTAAGTGCCACCAAAATATGCAAGGTTTAAGAAATAAAACTCTGGACGCTAGCGTGGAACTGGAAAACCGAAAGGCAAACATATTTTGTGTTAGTGAATCGTGGTTTAATGAAAATGAAAAAAATACTATTACTATATCTGGATTCACATTAGCTAGTTGTTTTACTAGAATCAACCATATTAGGGGCGGATCTGCCATATTTGTAAGATCAGGTGTATCATTTAACCCGCTGAGCACGTAACATCCATTTGGGGACATGAATGGCGGCCGCCGAAATTCCGAAACGTCCACTACTGGATATAGCGCTCGGCTCTTACGAAAATGTCGTTTAAATTTCGAAATGCGATTGTATATTCTATCGAATGATGCCATAATATAGCCAAATATGCAACACTATGAAATTGCTCGATTGCCGCATGCGATGTTAGAAATATGAATTACTACATCCCTTACAAAATCGATGACCTCATTTCTGACGACAGTCGCGAACTGCCCATTCGCGGCGGCGTATAATTCCGCGACGTGTTGTGTTGTGAATTGTTTTGTGTATATAAGTGCAGTGCATACCGGATAAAAGTAAGTAATTTCCATTTTTAAGTAGTTTAGGCCTTAGGATTAAACAATTTACACAGCCCATTTGCTGTTTTTCACGAATTTTCGAAGAAAACACTTTGGCAAAACGTAACGGCTCGCGAAAGATGGCCGTTTTTATTTTGTAATGTTTGTGAAATATCCCGTTATATCGCGAAACATGACGTAATGTCGCTTTAATTTACTAATAAAATAGGTATTGCTTCATTTACATCCTAAGTTATCACATAATTAGGCGTATTTTGAACATTATATGTTGTTTTCTAATATGGCACGCGAAAATGAAACTTGTTTTGATAATTACTATGAGAGAAAAAAGTGTGATTTTCCATAGTTTTTCGATGAAATGTGACTCTTTGGAGTATAGTAATTAGTTATTAGACATATAATAAGTCTATGATAAGACAATATAATTGAAAAAATCTAACGAATTTTATATTATGGGCATTCAAAGTTTATTATTAGGTTCGGAAGTCGGAAACTCTCAAAACTTTAGATTTTTCTATAATATCAGACAAAGCTCAAAGTTCTGGTGTGATTTCTAAGAAGAAGTGATGTAGTAATAAAGTTATTTTGAAAGAATTTCATATAAAAAAATACCATAAGTAGTCACAAATTAAAAATTAAAAAAATTTTTTTTTACGAGAATACATACAATTTTTCTTGGCTGAATAAATAAATATTTTTTCCGTATTTTTGTATGCAAATAAGTAAAAAAAAAATATCGCTTTGGTAAAGCATTTAATAAAGAACATAACTGTATTTACAATTTTTGATATTTACAAAAACTGTATTTACAAAAAAATCGAAATGATTTTATAGGCGAGTTTTTTCAGTTTGCCAATTTTGTAATATTTATTCATTATTATCTTAATTGTTTTACGAGATAAGGTTATAATGTTTTATATGTCAAATTTCAATGCGATCATTTTTCTATTAATCTTTTTTTAATCCGATTAGTGGTTTATAAGTTATGATCGTTTTTCTCAAGGCCGTTGACTCGCGTCGATTTTTTGCGCGAATATGTCGCGCGCAAAAGTGATGTTTTTGGGCGCGGTGAGTTTTTACCTCGCAACGTGAGGGGTTAAAGTTCGTGATGATATTTGCAAACTGTCTGTTGAAACGATAATAGAAATTAGTTGTGTCCAACTCCCTGAATTCTCAGCATACATTCTCTGCTTCTATAGAAGCCCGCACACAGATTTTCAAGCATTTATTAATATTTTAGAATCAGCATTAGATAAACTAGTCAGTACTTCTACCATAATATTATGTGGAGATTTTAATACTAACTTTGCTGAGAAATGTAATCAGGGCGATGCTTTAATGGATGTTTGTCTGTCTTATGATCTGATCAAAACCATCAATTTCCCAACAAGGACAACAGCCAGCAGTAGTAAATGTATTGATAATATTTTCACTAACTCAGAAGATTTTTCCGTTACCACAGCTTACTGCAGACTGTCAGATCATAGCGGACAAATGATCACTCTAAAGTGTCACAATATTTTAAAAAATGCTGTACGCACTTATTATAATAGAAAAGTAACAAAAAAGAGCCTTGACGACTTTCAGGCAGCCCTGATTGAAAATAATTTCGTGGTATCTACAGACAACCCACATCGAGCATACCATGACTTTTTAAAATGGTATCTGTCAGCGCTGGATAGCTCAATTCCTATGAGGCAGTCAACTCGAAAGCAATCAAAAAGTTTTAACGATTGGGCAACACCGGGAATTAAGATATCCAGAGCGCGGATGTTGCATTTAAATGAAATTCAAATAGAAACAAATGACAGCTTTGTCCTTGATTTTATTAAATTCTATAAAAAAAACTGACAAAAAAAGTGTGTGGGTTGCCAAGCAAAAATACTTAAAAAATAGTATTGATAATTCTGATAACAACATTAGGGCAGCCTGGAATATCATCAAGAAAGAATGTGGCCGCAGTATGCCAGTAAATAATGGATTGCATCTCACAGTAGATGGTGAGCATATAGACGATGCGGGAACAGTCGCAGAACACTTTAATGATTATTTTGTTAATGTACCTAGAAATTTAAGTAATTTAAATACAGCACACTGCACAGCTTTAAGCTTACTTTATAGCTATTGCAATAGAAACCCAATATCATTAGGGTTTTCTCCTACCACTTCCGAGGAAATAGTCAAAGTTGCCAAAGATATAAAATGTAAAAATTCAACTGATCTGTGGAATATCTCCACAAAAATCCTTAAGAGTTCTGTCACTAGCATCGCAGACGAATTGTCGGTTATTTTTAATCATTGTTTGGAATATGGATTCTTTCCCACGGAATTGAAACTGGCAAAAGTGATACCCATTTACAAAAAGGGATGTTGTGACAACATGACTAATTATCGCCCTATATCGCTTTTGCCAGTTTTTAGCAAGATTCTTGAAAAAATTATTCTCACGAGATTGACCAATTTCTTTTCAGAAAATAATAGTCTCAGCATTAAGCAATTTGGTTTCCAAAAAAATCTTTCAACCCAAGATGCCATTGCTAATCTCATAAAGAAAACACTACTAAGCCTTGACAATAGCAAAAAAACAGTTGGCATTTTCTGTGATCTCTCTAAGGCTTTTGATTGTGTAGATTCGTAGAACATTCAGTTCTACTAGAGAAACTAGAACACTACGGGATTAGGAATAGGGAACTAGCGCTCATACAGTCCTACTTACAAGGTCGTACCCAGATTACGCAAGTGGGAAGTAGCAAAAGTACCCCACAAAGTATCTCCAAAGGTGTCCCTCAAGGCTCTATACTTGGCCCCTTTCTTTTTCTGGTTTATATAAACGACATCCCTGATTGCATTAGGTCAGTAGATGATGAGATTATCCTATTCGCCGATGACACATCCCTTCTTTTTAGCGATAAAAATAGAGACGAGCTTGAAATAAGGATTAATGAAACGATAAATAGACTTGCTGTCTGGTTCCAAGTTAATAAACTCTCGTTGAATGTTTCAAACTCTAAAACAGTGTGTTTTTCTTTACGGCCGTCCGACTCTAATAATATAGCCTTATTCTTTGGAACAGACGAATTGGAAAATGTCTCTTCTACTAAATTTCTAGGTTTGCAGATCGACCAAAAATTGCAATGGTCCGATCACTTAGAAGAGCTTAGTAAAAAGCTGTGTAGGGCTGTTTACGCAATAAAAAAGATTAGAAATTTATGCGGCTTTGAGGCTGCTAAATCTGTATATTTTGCTTATTTTCATTCTTTGATGACATATGGTCTAATGTTTTGGGGAATGGCAGCAAATTCGAAGAGGATTCTTATCCTTCAGAAAAGGGCTTTACGCAGTCTTTACAGAGCTTCTCCAAGAGCTTCGTGTAAGCCGTTTTTCATCGAGTCGGGAATCATGACGATGTACTCGTGCTATATCCAACAACATATTATGTTCGCTCGTAAGCACATATCGGATGTCCCGGCGAATAGCGATTTCCATCAACACAATACAAGAAATAAATTTGATCTACATCTAAATCGGCACAGGCTTAGTAAAATGCGCAACAGTTTCCTTCACCAAAGCCTGTGTTATACAAGGTCCCAACACATATCAGAAGTCTTGGAGAGAACCAATTTAAAAAAGTCTTATTTAATGGCCTAGTCAAGAATCCTGTATATGACTTAAGAGATTTGGATAATGCTGAATTCTTATTCCAAGAGCATCCTAATATAAAATAACGGAAAATTCATAATAATCAACTTTGCCAAAGAGCGTAATTTTAATTTTTATTTTTATCGACGACGGCTATATTGCTAGATTTGACAATTAACTTAAATTTAGATATTTTTAATATACCCTTATCTATTTTCATGAACGTCATATTATTGCCTTGATAATTATGACTACAGACATTGAGCTCTTTTTTTGATCAGCAATTTTGATTATTAGATTATTTTCTATTTATCAATGGTTTCCAAACCAATTATAATTTAATAAAATTAATTTATATTGCCACAACTATATCATGATAGTTAATATTCTTTAATTAATTACATTATTTAAAAAAAAATAGAGGCAAAGACGCATCCAAGTGTAGGAAAGTCTACCTACTGGAGCAGAAATAAATTGAAATTGAAATTGAAATTAAGCCGCGTACACATATTTACATTACAACATGTAATGTAACAAAGGTTGCAACAATTTGTCATTGTCTCCGAGCGCACAACACGCGCTCACTACGAGCACGGTACGGACATAATAACCCCAAACATCAGCTCTCACAAACATCGGTATTATAGTACAGTCCGCTTGGAGGTGTTAACTACAATGGGCGAACCCGTCGCCCCAGGAAGTTTTAACGATATTGATCGTTCTGCCTCTCGTAAGGTGGGCGTAGAAGACTCTGGGATGAACAGTTCAATGTCTAGTTACTCCACTCTCCTAAGAAGCTAAAGCCTTACCGCGAGATACCGGATTGAACCCAGCGGGTGGCCTAGCGCCCTTACTGCCAGTTTAGGCCAGATTTATGGTTACGGATTCGAGGTCGCTTACGCGATCCTCTTCTTTATGTAGCGGTGATTCGGTATCTACCGAATCTATCGCGGTCTACTGCGTCCATTGCCCACCTATCTACCACTCGGGATAGGGTGGTCGAATTGGCCATTTCAAGAGACGTCCCCCGTTATCAGTCGGAATGCATAGTTGATTGTCTGACGCCGCACGGTGCGCAAACGAAAAGCGATTCCAGGGGAACTATCCCGCGGCACAGAGCCCTACCCGGGCTCGTACTTCTACGTGGAGGCTACCAGATGGGTGCGGACCTGTGAGTTGAGCCGACTCTAACACATGGGTCATTATGGCCCTACTGTACTGGGCCCATTAACTCTCACAGTACAGTGCAAAGTGTCACGAAGCAAAAGGTTATAACGATAGTGAGCCATCTGAAGTTGAGTGCGCATATTACACAGAGATGTGTGTGATCTGTCAGATCAAAAATGTGTGTGATCTGTCAGTTGTGTGAACCTATCCTGTGCAATTTCGTGAAAAACTAATAAAATAGTAAAGTGTTTGACTCAATCATTTGTCATTAAGTGGCGGGTCCATAAATGCATCTGTGGAAGTGTAATGAACTGTGGAAGTTACATATTTTCTCTATTAAACCGAAATAAATTGTGGTTCGCATATTAACGCAATAAATAGACTACCCCCAATCTAGTGTCAGATTAGGCTAGAGCTGTCCAGTTATATTCTGTTCAAGTATCAGTTAAAAGTAGCTACAAATACGAATACCTTCTTCAAACGGCCGTGCCCCGCGTCGTTTGCAATTCACGCGCCGCTGGTTATTGATTATTAAATTAAATTATAAGAATGCTGTTTTCTAAATAGTCACTTACTATGTTTTGCTGATGACATGAAGATTTTCAAAATAATTAAATCGCTCGGTGATATCTCCGACCTTCAGGCGGACCTTTCAAGATTGGACAGTTACTGTCTCTCTAATAAAATTGACCTCAATCCATCCAAGTGCACCGTTGTCACTCATTAAAGTTTCATACCTTGCAGAGGTGCAGCGTGATTAAAGATCCTGGTGTCATTCATGATTCTCATCTACTGTTCGATAATCACGTTCAATCCATTGTTTCTAAAGCTTCCAAAGCTTTAGGTTTTGTTATGAGGAGTGCAGCTTGCTTTCACCGTGCTAAAACTTTCAAGATCCTTTACTGCACTTTTGTCAGAAGCATCTTGGAATATGCATCTCAGGTATGGAACCTTTGTTATGACAAATATATACATAGAATCGAGCGCATTCAAATGAAGTTCGTGAAATATCTCTGCTTCCGTCTGAAAATCCCATACATCTCATCTAACTATTTCAATTTATGCAAGAAATTTCATATCCTCCCCTTGATTAAGCGGCGTGAAACCGCGGACTTAACCTTTTTGCTAAAAATTACCTCCAATAATATTAACTGTCCTGAAAATCTACTCCCTACAAAATTTAAACAGCTGGAGGACATAAAATTTAAAAAAAATCATCAAGGAGATGCTGATAGGCCACCCTTTCTATAATCTGGCCGAATTTGAGGGCCATGATTTTTCAAATATTGTGCTAATTTAAATTACTTAAAAAAGTAGAGCCTTATTGTCTGATTATTTTATATTATGGTCTTATATCTGTACTTTTAGTTTAAAATGCATAACGTAGATTTAATTTGATTATTTAACATTTTACTGACAATTTGAATGTTACGATGAATAATTTTACTACGTATCTTTTCGAATTACTAACTACTTCAAATATTAGGCTTCTATTTTGATTATTTATATTTATAGTTTGACAATCTAGTGGTTATTTCTTGACTACCTATGTAGGTTCAGTAAAGAGTAGTAACGAAACTTACTACCTAACCCAAATATTTTGACACGTCCAAGAGCGGTCTTTAGACGTCAATTGGACACGACAAAAATGTAATGTAATGTAAACATTCATATTTCAAACGAGCGACACAATGCAATGAAGATTTATATTTTTAAGGTGACAAAATATTTGATTCCCTCATTCATTTTTATGGCGGATTTAAATATTATTTGTGCAGCTTGTATATGATATATTCTAACAAAAAATGATGTCGCACAACACAGTGATGTCGGTCTAACACGGCATCTGTGTACCAAAAATCAATTCTATAAATTCAATATTTCCAGGACGATATATTACCTACATACTAGTGCGCCTGGTGGACCGATTTTAAACACAATATTTTTAAATCCTTGCCATGATCAAATGATGCCTGCATAACAAATGTCAGCTTAATCGGATTAAGCATTTGGGTGATATCGTTGAGGAATATATACAAACTAGCTGACCCGTGCCCACTTCGTTGGGCGGTAAACCTTTTAACCTGAGATGAAATTATGAGTGTGGTTCTGTTAGTACTGAGTGCCACGATTTATTTCCTGACTGCCAAAAGAAAAGTTATATTGTTACTGCATATGTATGTATGTATTTGCATGCCAATTTGACTATAATACCGTTATTTGTGAGTGTCTTTTTGTGAGTGTCTTATTTGTGAGCGTATTATCTCTTTAACTATTTATGCAGTAAAAGGGAAATTATATGCAGTAAAAGGGAAAAGTCTTTTGATTAAACACTTGAGACGATAAATTTACTTACTTGTGAGTGTCTTCTTGTGAGTGTCTTATTTGTGAGTGGTCTTATCTCTTTAACCATTTATGCAGTAAAAGGGAAAAGTCTTTTGTTTTAAACACTTGAGACGATAAATTTACTTATTTTGATATGAATTCATAATTGTTGATAATATGACCAATAAACATGACATAACGATTAATTTTTTAAAAAATATATAAAATACTACTTTTTGTGACTAAAATACTACTTTAAATATAAAATTTAGACATATGCTGACGCTGACTTTTTTGTAGACATTACCAAGCTCTACTACAACTTTTCTCTAGAACTCAATCATTAAAGCAGATCTCTCATCGTTAAAGCAGCGTTCGTAAGAAACGTTTTCATTGGACCATTTTTTCCCCGACTTACTTTGCAAATCCGACTACCACGAAAAAGTCTTTTCATTTTTCGGATTAATATATAGCCTATGACACTCACAAATAAAGTGGCTTTTATATAAATCACAAATAACGTGGCTAATTGCTAATAATACTGCAATATTTCCGAATTCATAATTGTTGATAATATGACCAATAAACATGACCTAACGATTTCAATTATTTTTTAAATATAAAATACTACCTTTTGTGACTTAAATATAACAGTTAGGCATTTTTTGTAGGCATTATCAAGCTCTACAACTTTTCTCTAGAACTTAATCATATATCTCTCATCGTTAAGGTGAATCGTCTTGGTCGCATTACATACAGATTTCATTTCCCATAGGAACCGAAAATATTACCGTATTCCTTATTTGTTTGATACCAAAAAAATGTACAGAAAATTACGTCCCCGGGAAATAAATGTCATGAATTTTCGATGCTTAAAAGGCGTTCATTTTGAATTTCAAACTAAAATAAATTTCACTATTGTCTACGCTTGTGTTAGTAGACAGTGTGAGCGAGTGGGTTTGCTCGCGAGTGAGCGCGCCAACATGTTATGAGACAGCGCTATGTGAAAGAATGAAATGGATGTCGCCGATACCGGCGCGGGCGGACGCCGCGGCGGAGAATCGCAGTAATGTTTATCAGTGGTAATGTTGCCAAGCACCTAGGCGCAACACTATCGCAGTCAATTAGCCTTTGAATAGTTTGTCAACGAGGTGTACCCTACTTACTTACTTTTCCAAGTTTAATTGTTAGTTAAGAGCCGTATTACAAAATAGCGTAGGTATTCTTTTAAAACGAGTTGAAAAAATGAACGCATTTTTTTTTGGATGTAACTATAAAAGATAGGATAAATAAATAAATAACTATTCAACCCTGGGAGAAAAACCGCGGCACTAAGCGCTCTTCTCTTGCGCAAGCAAATATATACACAATTTCTAATTGTTTTTTGCAGTGTTTTCTCCTTTCTAATGACAATAATTTATATTATGTCGTATTGCTAAAAGAGTGAACTTTAATATAGTATAAGTATTATATAAGAATCTTATTTTATTTCTGAGAAAATTAGAATGATACAGGAAGATTTTTTTTTAATTTTGTGTAATTGTAAGTAATGTATACCTTGGATATGTGGTCAAAAAACGAAAAAATAAAGCCGTAGTGTACATCAAGAATACATGACGGACATAAAAAAAAATAGTATACGGTTTTCGTTGTAGTGATATTACTGTATTAAGGAGCTCAAAGTTTGCCTTCCGAGCGTTTTACGAATAACGACTTTCGGAAAATGGGCTGAATAAGTAAATAATATTCGTTACATCTAAAATTAAAGGCCGCTATGGTCAACATCAAGAAATGGTCCAGGTAATTCAGTAATTAAAGTTTGTAGAAATCTCTTTATTTCTTGGAATTAGAACGCCAAAAATCCACTTTTCTTGCCTTTCTGGAAAAAATATGTGAACGGGCTCTTAAGTTAGTTTAGTAGTTAGGTGTACCCTACTTACTTACTTTTTCCATAAGTTTAATTTTGAATTCAAAACCATGAAACGTGCATACCAAAAACACGAATATTGTGGCCCAAAACCAAATAGCTATGATGAAACATCATGGCTGGAAATGACGTAAGTACCTTATACCTATCTATTATAATTGTATTTTATACCTATATAATTAGTAGAGAGAGGGGTCATTCCTTACCAGTCGTCATTAATAGTAGATTAACAAATCTATGTCCTGAAGTAAACTTTGGAACACTGAACCTTTATTTTAGGCGACGTGTAGCCTGGAATAACGATGGGTCTCTTGATAATATTAGAAATGCGCCTGCGGATATACCCACCCAACATGAAATGCACGCCAACATAGCAGGTATACAAATTAATGTAAAAACATATACACGTGTACCGAAAATGCACGTGGACGCCAGTACTTCCCAATGTAAGTGTAACATGTCGCATCGTACGTTTTATTAATCACACTGTGTATTCTAAATTCAATAATAAAATTAATCCATTTTATCACGTGCAGCTTATCATATATATGACCATGGTGAGCCATGGCCAAAGAAGAAACTTCAATCCTAATTTCTGGCAGAGAAGTTTATAATAAAGATTGTATAATGTTATCAAAATAGGGTAAACCTATATAAAATTGTATAATGTTAAAAAAATATAAAGAAACATTGTTGAAAACAATATAATATTGTTATATATATATACATATATCTATATATATATATATATATATATATATATATATATATATATATATATATATATATATATATATATATATATATATATATATATATATATATATATATATATATATATATATATATATATATATATATATATATATATATATATATATATATATATATATATATATATATATATATATATATATATATATATATATATATATATATATATATATATATATATATATATATATATATATATATATATATATATATATATATATATATATATATATATATATATATATATATATATATATATATAGACTTTTTTATTGAAAATTTTGTATTTTTATACACTTTAGGGTTTTTGGTTAGTAAAAGGGATAGAGTTGAGTACCTTAGCCGAACGTTTCGGAGCCCGTGGCTCCTTCCTCAGCGGCGAGAAGAATACTGGCATCCGCTTCTGTCACCAACGGCTACCCGCTTTTCTTCTGTGGTACTGGGAGAATGGTGATTTGGCGGGATGATAATGTGAATTTAAATTAAAATGGTTTAATTTTGAATTTAAAAAAATTACATTTTTTTTTTTAATTTTATTAAAAATATATATATATAAAATAGTTGTAGCGCATGTGTGTTAAAAGTGTTTGAACTACATATGTGTGGGGAGGTGAGTGTGTGTGAGTATGTGTGTTGGATTGTGTGGGTGTGTGTATGCGATGAATATGTTAATTTCGTTTTGATATGTGTTAATAATGGAACACTCAGTGTTGGACGTTTAGTCCGCACCCCTGGCAAGCTCCTAGTACCCATATATGTCCAAGTTCCCACGTTTTAAGTTTTATTTCCGGTGTATCGGCTAAGGTACTCAACTCTATCCCTTTTACTAACCAAAAACCCTAAAGTGTATATATATATATATATATATATATATATATATATATATATATATATATATATATATATATATATATATATATATATATATATATATATATATATATATATATATATATATATATATATATATATATATATATATATATATATATATATATATATATATATATATATATATATATATATATATATATATATATATATATATATATATATATATATATATATATATATATATATATATATATATATATATATATATATATATATATGTATAAATATATATTTTTATACATTTTTAGGTATGTAAACGGAAAACTACGACACCATGTCATGGACACGTTAAAACCATTCTTTATGGTAGTAAATTTTCAACAAGAGCAACCATTGTCGGGCAGCTAAATGAGCCAGTTATACGAGAAAGATTTGCGGTTGAAAATAATAAACAGATACGTAAAGCTGGTCTATATGTAGATCCGGAATACAATTTTATTGGCGCGAGTCCTGATGGTAAGAAAATTGGAAATCAATAGACTTTTATTCAGCTAATTAAATAATTACACAGCTCTTTGTAAACATTCATGGTGAAATGCATCATTTAGATACCCTTCATAATTTTAGGCATAGTAATTGGTGAAGAAGCTGTGCTTGAAATTAAATGTTTTCCATCGCTGGAACAGTGGGAAGTAAAAGAAGAAGAAGAAAAAAAGATAGTGAAATGAAACAACGTAAAAGGAAAAAAACAAATATGGACACCACAGGGTTAACGCTCGTTCAAAAGGCTGCGGCAATAAAACCCAACTTCCCCCTTATTTTTCAAAATGATGGCAGTTTAGTTATGAACATGAAACACAATCATTTTTATCAGGTAAGCTTCAGAAGCTTAGGTGAACCTGTTTACATAATTTGGTTTATTTGTAATTTTTAATATATGATTACAGGTGCAAGGTCAAATGAGGGTCACGGGAATGAAACTTTCCTATTACGTCGCGACAGCATGGTTATCGGACCCTCTTACTATCGTCAAAGTGAATGCTGATTATCAGTTCATAGAAGATATGATGAAAAAACTGGTACACTTCTATAAAACTTGTGTAATACCAGAAATAATCCTGAGACGAGTACAGGGTGGAAGGGGTCGGTGCATCGATCCCAGTGAAATAATCGAAGCCAGGACAAAAACAAAAGACTAATTTATCTTGTCTTTCGCAGATTTCACGACAAATGTGGAATTCCGTCCGTTTTTATATTTTATATTTTAGAATATATATTTTGTGATACTATATTTCCCGAACTGTATCATTAAAAAACTGTCTATAGTGTGAATGGAATAATACAAACTGGGTTGTATTTTTTTTGGAATTTTACATTTAAAATAAACTTGCGGTCGCGGGACCGCCGTCAGGAACGAAGTTCTTTACAATTTTACAAATATAAACACGTTTATATAATTGCTATATCGAGCGGTAACGCTTTTTCGTTATTGGGACATTCCATGCAAAAGAGGAAAATGATATTTTAAAATTCAATTAATTATCTTATATAATTCAATATATTTTCACATTTTGTACTTGTATCATCAGCCACAATGAGCTGTCCCACCAGCCACAATGGCTTGTCCCACCAGCCACAATGACCTGTCCCACCACTCACAATTATAAATATTTATTTTGTTGCGTCTACGAACGTTAGCAATCTATTTTTTTAAGGAAACAAAAGCATAGAGTATATATTTTACAACATAGAAACAGCTATAAATAGGATAAAAACGATTTTACCGCTTGAATTTAGTAGAACCCGTCGTTTCGGCGCTGTTGCAAGAGATGTTGTCCAGGGTAGATAGGGTAGACCGTCCAGGGTAGCAGTCTACCCTGGTCAACGACGCATGCAACAGCGCCAAAACATCGTGTTCTACTAAATTCACGCGGTAAATTCGTTTTTATGCTATTAAAAACAAAAAGAAATGTTACCGTAAAAATATACAGGGGATATACCGCACCGATTTCATTTTGTGATAAATCGTTCAATTTTCTCTTATAAATCTTTATTGTGATATTTAAAACTAAATATGACTTTCGCAACACTTTTGAATTTTCTTCTTATTTTGACAACAGTCTATATTTGAATTTTGTACTTATTCAGTCAACGTAACGACATTTCGTCTGTCGTTTTCGGCGGATTGCACGCCTTGAATAAACTTCGTTCCAAAAAATGTATTTATTTCTACCACTATGACCAATCCTTGACTTATAAAAAGGTTTAAAACGAATTTACCGCGTGAATTTTGTAGCACCCGACGTTTCGGTGACGTTGCAGTCGCCGTTGTCCAGAGTAGATTAAAAGAGCCAGACTGCAACGTCACCGAAACGTCGGGTGCTACAAAATTCATGCGGTAAATTCGTTTTAAACCTTTTTATAATGTCAAACAAACGCGATAGTCTTCAATTTCATAACCCTTGACTCTTTTAGTATTTCACCAGAAGGGTGTTATAGCAACGGTCTTTACTATGTATAGGTACATAGTAATGTATACAATTACATACCTACAAAGGTTCTTAGTTTCCAAGTCAAGTAATTCCATTTATACCAAAAATATATTGGTATCGTCTGGCAGCACTGCTCGGATCTGCCGGTCTAATAATTGCTTAGCGAAATACGCACTTTCGTGGACTGCATAAGAGCGTAATTTAAGTAAAGGTTTGCTGCCGTCCGCAGCACCGCTAGCATGTCTACTAATTGTTTAGCGAAATGCGCACTTTTGTGGACTGCATAAGAGCGTAATTTATGTAAAGGCGAGCTGCCGTTCGCCGCGAGACTGTGTGTGTAGATGAAAGTTCGCTATATCTGAATCGAAATTGGTCTGTTTTCCCCATTAATTTCGTAATGCGGTTGATTATCGCGGTGATACGAAGTACATCGAACCGTGTATATGTAAAGTTCCCGGTAAATTTATTTCGTAATTTTTACTGCACTGAGAGAGCTAAAAATCGTATTTTTCTGTTAATATTGCTTACAACGCCATCTATTATCAGAATAGTTTCGTCGGACCGCGACGAATCACCTTAAGGCAGCGTTAGTTAGAAACGTTTTCGTTCGACCGTTTTTTCCGACTTACTTTGCAAATCAGACTACCGCGAAAAAGTCTTTCCATTTTTCGGATTAATATATAGCCTATGACACTCACAAATAACGTGGCTTTCTATTGGTAAAAGAATTTTCAAAATCGGTTCAGTAGATCCAGAGATTACTTCCTACAACGTCACAAACGTTACCTCTTTATAATATTAGTATAGGTAGACACACACACAGACACAAGCAGACTATAGTCTTGAAATGGTCCTAATCGTCTCTGGGGGCTGAAAATAGATATTTCTGTCTTCATCGGGAATAAAAAAAATGCGCGTTCACAATACTTTCCCTCCTGGTCGATCGGTGGGCCTGGCCTGGTGGGAGGTAATAGACTACGCATCGATTTAAAAAATGTAAATAAACTCAGTGTTAAATTAAGACATTTTTCGTTGGTTGGGATGAGTCCTTGCCGCGTGGACTTGGACGATGAGTTCTCCCGGCAAAGTTACATTTTCGGCAAAGTTACATTGGCCGTCTACAAATGCATCGGGAGGACTGTCGTTTATTTCCGCGCGGTATAGATCCGTTTTCTCTCAACTAATGAATATTTACGGATGTATTTTTTGTTTCATAATTTAGTTTGTAAAATATTTTCAAATAATTTCGAACGGCGTAAGTTATAATCGGCATAATAAATAAAATACAAACGGAGCTGCCATGGAATTCACCGACCAAAAAGCGGGCCCATCATATATAATTATTACACTTCTGGGAGGTGAACGGTGGATTCCGGGCTAACGACCTGTGGTAGGTTTAGGACAGCTGTCTTGCCACATGTGAGCGTTCACCTTACCACCCATTCGCTCCCCCTTCGAAGCCATAGAATTTGAGATACAGAAATCGCGGTTTTAGATAATTTTTCTAGAAAGGAGTTGATTGTTTTCCTGGAGAGACCAAGATCTTTAAAAAGGTGAAACAAAGATTTAGGTGGTGAGAAAAAGGTGAAACAAAGATAAACAGAGGTGAAACAAAGACATGCTTTTTTAAGAATTATGCATCTAACTATAAGTTCATGCTGTTACTTAACTAAATAAATAAATAAAATAAAAATACAATAAGACATATCAGCCATTAATTATGTTACCGGTCAGTAAAACCACAATAATAGTTGGCTTCGTGCTCGCTGCGATTCGACGTGGATTGCGTACGAACACAAAGGGCTTGCATTGGTTCTAATATAATTGCAATTATGTATATTGGACGTAATTATATTGGTACCAATGCAATAATTGGATCTAATAATACATTGGTTCCAATATAATTGCATCTATTAATATTATGAACCGCCCTACCTTTGGGTTATTATTCAAAAAGTAGTTGAAACATTGTTGGGTTTTCTCATTAGATTTCTTAACGCCCCGAGCCGCGAGATTTCGCGATTTCGCATGTCTTTGAAAGACTATGTATAATTATGAAAATTTTAGATTTATTATGGCGGCCGATCAAAATATTAATTTATAACAAACCGTTTTTGCGATAATTAAAATAAAAACGTTGTTTTGTTCCCGATGAAATTTAATATTAGAACTTAATTTTTGAAAACACTAAATATATTTTTTTATTCACAATCAAATTTTACAAAAAATCGGATTTTCACCGATCGTCTGAGTCCGATCGGTCCCAACGAGGCGCAACTGTGCTTTTACGTTTGAGTCCGATCGGCCCCTCTGAGGCTCGACGTGTTAATAGCATCGTCGACCATCTTTCAAAATAGAAGAAGCGCAAAAGCGTTTCTTCTATTTTGATAAGCCGACGGATTCGGGCATAATCAGTTGACTTCATTGTCCGATTGTGGGGAACCCCCCCCCCCCCCCACCAATAGTTGAGTCAAAATAGTTGATGATAAAAAAAAAGTTTTAGACGAGCGCCTCCATTGAATCTGAAATTGGGCGGTCTTAAGAAAATACTTTCATTGTAATCGAAGCATATTAATTACAGGCTGTATTAACTGAGGAATCCTAAACAAGAATATAAACAGGCAATATTAACGGTGGGATTCTAAACATGTTATTACTTACTATTATATAAATATGTATAATCGTCGAATGAAAACAACCTTTGGCCAGAGACACCTGATGAGTATAGACATAGTAAAATAACATCAGTAGAATATCTCTTCCCCGTTTTCGATATAAGTACCTACGCTTCGCCGAACCACCAGTGTTGCCACAACAAATACACAATTGACAAGTTGTGATCCCATTAAAGCAGAAACGCAATTCTTTATAATTTTTATGTACGTTTATGTATTTTTGATTTATAGATCGAGAGACGGTTCCCAAAACTGTACTGTAACAGAATATATCGATGGCTTAGAACGCAAATGTGTCAAGTGCAAATTTCTAAATTTTACAGGAGAACTTTTTGAAAGTTTAGGTATAATAATCTCGAAACAGATGAAGAAATAATTTCAGTTAATAGTTTTAACCTATAGTATATGTATTTGGCTTACAATATATTATAATAATTATATTTATTTATTAGTGTTTTATGTATTAATAAAAAAAACCGACAAGAGGCGGTACTTACCACATTTTTAAATGGTAATATAATAATGTATGTAGTTACCACATTTTAATTTTTATTATATTATTTATATTTTATTTTGTTCTCATCTTTCTAATTTTAGAATTTGTTCTTTACTTTAGAAAGAAGTAAATAAAACCATTAAGCATGTATAGCGTTAAGCATGCTTTGGAGAATATTGTACTAACTGATGATAACACATATGCATTTTATGATGATTTAATTTTGATTAGATATCAACAGTGGTAAATGATTATGCAACATTAACATTTCAGAAAACTTTGTTTGATGCATTTACCACAGTTTTTACGAAGAAGTATTCGAAGCCTTGGTTGTTAGATGCTATTTAGAGATTATTTACCCTTTCACATAAGGAATAATTACGAAATTATATTGTTTGCTGATGATACTTCTTTCACGTTTAAAATTAGTCGAAAATTGTACAATTATGACGAAGTTAACAATGCACTCTCAAAAGTTGTCCATTGGTTTAATGTAAATAACCTACTATTAAATGAAAGAAAAACCAAAGTGATTAAATTTTCTACACCTAATGTTAAGCAGGTACAAACCAATGTAGAAATAAATGGAACTAGACTGGAGCCTGTTGCTTCAACTGTGTTTCTAGGGATAACAATTGACTCCAAATTACAATGGGGCCCACAAATTGAGAAAATGTCAGGAAAACTTAGCTCTGCGGCATACGCAGTTAAAACAATAAGGCGGCTGACTGATGTAGATACAGCAAGAATAGTATACTTTAGTTACTAGCATAGCATTATGCTATGCTAGTTAGCATTAGCATTATGCTATGTTACTACTTTCATAGCATTATGTTCTATGGGATTCTTCTCTGGGGAAGCTGTGCGGACATCAATAACATCTTTATACTAAAACGTGCTGTAAGAGCTATATATAAACTTGGTCCTCGAGTTTCACTTCGAGAAAAATTCAAAGAGATACATATTCTTACTGTTGCATCACAATATATATATACGAAAATCTGTTGTATGTCCACAAGAATATTGACAAGTTTAAAATAGAAAGCGACACTCATAATTTTAATACTAGACATAAGCATAACCTTGTTGTACGTGCTACTCGTCTCCACAAAATAAGCAATTCTTTTTTGGGACAATGTATACGCTTCTATAACAAACTTCCTCATACTATTAGAGAACTATCTGTAAATAAGTTTAAAGCTACCATCAAAGCAAAATTGTATAAAAATGCATACTATACAATATCTGATTATGTAAATGACAAAACGGCTTGGGAGTAAGGCTTGGACGCATCATAAGAACATAAATTAAAAATAATATTTAATTGTGTCTATATGAATAAAGAACATTTTGATTTTGATTTTTGACTTACCACATTAGCACAGAATGTGGAGATCAATATATTGAATGTCATGTAGTACTTAACTCATTTTCGTAAAAAAAAGTCACTTAACACATTTGCGTTCTAAGCCATCGATATGAACTAATGCCGACTTTATGTGACAGCATTCATCACTCGTTGCATGTGTTCAAAATACCTACATTTTGTATAGACCCCAGGGAATACAACAAATTGTATGTCTATATAAGGGTCTTACACAGTAAAAACCAATTAAAAAAACGATGTCACAGGTTATTACGTCCATACAGCTCATGAATGAAGCCACCAAATTTTGGACCCTATTTATTCTATTTATTATTATTCTTTGTACCACTGTACTTGGGTTTTTATTCTCTTTTATATCGATTACATTCAAAATGATACTTAAACTATTAACATGCATATTTTATGTATAATTGTATCCTCTGACTATTTTAATTTGATTTTGTGACTATTACAATTCTTTTTTTCCATCCATAATTATTTCGATTTGATTATTTTACTATTTATTGCAATTTAACTTAAACGGCACATATGCAATACTTAATTTAGCCTGCCAAGTACACATAGAATATTATGTTTTAATAAAAAAATATGTGAAAATATTGTATATATTTAATGTGTTTGTTAGAGTAGTATTTGTGTACCTATTATTATTTATATAAACTGAATTAAACCTACCTTAGTATAGGCGAGGCCTAGTTAGGATGTCCTAGTTATTTATTAAAAAAATATCTTCTAATGATTTTTTACTTTCCTGACGACCTATCGGAAAGGAAAGTATTGTGATCGCGCTAAAAAAAAATTTTGAGATGAAGATGGGAATATATATTTTGAGACTCCCTGAGACGATTGAGACTATTTCCAGACCGATCTCTGTCTGTATGTATGTCTGTATGTCTGTCTGTATGTATGTATTCTTCCACGATAGCGCCCAGACGCTTAATCGGATTGAGCTGAAATTTGGTATATAAGCTTCTGTTAACCGTCGGAGGAACCCATTAGTTTTTGGAGTCCCTACGCCCTACGGTTGTGGTACCTCCCATACAAATTTGGGGTTCCCGGCGAAAAAATTGTGTCCGCGATAGCGCCCAGACGCTTAATCTGTCTAAGTTAAAATTTGGCATAGAAGCTTCTGTTAACCATCGGAAGAACCTATTAGTTTTTGGGGTACTTACGACCAACGTTTGGGGTACCTGCCATACAAATTTGGGGTACTAGAGTAAAAAATGTCGCTGTTTTTTCGCACCTCCCCGGATACTAGTCAGGAAAGTCTTGGGGTGACACAACCGATTTTTTTTAAATGTCTAGGTAACAAGTAAATAGAAAGAATAAAAAACATTTCCTCCGTTACAAAAAGTGAACTATTGTATTTATAAATATATATACTACGGTTTTTCAAAGAAATATTTGTGGTTTACGTATTTATCCATATATATATATATATATATATATATATATATATATATGATAGTTTTGTGTATATATTCTTTTTAGAATTGATCAATAAGATGATTATAAAGTAAATAATTATAAAAGCCACTTACATCGTGACGAAGGATTCCCTTGATCGGATTCGGGAATGCTTTAGGTGTTAACGAGAATGATGAATGCCTCTCACTTGCGGAAAGAGGAGTAGGTTTAAGTTGGGCCCATTTTTCAACTAGTAAACGCTCACCCTTCATCCAATTATCTCAAAAATTAAGCTACAATCCTTCTTTATACGTAAACTCACTCAATTTCCTATTATTTCAGGGGAAATAACAAGACAAGACGAGCTACTTGACAGATGGAAGAATTTAAAATTTCGAATTTTGTTTTTTTATTTTCTAAAGGTGCGATATAAAGAAGCTGCGATCAATATTCAGCTGAAAACTTAAAACTAAAAGCGTGACATGCCCTCATATCAATGAAAGGAAGCAGTCAGCTCTTTCCTATTAGTTGGAAAGATTACCTTTAACCTAAATGGATTATTTACAATGAACGAAACATAAAATATGTAAAAATTCAATATTTTGAAATATTTGATAGTTTTGTGTATATATTCTTTTTAGAATTGATCAATAAGATGATTATAAAGTAAATAATTATAAAAGCCACTTACATCGTGACGAAGGATTCCCTTGATCGGATTCGGGAATGCTTTAGGTGTTAACGAGAATGATGAATGCCTCTCACTTGCGGAAAGAGGAGTAGGTTTAAGTTGGGCCCATTTTTCAACTAGTAAACGCTCACCCTTCATCCAATTATCTCAAAAATTAAGCTACAATCCTTCTTTATACGTAAACTCACTCAATTTCCTATTATTTCAGGGGAAATAACAAG
This sequence comes from Micropterix aruncella, assembly GCA_944548615.1. NCBI lineage: Eukaryota > Metazoa > Arthropoda > Insecta > Lepidoptera > Micropterigidae > Micropterix > Micropterix aruncella. The sequence goes on from OX155969.1 coordinate 28,772,602, forward strand.
ACAAGACGAGCTACTTGACAGATGGAAGAATTTAAAATTTCGAATTTTGTTTTTTTATTTTCTAAAGGTGCGATATAAAGAAGCTGCGATCAATATTCAGCTGAAAACTTAAAACTAAAAGCGTGACATGCCCTCATATCAATGAAAGGAAGCAGTCAGCTCTTTCCTATTAGTTGGAAAGATTACCTTTAACCTAAATGGATTATTTACAATGAACGAAACATAAAATATGTAAAAATTCAATATTTTGAAATATTTGATAGTTTTGTGTATATATTCTTTTTAGAATTGATCAATAAGATGATTATAAAGTAAATAATTATAAAAGCCACTTACATCGTGACGAAGGATTCCCTTGATCGGATTCGGGAATGCTTTAGGTGTTAACGAGAATGATGAATGCCTCTCACTTGCGGAAAGAGGAGTAGGTTTAAGTTGGGCCCATTTTTCAACTAGTAAACGCTCACCCTTCATCCAATTATCTCAAAAATTAAGCTACAATCCTTCTTTATACGTAAACTCACTCAATTTCCTATTATTTCAGGGGAAATAACAAGACAAGACGAGCTACTTGACAGATGGAAGAATTTAAAATTTCGAATTTTGTTTTTTTATTTTCTAAAGGTGCGATATAAAGAAGCTGCGATCAATATTCAGCTGAAAACTTAAAACTAAAAGCGTGACATGCCCTCATATCAATGAAAGGAAGCAGTCAGCTCTTTCCTATTAGTTGGAAAGATTACCTTTAACCTAAATGGATTATTTACAATGAACGAAACATAAAATATGTAAAAATTCAATATTTTGAAATATTTGATAGTTTTGTGTATATATTCTTTTTAGAATTGATCAATAAGATGATTATAAAGTAAATAATTATAAAAGCCACTTACATCGTGACGAAGGATTCCCTTGATCGGATTCGGGAATGCTTTAGGTGTTAACGAGAATGATGAATGCCTCTCACTTGCGGAAAGAGGAGTAGGTTTAAGTTGGGCCCATTTTTCAACTAGTAAACGCTCACCCTTCATCCAATTATCTCAAAAATTAAGCTACAATCCTTCTTTATACGTAAACTCACTCAATTTCCTATTATTTCAGGGGAAATAACAAGACAAGACGAGCTACTTGACAGATGGAAGAATTTAAAATTTCGAATTTTGTTTTTTTATTTTCTAAAGGTGCGATATAAAGAAGCTGCGATCAATATTCAGCTGAAAACTTAAAACTAAAAGCGTGACATGCCCTCATATCAATGAAAGGAAGCAGTCAGCTCTTTCCTATTAGTTGGAAAGATTACCTTTAACCTAAATGGATTATTTACAATGAACGAAACATAAAATATGTAAAAATTCAATATTTTGAAATATTTGATAGTTTTGTGTATATATTCTTTTTAGAATTGATCAATAAGATGATTATAAAGTAAATAATTATAAAAGCCACTTACATCGTGACGAAGGATTCCCTTGATCGGATTCGGGAATGCTTTAGGTGTTAACGAGAATGATGAATGCCTCTCACTTGCGGAAAGAGGAGTAGGTTTAAGTTGGGCCCATTTTTCAACTAGTAAACGCTCACCCTTCATCCAATTATCTCAAAAATTAAGCTACAATCCTTCTTTATACGTAAACTCACTCAATTTCCTATTATTTCAGGGGAAATAACAAGACAAGACGAGCTACTTGACAGATGGAAGAATTTAAAATTTCGAATTTTGTTTTTTTATTTTCTAAAGGTGCGATATAAAGAAGCTGCGATCAATATTCAGCTGAAAACTTAAAACTAAAAGCGTGACATGCCCTCATATCAATGAAAGGAAGCAGTCAGCTCTTTCCTATTAGTTGGAAAGATTACCTTTAACCTAAATGGATTATTTACAATGAACGAAACATAAAATATGTAAAAATTCAATATTTTGAAATATTTGATAGTTTTGTGTATATATTCTTTTTAGAATTGATCAATAAGATGATTATAAAGTAAATAATTATAAAAGCCACTTACATCGTGACGAAGGATTCCCTTGATCGGATTCGGGAATGCTTTAGGTGTTAACGAGAATGATGAATGCCTCTCACTTGCGGAAAGAGGAGTAGGTTTAAGTTGGGCCCATTTTTCAACTAGTAAACGCTCACCCTTCATCCAATTATCTCAAAAATTAAGCTACAATCCTTCTTTATACGTAAACTCACTCAATTTCCTATTATTTCAGGGGAAATAACAAGACAAGACGAGCTACTTGACAGATGGAAGAATTTAAAATTTCGAATTTTGTTTTTTTATTTTCTAAAGGTGCGATATAAAGAAGCTGCGATCAATATTCAGCTGAAAACTTAAAACTAAAAGCGTGACATGCCCTCATATCAATGAAAGGAAGCAGTCAGCTCTTTCCTATTAGTTGGAAAGATTACCTTTAACCTAAATGGATTATTTACAATGAACGAAACATAAAATATGTAAAAATTCAATATTTTGAAATATTTGATAGTTTTGTGTATATATTCTTTTTAGAATTGATCAATAAGATGATTATAAAGTAAATAATTATAAAAGCCACTTACATCGTGACGAAGGATTCCCTTGATCGGATTCGGGAATGCTTTAGGTGTTAACGAGAATGATGAATGCCTCTCACTTGCGGAAAGAGGAGTAGGTTTAAGTTGGGCCCATTTTTCAACTAGTAAACGCTCACCCTTCATCCAATTATCTCAAAAATTAAGCTACAATCCTTCTTTATACGTAAACTCACTCAATTTCCTATTATTTCAGGGGAAATAACAAGACAAGACGAGCTACTTGACAGATGGAAGAATTTAAAATTTCGAATTTTGTTTTTTTATTTTCTAAAGGTGCGATATAAAGAAGCTGCGATCAATATTCAGCTGAAAACTTAAAACTAAAAGCGTGACATGCCCTCATATCAATGAAAGGAAGCAGTCAGCTCTTTCCTATTAGTTGGAAAGATTACCTTTAACCTAAATGGATTATTTACAATGAACGAAACATAAAATATGTAAAAATTCAATATTTTGAAATATTTGATAGTTTTGTGTATATATTCTTTTTAGAATTGATCAATAAGATGATTATAAAGTAAATAATTATAAAAGCCACTTACATCGTGACGAAGGATTCCCTTGATCGGATTCGGGAATGCTTTAGGTGTTAACGAGAATGATGAATGCCTCTCACTTGCGGAAAGAGGAGTAGGTTTAAGTTGGGCCCATTTTTCAACTAGTAAACGCTCACCCTTCATCCAATTATCTCAAAAATTAAGCTACAATCCTTCTTTATACGTAAACTCACTCAATTTCCTATTATTTCAGGGGAAATAACAAGACAAGACGAGCTACTTGACAGATGGAAGAATTTAAAATTTCGAATTTTGTTTTTTTATTTTCTAAAGGTGCGATATAAAGAAGCTGCGATCAATATTCAGCTGAAAACTTAAAACTAAAAGCGTGACATGCCCTCATATCAATGAAAGGAAGCAGTCAGCTCTTTCCTATTAGTTGGAAAGATTACCTTTAACCTAAATGGATTATTTACAATGAACGAAACATAAAATATGTAAAAATTCAATATTTTGAAATATTTGATAGTTTTGTGTATATATTCTTTTTAGAATTGATCAATAAGATGATTATAAAGTAAATAATTATAAAAGCCACTTACATCGTGACGAAGGATTCCCTTGATCGGATTCGGGAATGCTTTAGGTGTTAACGAGAATGATGAATGCCTCTCACTTGCGGAAAGAGGAGTAGGTTTAAGTTGGGCCCATTTTTCAACTAGTAAACGCTCACCCTTCATCCAATTATCTCAAAAATTAAGCTACAATCCTTCTTTATACGTAAACTCACTCAATTTCCTATTATTTCAGGGGAAATAACAAGACAAGACGAGCTACTTGACAGATGGAAGAATTTAAAATTTCGAATTTTGTTTTTTTATTTTCTAAAGGTGCGATATAAAGAAGCTGCGATCAATATTCAGCTGAAAACTTAAAACTAAAAGCGTGACATGCCCTCATATCAATGAAAGGAAGCAGTCAGCTCTTTCCTATTAGTTGGAAAGATTACCTTTAACCTAAATGGATTATTTACAATGAACGAAACATAAAATATGTAAAAATTCAATATTTTGAAATATTTGATAGTTTTGTGTATATATTCTTTTTAGAATTGATCAATAAGATGATTATAAAGTAAATAATTATAAAAGCCACTTACATCGTGACGAAGGATTCCCTTGATCGGATTCGGGAATGCTTTAGGTGTTAACGAGAATGATGAATGCCTCTCACTAGCGGAAAGAGGAGTAGGTTTAAGTTGGGCCCATTTTTCAACTAGTAAACGCTCACCCTTCATCCAATTATCTCAAAAATTAAGCTACAATCCTTCTTTATACGTAAACTCACTCAATTTCCTATTATTTCAGGGGAAATAACAAGACAAGACGAGCTACTTGACAGATGGAAGAATTTAAAATTTCGAATTTTGTTTTTTTATTTTCTAAAGGTGCGATATAAAGAAGCTGCGATCAATATTCAGCTGAAAACTTAAAACTAAAAGCGTGACATGCCCTCATATCAATGAAAGGAAGCAGTCAGCTCTTTCCTATTAGTTGGAAAGATTACCTTTAACCTAAATGGATTATTTACAATGAACGAAACATAAAATATGTAAAAATTCAATATTTTGAAATATTTGATAGTTTTGTGTATATATTCTTTTTAGAATTGATCAATAAGATGATTATAAAGTAAATAATTATAAAAGCCACTTACATCGTGACGAAGGATTCCCTTGATCGGATTCGGGAATGCTTTAGGTGTTAACGAGAATGATGAATGCCTCTCACTTGCGGAAAGAGGAGTAGGTTTAAGTTGGGCCCATTTTTCAACTAGTAAACGCTCACCCTTCATCCAATTATCTCAAAAATTAAGCTACAATCCTTCTTTATACGTAAACTCACTCAATTTCCTATTATTTCAGGGGAAATAACAAGACAAGACGAGCTACTTGACAGATGGAAGAATTTAAAATTTCGAATTTTGTTTTTTTATTTTCTAAAGGTGCGATATAAAGAAGCTGCGATCAATATTCAGCTGAAAACTTAAAACTAAAAGCGTGACATGCCCTCATATCAATGAAAGGAAGCAGTCAGCTCTTTCCTATTAGTTGGAAAGATTACCTTTAACCTAAATGGATTATTTACAATGAACGAAACATAAAATATGTAAAAATTCAATATTTTGAAATATTTGATAGTTTTGTGTATATATTCTTTTTAGAATTGATCAATAAGATGATTATAAAGTAAATAATTATAAAAGCCACTTACATCGTGACGAAGGATTCCCTTGATCGGATTCGGGAATGCTTTAGGTGTTAACGAGAATGATGAATGCCTCTCACTTGCGGAAAGAGGAGTAGGTTTAAGTTGGGCCCATTTTTCAACTAGTAAACGCTCACCCTTCATCCAATTATCTCAAAAATTAAGCTACAATCCTTCTTTATACGTAAACTCACTCAATTTCCTATTATTTCAGGGGAAATAACAAGACAAGACGAGCTACTTGACAGATGGAAGAATTTAAAATTTCGAATTTTGTTTTTTTATTTTCTAAAGGTGCGATATAAAGAAGCTGCGATCAATATTCAGCTGAAAACTTAAAACTAAAAGCGTGACATGCCCTCATATCAATGAAAGGAAGCAGTCAGCTCTTTCCTATTAGTTGGAAAGATTACCTTTAACCTAAATGGATTATTTACAATGAACGAAACATAAAATATGTAAAAATTCAATATTTTGAAATATTTGATAGTTTTGTGTATATATTCTTTTTAGAATTGATCAATAAGATGATTATAAAGTAAATAATTATAAAAGCCACTTACATCGTGACGAAGGATTCCCTTGATCGGATTCGGGAATGCTTTAGGTGTTAACGAGAATGATGAATGCCTCTCACTTGCGGAAAGAGGAGTAGGTTTAAGTTGGGCCCATTTTTCAACTAGTAAACGCTCACCCTTCATCCAATTATCTCAAAAATTAAGCTACAATCCTTCTTTATACGTAAACTCACTCAATTTCCTATTATTTCAGGGGAAATAACAAGACAAGACGAGCTACTTGACAGATGGAAGAATTTAAAATTTCGAATTTTGTTTTTTTATTTTCTAAAGGTGCGATATAAAGAAGCTGCGATCAATATTCAGCTGAAAACTTAAAACTAAAAGCGTGACATGCCCTCATATCAATGAAAGGAAGCAGTCAGCTCTTTCCTATTAGTTGGAAAGATTACCTTTAACCTAAATGGATTATTTACAATGAACGAAACATAAAATATGTAAAAATTCAATATTTTGAAATATTTGATAGTTTTGTGTATATATTCTTTTTAGAATTGATCAATAAGATGATTATAAAGTAAATAATTATAAAAGCCACTTACATCGTGACGAAGGATTCCCTTGATCGGATTCGGGAATGCTTTAGGTGTTAACGAGAATGATGAATGCCTCTCACTTGCGGAAAGAGGAGTAGGTTTAAGTTGGGCCCATTTTTCAACTAGTAAACGCTCACCCTTCATCCAATTATCTCAAAAATTAAGCTACAATCCTTCTTTATACGTAAACTCACTCAATTTCCTATTATTTCAGGGGAAATAACAAGACAAGACGAGCTACTTGACAGATGGAAGAATTTAAAATTTCGAATTTTGTTTTTTTATTTTCTAAAGGTGCGATATAAAGAAGCTGCGATCAATATTCAGCTGAAAACTTAAAACTAAAAGCGTGACATGCCCTCATATCAATGAAAGGAAGCAGTCAGCTCTTTCCTATTAGTTGGAAAGATTACCTTTAACCTAAATGGATTATTTACAATGAACGAAACATAAAATATGTAAAAATTCAATATTTTGAAATATTTGATAGTTTTGTGTATATATTCTTTTTAGAATTGATCAATAAGATGATTATAAAGTAAATAATTATAAAAGCCACTTACATCGTGACGAAGGATTCCCTTGATCGGATTCGGGAATGCTTTAGGTGTTAACGAGAATGATGAATGCCTCTCACTTGCGGAAAGAGGAGTAGGTTTAAGTTGGGCCCATTTTTCAACTAGTAAACGCTCACCCTTCATCCAATTATCTCAAAAATTAAGCTACAATCCTTCTTTATACGTAAACTCACTCAATTTCCTATTATTTCAGGGGAAATAACAAGACAAGACGAGCTACTTGACAGATGGAAGAATTTAAAATTTCGAATTTTGTTTTTTTATTTTCTAAAGGTGCGATATAAAGAAGCTGCGATCAATATTCAGCTGAAAACTTAAAACTAAAAGCGTGACATGCCCTCATATCAATGAAAGGAAGCAGTCAGCTCTTTCCTATTAGTTGGAAAGATTACCTTTAACCTAAATGGATTATTTACAATGAACGAAACATAAAATATGTAAAAATTCAATATTTTGAAATATTTGATAGTTTTGTGTATATATTCTTTTTAGAATTGATCAATAAGATGATTATAAAGTAAATAATTATAAAAGCCACTTACATCGTGACGAAGGATTCCCTTGATCGGATTCGGGAATGCTTTAGGTGTTAACGAGAATGATGAATGCCTCTCACTTGCGGAAAGAGGAGTAGGTTTAAGTTGGGCCCATTTTTCAACTAGTAAACGCTCACCCTTCATCCAATTATCTCAAAAATTAAGCTACAATCCTTCTTTATACGTAAACTCACTCAATTTCCTATTATTTCAGGGGAAATAACAAGACAAGACGAGCTACTTGACAGATGGAAGAATTTAAAATTTCGAATTTTGTTTTTTTATTTTCTAAAGGTGCGATATAAAGAAGCTGCGATCAATATTCAGCTGAAAACTTAAAACTAAAAGCGTGACATGCCCTCATATCAATGAAAGGAAGCAGTCAGCTCTTTCCTATTAGTTGGAAAGATTACCTTTAACCTAAATGGATTATTTACAATGAACGAAACATAAAATATGTAAAAATTCAATATTTTGAAATATTTGATAGTTTTGTGTATATATTCTTTTTAGAATTGATCAATAAGATGATTATAAAGTAAATAATTATAAAAGCCACTTACATCGTGACGAAGGATTCCCTTGATCGGATTCGGGAATGCTTTAGGTGTTAACGAGAATGATGAATGCCTCTCACTTGCGGAAAGAGGAGTAGGTTTAAGTTGGGCCCATTTTTCAACTAGTAAACGCTCACCCTTCATCCAATTATCTCAAAAATTAAGCTACAATCCTTCTTTATACGTAAACTCACTCAATTTCCTATTATTTCAGGGGAAATAACAAGACAAGACGAGCTACTTGACAGATGGAAGAATTTAAAATTTCGAATTTTGTTTTTTTATTTTCTAAAGGTGCGATATAAAGAAGCTGCGATCAATATTCAGCTGAAAACTTAAAACTAAAAGCGTGACATGCCCTCATATCAATGAAAGGAAGCAGTCAGCTCTTTCCTATTAGTTGGAAAGATTACCTTTAACCTAAATGGATTATTTACAATGAACGAAACATAAAATATGTAAAAATTCAATATTTTGAAATATTTGATAGTTTTGTGTATATATTCTTTTTAGAATTGATCAATAAGATGATTATAAAGTAAATAATTATAAAAGCCACTTACATCGTGACGAAGGATTCCCTTGATCGGATTCGGGAATGCTTTAGGTGTTAACGAGAATGATGAATGCCTCTCACTTGCGGAAAGAGGAGTAGGTTTAAGTTGGGCCCATTTTTCAACTAGTAAACGCTCACCCTTCATCCAATTATCTCAAAAATTAAGCTACAATCCTTCTTTATACGTAAACTCACTCAATTTCCTATTATTTCAGGGGAAATAACAAGACAAGACGAGCTACTTGACAGATGGAAGAATTTAAAATTTCGAATTTTGTTTTTTTATTTTCTAAAGGTGCGATATAAAGAAGCTGCGATCAATATTCAGCTGAAAACTTAAAACTAAAAGCGTGACATGCCCTCATATCAATGAAAGGAAGCAGTCAGCTCTTTCCTATTAGTTGGAAAGATTACCTTTAACCTAAATGGATTATTTACAATGAACGAAACATAAAATATGTAAAAATTCAATATTTTGAAATATTTGATAGTTTTGTGTATATATTCTTTTTAGAATTGATCAATAAGATGATTATAAAGTAAATAATTATAAAAGCCACTTAAATCGTGACGAAGGATTCCCTTGATCGGATTCGGGAATGCTTTAGGTGTTAACGAGAATGATGAATGCCTCTCACTTGCGGAAAGAGGAGTAGGTTTAAGTTGGGCCCATTTTTCAACTAGTAAACGCTCACCCTTCATCCAATTATCTCAAAAATTAAGCTACAATCCTTCTTTATACGTAAACTCACTCAATTTCCTATTATTTCAGGGGAAATAACAAGACAAGACGAGCTACTTGACAGATGGAAGAATTTAAAATTTCGAATTTTGTTTTTTTATTTTCTAAAGGTGCGATATAAAGAAGCTGCGATCAATATTCAGCTGAAAACTTAAAACTAAAAGCGTGACATGCCCTCATATCAATGAAAGGAAGCAGTCAGCTCTTTCCTATTAGTTGGAAAGATTACCTTTAACCTAAATGGATTATTTACAATGAACGAAACATAAAATATGTAAAAATTCAATATTTTGAAATATTTGATAGTTTTGTGTATATATTCTTTTTAGAATTGATCAATAAGATGATTATAAAGTAAATAATTATAAAAGCCACTTACATCGTGACGAAGGATTCCCTTGATCGGATTCGGGAATGCTTTAGGTGTTAACGAGAATGATGAATGCCTCTCACTTGCGGAAAGAGGAGTAGGTTTAAGTTGGGCCCATTTTTCAACTAGTAAACGCTCACCCTTCATCCAATTATCTCAAAAATTAAGCTACAATCCTTCTTTATACGTAAACTCACTCAATTTCCTATTATTTCAGGGGAAATAACAAGACAAGACGAGCTACTTGACAGATGGAAGAATTTAAAATTTCGAATTTTGTTTTTTTATTTTCTAAAGGTGCGATATAAAGAAGCTGCGATCAATATTCAGCTGAAAACTTAAAACTAAAAGCGTGACATGCCCTCATATCAATGAAAGGAAGCAGTCAGCTCTTTCCTATTAGTTGGAAAGATTACCTTTAACCTAAATGGATTATTTACAATGAACGAAACATAAAATATGTAAAAATTCAATATTTTGAAATATTTGATAGTTTTGTGTATATATTCTTTTTAGAATTGATCAATAAGATGATTATAAAGTAAATAATTATAAAAGCCACTTACATCGTGACGAAGGATTCCCTTGATCGGATTCGGGAATGCTTTAGGTGTTAACGAGAATGATGAATGCCTCTCACTTGCGGAAAGAGGAGTAGGTTTAAGTTGGGCCCATTTTTCAACTAGTAAACGCTCACCCTTCATCCAATTATCTCAAAAATTAAGCTACAATCCTTCTTTATACGTAAACTCACTCAATTTCCTATTATTTCAGGGGAAATAACAAGACAAGACGAGCTACTTGACAGATGGAAGAATTTAAAATTTCGAATTTTGTTTTTTTATTTTCTAAAGGTGCGATATAAAGAAGCTGCGATCAATATTCAGCTGAAAACTTAAAACTAAAAGCGTGACATGCCCTCATATCAATGAAAGGAAGCAGTCAGCTCTTTCCTATTAGTTGGAAAGATTACCTTTAACCTAAATGGATTATTTACAATGAACGAAACATAAAATATGTAAAAATTCAATATTTTGAAATATTTGATAGTTTTGTGTATATATTCTTTTTAGAATTGATCAATGTAAGTGGCTTTTATAATTATTTACTTTATAATCATCTTATTGATCAATTCTAAAAAAAATATATATATATATATATATATATATATATATATATATATATATATATATATATATATATATATATATATATATATATATATATATATATATATATATATATATATATATATATATATATATATATATATATATATATATATATATATATATATATATATATATATAGGATGATGGTTTTTTTTTTTTTTTTTTTTTTTTTCAAATAAAATTAGTAAAAGCTACTTACTATACTTACTAATTTTATTTGAAAAAAAAAACATCATCCTATAAACGGATTTCTTTACAAACCTTATCAAATATAACAAAACTATATATATATATATATATATATATATATATATATATATATATATATATATATATATATATATATATATATATATATATATATATATATATATATATATATACTAGCTGACCCGGCAAACGTTGTTTTGCCATATAAATAATTTTTAAGTAATTTCTAGTGTAGACAAAAAATAGCTTACTTATTGTAAGTGTGTAAGAATGTGGTATATGCGTGAAATAGGCATGGAGCACTGTGAACGATGAGGGAATATAAAAATAACAAAAGGCAAACATTATTTTTAAGTTATTATAATTTATTCCTTAAAATTATATATCATTAATTAATCAATTACGACAGTAACACTAACAAACAATATCAATCTCTTAATGCTATAGCGTGAACAATATTTTTTGTTAGTCCATCTTTAGCTAACACAAACAAACTGGATGGTTTACCCACTCGAGAGCATGCCACGTATAATTGTCCGTGTGAAAAACATGCTGTTCTCAAATCTAAGCCACAAATAGACATCGTTTGACCTTGGGATTTGTTGATTGCCATTGCAAATGCCAATCTAATCGGAAACTGAATACGTTTGAATTGAATTGGCACATCTGTAGGTATAATAGGAATCCGTGGTATTAATATATTTTCACCTCGGAACTTGCCATTTAAAATGCTGGCTTCGATCACGTTTTTCATTAATTTTTGAATGACTAATCGCGTACCGTTGCACAGCCGGGGCGGGTTCAAATTACGAAGCAAGATAATCGCAGATCCAACCTTTCATTGTAAATTATGCGGTGGGATGCCTGACAAATCCAGTGAGTTCAAAAACTCTGTGGGAAAATTTACTGCTTCGTTGTCGTCGCAAACTGTATCAATAGATTTATATGATACCAAGTTCCCTGGCAACAACATTTGTATCTTCAGATTTAAATTGTCAACGTCTACATTTTTTGCCGCTAAAATTGCTCTTTCTGCAAGCCACTCATGATTTATGTACTGTGTGTGTACATCGGGAAATATTTGTTCAATGAGAGTATCTTGCGAATCAGCGATTGTGCAGAAATCGGTCGGTAATTTTACGTATCCAGTTTCATCTATAGCAACTTTTCCATCACCGATATCTAAGAGTTGTTTTGAAAATGTTACAGTGGATGGATCTTGAAGCATTTGAACGCGCATATTTACTTTCAGCTGTACTTTTTCAACATTACGCCACAATGGAGATGATTTTAAGCAAGCGTTGATCTCATCAGCGTATGTTAAACGTGGAATGACTGGAAGTGTTTGCCTGAAATCACCTGAAAGGACCAACAGAGTTCCGCCAAATAGTTTGTCGTTGTTTTTAATATCTTTCAATGTCCTGTTCAACGCCTCAACCCGCTGAGCACGTAACATCCATTTGGGGACATGTATGGCGGCCGCCTACAATCCGTAACATCCGATTTTGGATATCGCGCTCGCCGCTGCGAAAAATGCAATTTACGATTCGAATCGTCGTACTTTAATGCTTTCTGACCGCGGGACGACATGGCCAAATAATCTTTCATTCGCCGGCCAACGACGATAAAACCGATCGCCGATTTAAAAAGTCAGCATTAGACGTCAAAACAGCAGTGTCGATCGGCCACCCCGCGGCGGCGTATAGTTCCGCGAAATGTTTGTTTTGTGAAGTGTTTTGTGGATATAAGTGCAGTGTATACCGGATAAAAGTGAGTAATTTCCATTTTTAAGTAGTTTAGGCATTAGGATTATTCAATTTAGACAATCCATTTGCTGTTTTTCACGAATTTTCGAAGAAAACACTTTGGCAACAACAAACGGCTCGCGAAAAAATGGCCGTTTTTATTTTGTAATGTTTGTGAAATATCCCTATATATCGCGAACCATGACGTAATGTCGCTTTAATTTACTAATAAAATAGGTATTGCTTCATTTACATCCTAAGTTATCACATAATTAGGCGTATTTTGAACATTATATGTTGGTTTTCTAATATGGCTCGCGAAAATGAAACTTGTTTTGATAATTACTATGAGAGAAAAAAGTGCGATTTTCCATAGTTTTTCGATGAAATGTGACTCTTTGGAGTATAGTAATTAGTTATTAGACATATAATAAGTCTATGATAAGACAATATAATTGAAAAAATCTAACGAATTTTATATTATGGGCATTCAAAGTTTATTATTAGGTTCGGACGGGGAAACTCTCAAAACTTTAGATTTTTCTATAATATCAGACAAAGGTCAAAGTTCTGGTGTGATTTCTAAGAAGAAGTGATGTAGTAATAAAGTTATTTTGAAAGAATTTCATATAAAAAAATACCATAAGTAGTCACAAATTAAAAATTAAAAAAATTTTTTTTTACGAGAATACATAAAATTTTTCTTGGCTGAATAAATAAATATTTTTTCCGTATTTTTGTATGCAAATAAGTAAAAAAAAAATATCGTTTTGGTAAAGCATTTAATAAAGAACATAACTGTATTTACAATTTTTGATATTTACAAAAACTGTATTTACAAAAAAATCGAAATGATTTTATAGGCGAGTTTTTTTCAGTTTGCCAATTTTGTAATATTTATTCATTATTATCTTAATTGTTTTACGAGATAAGGTTATAATGTTTTATATGTCAAATTTCAATGCGATCATTTTTCTCTTTATCTTTTTTTATTCCGTTTAGTGGTTTATAAGTTATGATCGTTTTTCTCAAGGCCGTTGACTCGCGTCGATTTTTTGAGCGAATATGTCGCGTGAGTTGTATGTAGGTGAGTTTTTACCTCGCAACGTGAGGGGTCAAGCGAATGTTTGTGTGCCATAGTACATTCATCCCAGATGATAATTTTACACTGTTTCAGCACGGTGGCCATGGACGATTGTTTCTTAATGTTGCATACTGCGTCAGGGTTATTCTGAATATTTAGTGGCAGCTTAAATACTGAATGAGCTGTTCTGCCTCCATCCAATTAAGTTGCTGCAATGCCCGATGATGCAACGGCCAATGCGATGCCATTATTTGATCGTATTTCAGCAAGAATTAGCGAAATAACGAATGTTTTGCCAGTTCCACCCGGTGCATCCAAAAAGAAGAACCCACCTTGTCCAGCTGAAACTGCGAGCATAATGCGATCATAAATGGTTCTTTGTTCCTCATTCATTAGTGGGACATTGCGGGCAACAATCGCTGCCATTTCTACAGTGCTGTACTGCAGTTCACGATTCATTTCAGTATTCATTAAATCAGATGCAGTTCGATTTGGCGTACTTCATTGCGTTCAGCTCGTGTATCTTCTGACTCTTCTTGACGCAATTGCGCCATTCTGACACGTGCATCAGTATTTTGTTGCTGGATTTGTTCTTCGGTTCTTTCGGATCTTCTATTTCCCAAGCTTCGAGATTTACTTGTATTACGGCTCAAATCAGTCCCTTTGCGTTTTCTTGGCATTGCTGACTGTACAAAACACACATAAATAGAATTAATGAAATTACTTAATGATGAAAAATGTTAAAGGTATAATTAGGGCCAGGATTTTTGCCGCAGTTTTGAAATGATCAGTTTGAATTTATGAAATTATAGCAAAAATATAAATTTTATGAAAAAAAAATTCAGACAAAAGTTGTAAAAAATTAAATTTCACGAAAAAAATTGTCTCTTATAATTTTCTTATACAACCAATATTTCCATCGATATTTCAAAATAAAGATTCATAATGATTGATTCAAATTTTTGGAAACTATGAAAATCTTAATTGTTAAATTACATTTTTTTAATAAAATAAAATTAAAATTACATTTTTATAAGATCAAATATATTTGCCGTAATGTCAAAAACTTAAGAGCATTAATTGTAAAATGTTAAAATGAAATCACGGCAAAAATCTTGGCCCTAGTTATAATGTATTTAATATTTGGTTGTACACACATTCATTTACATATTCATGTAAACATTAGACTGTTTTACAAAAGCGAAAATTTTTATTTTTCATAATCATATCGAAAATATATGGTTAGAAATGGTAAAAAAATATGAATACAAAAAAAAGTTTGCCCAATTTTAATAAAAATTAAATTCCACCGAATCTTTTTTGACCGTTTCCAACAACATTTTCGATATAAATAAAAAAAAGTATACTTACAACACAAAAGCCGTTGTTGGTGGAAGCTCGTGCCACGTGTTGAGTACTTTTGAGGTTATGAAAATCACTTGATTAACTAATCGTGCAAAATACACTCTAAATTGATAATTTTATTATTATTAATAAAATAGGAATGATTAATAGTAAATATGAGAGTTACACTGAGATAGCAAAATAATAATTGTCAACGTTACTACTACACTTGATGCATAAACAATAATGATGGCCGACAACTGTGTACTGTTTACTGGGTCAGAAGTGACACCTGTAGACAACTGGCGGGGATAACTAATTAAATGACGATTGATCAGTTATCGACCGGGGATGAAAAATGATTAAATTACTAAAATGGCTATTAAAAAATAGGGGTTGGTGATAAAAGGGTAAAAATTTAGGGTTGTATGTATTTTTTAATGCGACATAATAAAAAAAATAAAGAAATTTAAAAAATGTCTAAAAATTAAAGAAAAATGTTAAGGGTGGACAACCCTTATCACTAAGGGGTATAAAAAATAGATGTTGGCCGATTCTCAGACCTACTCAATATGCTCACAAAATTTCATGAGAATCGGTCAAGCCGTTTCGGAGGAGTACGGGAACGAACATTGTGACACGAGAATTTTATATATAAGATATATATATATATATATATATATATATATATATATATATATATATATATATATATATATATATATATATATATATATATTTATTTAATTGTAAGGTTAGTGAAGGTTGTACCTTTGCCGGACGTTTCGGAGCCCGTGGCTCCTTCTTCAGCGGCAAGAAGAATACTGCAGTGGAAGCTGTCACCTGCAACTACCCGCATTCCTCTGTGGTGCTGGGAGAGGGGTGTAGTGGGCGGGAAAATACATATTAAAATAAGATATTGGATTTAGAATTTGGTAATGTGGAAATAAATAATGATATGTAGAGTGTATGAGAATATATAGGTGGAAGAATTAATATATAGTGTAATTTGTATCTACACTGTGTGTGTGTGTGTGTGTGTGTGTGTGTGTGTGCGTGTGTGTGTGTGTGTGTGTGTGTGTGTGAGGGTGAGTGAGGGGGTGTTTATTTGTGTGAGTGTGTATGTTTGTGAGGGTGTGTTTGTGAGAGTATAAAAACAAATAGATATATATGTATATATTAAAAAGGTGTATACTATAGGATGGAATGTGTCTGTATCATTAATGTTGAATATTCAGGCCTTTGCTCAAATCGCATGCAGATTGCAATTCGCAAAATTGCATTTACTATCTTCAATGTAAGTTTTGTGAGGCGTTTTACGTTGGGGAAACCACCAACGCCCTCAGATTGAGGATGAATAATCACAGATCCTCAGTGAGAAACGATCTGTCTAATCTTCCGATTCCACTCCACGCTCGGTCGCATGGAAAACTCTTTAACGATTGTTTTACGGTTAAGGTGGTAAAGGCCTTCCCAGAGAACACGCCTGAAATTAAGCTCAAAACATGGGAACTGGGACATATTTGGGTACTTGGAGCTTGCCATGGCAAAGGCCTGAATATTCAACATTAATGATACAGACACATTCCATCCTATAGTATACACCTTTTTAATATATACATATATATCTATTTGTTTTTATACTCTCACAAACACACCCTCACAAACATACACACTCACACAAATAAACACACCCTCACTCACCCTCACACACACACACACACACACACACGCACACACACACACACACACACACACACACACACACACAGTGTAGATACAAATTACACTATATATTAATTCTTCCACCTATATATTCTCATACACTCTACATATCATTATTTATTTCCACATTACCAAATTCTAAATCCAATATCTTATTTTAAAATGTATTTTCCCGCCCACTACACCCCTCTCCCAGCACCACAGAGGAATGCGGGTAGTTGCAGGTGACAGCTTCCACTGCAGTATTCTTCTTGCCGCTGAAGAAGGAGCCACGGGCTCCGAAACGTCCGGCAAAGGTACAACCTTCACTAACCTTACAATTAAATAAAAATGTTTTAAAAGTTTTCATTCAAAAATTATATATATATATATATATATATATATATATATATATATATATATATATATATATATATATATATATATATATATATATATATATATATATATATATATATATATATATATATATATATATATATATATATATATATATATATATATTTTTTTTTTTTTTCAAATTGAAATTATGTATTAATACTAAATAAATTAACGTATAAATAAATGAAAGGAGACTTATCTGGTCTGTGTAGACCAGGAGTGACTCCACGCCTTTTTTTCTTCTCTATTCTTTCAGTGTTGGTCAATAATCCCTGCTGTGGTATTAGAAGTCTGGTCAACCGGACTTCTTCCTGCCTCATGCATTGGTGACACAAATGAAAGTCGAGAATCTATGCTGGAAAGGAATAGGCGAGTTACGTTATTTAAAACCCATTTTATGGTATAGGTTTATTGACGACATAATAATGATTTGGCCACACGGACAAGTTACGTTAACAGCCTTTCTTGACGACCTAAATAATTTTGGACCTTTAAATTTCACTCATACAGTTTCTAAATCACAAATTACTTTCTTAGATGTTGATTTGATCATTTCCGATGGTATAATTAAAACGGCAATCCATATTAAACCTACAAATCAGGAACAGTATCTACACTTTGATAGCTGTCATCCATTTCATACTAAAAGATCCATTCCCTATTCAATGTCCATTCGCGGACACCGTTTGGTTAACAACAAGGAAAATTTAGATAAATATCTCATTAACCTGAAAAAATCTCTTCTGGAAAGAAATTATCCTGCTCCTCTATTAGAAAAAAATATTCTAAATTCTGAAATAAAATATACACCAAGCCCAAAAATATCTTCAAATTTAAATAGAATGTTTCTCAGCACCACTTATTTTCCCGGAGCCGAGAAACTGCGAGATATATTAGCTGATTTATTTCCTATTATTTCTAATGATGCGTCCACCAAAGATCTCTTAGATTTACCACCAATTTTATCTTGCCGCAGACCACCTAATATTAGATCAATATTAAACAAAACAAAAAATAAACAAAATTTCTCTGTTGGTAATAATAACTTGGGTCTTCAACCTTGTGGTCGTCCACGTTGTAAAATTTGTCCTCTGTTAGATCAAAGTCCTTTTTTTTCCAGTCCAAATACTACTAATAAATACAGGGTTCCCTTTCATTGTAGTTGTTATTCAAAAAATATAGTGTATCAGCTTCTGTGTAACACTTGCAGTGCTTTTTATATCGGCGAAACAACCACACCACTTAATATTAGACTAAATAATCATAGGGCCAGTGTAGGAAATGAAATGAAAGCCAGCTCCCAATATCTTTGCATGCCAGGGCACATAATTTAACTTTTGATCAATGTTTTAAGGTTAAAATAATAAAGTGCCTTGGTGATAATGCAAAAGAAAGGGATGTCAAATCTTGGGAAATGGCTTTTATTTATATTTTAGGCGCGGGTCTCAATAGACAAAATTAATGTGGTTTATTCAATCAGGTTTAATACTCAACTGCTTTTTATTTTTTATTTATAATCATTCATTAAAAATAATATTTTTCACGGTCGGTTATGATATACTTTAGCTGGATCGTGTAAAATATTATTAATCATTTCTATTGGTTCGATTTCTTGAATTTAAATTTTCAAGGAATTGTTCGATTTCAGAAATGTCATTTATCTTGACAACGGTTTACACCGAAATATAGAACCAACATTTTTCATTAATCATTAGTTTTTAGATATACTAATCGCCTATTCCTTTCCAGCATAGATTCTCGACTTTCATTTGTGTCACCACTGCATGAGGCAGGAAGAAGTCCGGTTGACCAGACTTCTAATACCACAGCAGGGATTATTGACCAACACTGAAAGAATAGAGAAGAAAAAAAGGCGTGGAGTCACTCCTGGTCTACACAGACCAGATAAGTCTCCTTTCATTTATTTTATACGTTAATTTATTTAGTATTAATACATAATTTCAATTTGAAAATAATAATTTACACTTATAGTAATCATATATATATATATATATATATATATATATATATATATATATATATATATATATATATATATATATATATATATATATATATATATATATATATATATATATATATATATATATATATATATATATATATATATATATATATATATATATATATATATATATTGATATTTTAAGTGTGTAAATTTTTTTAAATTATTTTCAATAATATATAAAATTAGATTCATGAAAAGTTACTTATCTGGGGTCCTGGTGGACCAGAAACATTTAAACGATAGTTAATGTCCTCTTTAAATACTTAGGGCAGCGGCACCTGTTTCCGCAATTGATAACCTATGATGTTCTTAGTTATTGCAGCCGAATTACTGTATGCCCTTGGATGTAATACGTATAGGAGGATGGTTTCTGTAACAGAAATGGATGTTAGTAACTTATTTTAGAAGAAATTATATGATTGAGAATATTTCGACACTAGTCGTATTCATCTCTATGACATTTCTCATAGAGAAATGTCATAGAGATGAATACGACTAGTGTCGAAATATTCTCAATCATATAATTTCTTCTAAAATAAGTTACTAACATCCATTTCTGTTACAGAAACCATCCTCCTATACGTATTACATCCAAGGGCATACAGTAATTCGGCTGCAATAACTAAGAACATCATAGGTTATCAATTGCGGAAACAGGTGCCGCTGCCCTAAGTATTTAAAGAGGACATTAACTATCGTTTAAATGTTTCTGGTCCACCAGGACCCCAGATAAGTAACTTTTCATGAATCTAATTTTATATATTATTGAAAATAATTTAAAAATATATATATATATATATATATATATATATATATATATATATATATATATATATATATATATATATATATATATATATATATATATATATATATATATATATATATATATATATATATATATATATATATATATATATATATATATATATATATATATATATATATATATATATATATATATATATATATATATATATATATATATATATATATATATATATATATATATATATATATATATATATATATATATATATATATATATATATATATATATATATATATATATATATATATATATATATATATATATATATATATATATATATATATATATATATATATATATATATATATATATATATATATATATATATATATATATATATATATATATATATATATATATATATATATATATATATATATATTGATATTTTAAGGGTGTAAAATATATATATATTGATATTTTAAGGTTACAACATAGGTTAGAACATAGGTTCTATCAGAAATGTCATAGAGATGAATACGACTAGTGTCGAAATATTCTCAGTCATATAATTTCTTCTAAAATAAGTTACTAACATCCATTTCTGTTACAGAAACCATCCTCCTATACTTATTACATCCAAGGGCATACAATAATTCGGCTGCAATAACTAAGAACATCATAAGTTATCAATTGCGGAAACAGGTACTGCTGCCCTAAGTATTTAAAGAGGACATTAACTATCGTTAAAATGTTTCTGGTCCACCAGGACCCCAGATAAGTAACTTTTCATGAATCTAATTTTATATATTATTGAAAATAATTTTTAAATGTCATTTTATTTTTGCTACTATTTATAATGTTTTGTAGTAATTAATGGTAATATATGTCAATTTAAGCCTTACAGGTACTCATCGGAAAAATTGTTTGGGGAATATGAAGTATTGGATTTGAGAGAGCTCTACTTAAAATTCTGTGTAAATTTTATTCAATTCAAATGCAACAGGACATTCTCACAACAAATGCATACAACACGGCGATCCGTTGCTAAAAAAATAGATATTCCCCGAATGATGACCTCTTTTGGTCAAAGGAATTTTACTGTTTTGGGCCCCAGGGCATATAACCTATTAGAAGATGGAATTAAAACAATTCAGACTAAAGATTCCTTTAAGAAGCAGAGCCATATGTGGCTAATAAATGAAGGCCGTGAAAAGAGTCACAAATTATTTGACTATCTAGTATGATTTTTATTTTTATTATTATTTTATTTTTATATTTTTCTATTTTACTGATTACGTATCTATCTATCTATTTACTATTATTATGATTTCGATTTTTATTTATTTACTCGATAATTATATGATTTTAATTTCAAATACTTCTTGATGATATTTTAATTTATCTTTTTAACATGTTTAATTTTTTAGTTTAGTTTTTTTTTTAGTTTTTTGTGTGCACAGGTAAAATATTTCCTGGTACACCTGCCTTAGTACAGGCCTAGGCCTAGTTAGGCGGTGTTAATGTAGTGACCAAGATATTGCAGTGTGCTTTATTTTTCGCTACTGGTCCAAACCCATTTTTTTGTAATGCTGCAGGAAATTACGTTTATTTTATGCTTTACCTTTAATAAATAAAATAAAATAAAAATTTGTATTATGTATATGTTTTTTCACACAAATGTATATGACTGTTTTAGCTAAATTATTTTTTTAAAAAAGATTGATGTATATTTCCGGAATTTACTTAATCAGACTTTTCATTTGACACTATTTGCAAGTATTTGGACAGTTTAGGTTCCCTATGACACTAGGGATGACATAACGATTCCAACAATATCACACGCTTTTAAATGGGTTGAAGCGTTTAGAAGTAATTTTGGGAAAAAATAGGGTTTAATCATTAATACATACCGGTTTTTTTCCAAATACAATTGCATAGTTTTAAAATTTTCAAAAATGTTGCATTGGAATATATTCGTAAGAACCAAAAACGGTTATTAAAAATCGGTAATATGTTGTGGAGTGTATATATTGTATATAGGTACTGTAATTTTTTTTTTACTAAATTAATATTACAAATATTCCTCTTCATCACTAGGCCTACCGGATCTATTCCTTACGGCCGCGAAGAGGAAGACCGAAAAAAATTAACTGTCAAATGATGAATGTCAACACGCACCGCGAAACACGGCGATTTATATAAAAGACGCGGTTTTTTCCTTATATTAGAGCAAACGGTCACGGCACGTACCCTATGACACTCAGGAGGATATGATTTTATAACATTACACAATAATAAATAAAATACAAACGGAACTGCCATGGAATTCACGGACCGGAGTCGAGCCCATCATAATACTATTTTTTACACTTCTGGAGGGTGAGCAGTGGATTCCGGACTAACGACCGGCTGTGGTAGGTTTAGGACAGCTGTCTTGCCACTTGTGAGCGTTCACCTTACCGCCCATTCACTCCCCCTTCGAAGCCATAGAATTTGAGATGCGCAAATCGCGGTTTTAGATATTTTTTCTAAAGGAATGGGATCAAGGACAAGCTGGGAGACGAGGTATAAATGTTTTTGAAGGAATTTTTAAACCCGATCAGGTTTTCAAGTTGTCTGAGAGTTTCAATTTTGTACTGCCTGTTATGCAAATGACTTGGATAGGAAAGTTGATTGATGCCAGTAATAGATTTTTTTAAGAGTATAATAGAAGACCATGGGATGAAAAGGAAAGAAGAGATCATTCAAATGGGAAGGCATGTTTAAATGACGTACACGAAATAGTATCTAGGGTCCTTGTCTTTCAGATGCCCGACATTCTTGTAAATTAAAAATATTTATTTATTTTATTTATTTATTTTATAGGAATTATCAAATTAACCATTTACAATAAGTATAATATTAAAACAAATGGCAAACACTTTCCTCTTTCATGCACTGGCTAGTGCTACCCAACTGAGATATACCCGTTCCAGGGCAAGCAATTGTAATGATATAAAATCGAACGCCTCCTGTCAAATAAAATACTTAATATCTAAACCAAACCAAAGCCATGTAAGCACACCTATTGCCATCTATACGCAGCAATGGGAAGGCAAGGTGAATGGTCTTCAAAACGTAAAAGTAGTAATTAGTCGATTCATTCATGATCCCAAAATTTAAATCAATTTCAAAACGTGTAGCGACATCTAGCGGCATACGCGAGAAATGTTACCAGTCGATAAGTAGATAAACTGTACAATAAATTTTACCGACGTTGACAGGGAATACAAAAATATATTAAAATAAGATTAAAACTCAATAAAACAATGAAACGTTTATATATTCGTTAAAAATGAAGCGTAATAGCAATAAACCACTAAATAAAATAAAACTAAATAGGCTTTAGAGAAAAATAAAGGAAAAATCGATGATTAAAGAAACGCCGAAATCACATACAAAAATGGGTCTTCAAAAGATGCATGATAGAAACACAGGATATTTAGAAAGATTTCAGCGACGACACGCACTATAGACGTAGTATAGAATAAGCACTATCCCCTGAAACGAAAGTAGAACCTGAAAACAGAATAAATAGTTAGCAATTGATTTAAATAGAGCAGAAAACGAATACGCAGCCGGCTAGAAACTGACAGTTCATATTATGATTAAATTGTCGTACTTTTACAAGAAAAATCGCCACTATAGACGATAATGCTAATTACAGCCTATATAAATAGAACACACAGTAGATAGACCTACTAGAATAAAGCCAATGAAATAAGCTATTTTATGAAGCAGAGCATATATTCTGTACGATGGTTTACAGGGAGAATTTAATGTTTGAAACTGAATAAATGACGATTTGACGGAAAAATAAATCCGAATTAACCACGGCAAGAAAGTGTTGCCATGTTTTGACATCAAATAGAGTCGGAATATCGTACAAATTTTGATCACTAGAGGCGCTGTAATTCAGAAATAAAGGAAATTTTAAGGTGGACCACTAACAAAAAACAGACGAGCGTCTCAAGGAGCGTCATATTCATATTTGGCGGGAAAATTTGGAGGGAAAGCCATATCTAAAAAAAACCGACGATAATACAAATATTAGAGTATACAGAACGAAGAAGCCAGTTAAAAAGGTCATAGGTGACATATTTTTAAAGGAAACGGATGAGTAATTTCGATGTAAAGAATTGTTTTCAAAATGGGTCACTGAAAAACCTACTAACGCCGAATAACTTTTTATAAAAACCATATAGGATTATAGTAGAAAAAAAATGAATAATAATAGCCGTAATAGTTAATGAAATAGACGTACTTTTTGGAAAAATATACACGTACCTTTAGAAGCTCATAGCGCCGCGAAGAGGCAACGTAAAATTAATATATATGCAGAAATTAGATGCTGGGGATACAGATTATAAGGGAAAAATAAGGAAATCAGCTCAAATAAGTGAATTAAAGAAATAAGAGTGCAAAAATAGCTCGATGTGCACGAAATGGTACGGAACCCCAATGCGGAAAAACGATAGTTGGTAACCAGACAGAAAAAGCATGATGGCCGCGTTATTTTGCATAGGAAGGGGGTGAAAAGCACATCTAAAAATGGAGAAATTGCCGTATTTTGAAGGGTATAAAAAGGCGGTGGGCGATGCCAAAATCAATTCAGTTTACCAGGAGATCCACCGCGTAATAACCTCGTCACCCAAACGTCGAAAAAGTGCCGGAAAATGTAAAAGTTCAAGTTAAAACGAGGGAATGTGGGCAGAAATGCTGTCCACATTCCCATAAAAATCATGTAGAATCTAAGTGAAGTTTTTTAAAAACGTATTTATTTTATTAGAAGCGGTACATCAAATATTTGGCGGGAAAGCCAACAAAATTAAACAGTGCTAAAAATTCGACGAGAAATCGACGTAAAAACAGTAAAAAAACCCTCTATAAGAGACGCCACGTACATCAATTATTTGGCGGGAAAGCAACAATATTAACCAGTGCTAAGATTCGACGAAAGATCGACTTAATAACAGAAAAAAAACACATTTATATAGACGCCACGTACATCAAATTTTGGCGGGAAAACATAAGCATGCAGAATCAAATAGTAGCAAGATAGAAGAAAAATTAAAGATATTCTTTTTAAATAAACATTCACGAGGAGATCATATAAATGAACCAAGACAGACATTCGCAATAGATTTCGAATCACAAAGACAACTTCAAATCAATTACATCTTTCAACAGAACGGGGCGAAAACAATCGTACGAGACGGCCGACATCCCTACGATGCAGCTGTCAAAATTTAAAAAACAGTTTGTTGTTGTTATGTGTTAGTTATTAAGAAGTGTATAAAGGTGTTAAATTAGTGTAAGGTATGTGATATTGGATTGGATGGCTGCTTAATACAAGTAAGATTGTTCAAATTATTATAATTGCAGTATATCCGTGCGTTATAACTGCCGAAGCTGGCCATACTTTTAAAACTTGTTATTGTTGATAGTTTTTTTTATATATTATGCAAATATGTATGTTGTCATAAGTATGGATAAGATTAATGCGTCTTACCCTGTTTCGCGCTATAATTGAAATAGAAAGCCAATACCATCTGCTTGTCGTACTGCCGCTACCTAATTGGTTAAGCGTGAACTTTTTTTTATAAGGCCAGTACTTGATTGAGACTGCAGGCCGTCAATAAACGACGAAGCCTCATTGATTGAGATACTTGAAACTGCCTGGTTTCACGTGAGACAAAGTCCGTGAACCAGCGTAGCGATGAATTTAGTAAGAAATGTATATACGTATGTCGTAATTGATTCGACATACCCATTAATTTAGGATATGATAAGTTTTTTTTGTGCTATATTGCGTATTGTCATATTATCATGTTATTGTTATTTAATGCAAAGCTACAAAAGGAGCCATATATGTATATGAACTGTATCAACTAAAAATTTTATTTTACAATATATCGAATATTTTGCCGGAAAAAGTGTTCATATTTTTTTAATCAAAAGAATACCATACCTGAGAATACAAATAGACTGAGCTAAATCGTAATTAGAAATTGATTCGATAGATCAGATGCAGCACTAACGGATGAACGAACGCAGTAATGGAGTAAGCGGGATTGGCGCCTTTACTATAAATTTATCTCGTTATCCAATATATAAAAAATATAACTCCTGAGTTCACAACGCCCTGACGGAAGACTGTAGCATCCGTCAGTGTGATAAATAGTGCAGCGACAAATCAAACAAAGTCCGATATTCAGTAATGATCAACAGCGTACTTATAAGGACATTATAAAAAAATCCCAGCTGATTGGAGCAATCGTCAATCGATATTGAGAAAGTGACTTAAAACTATTAGCATACATTGATCTGGAAGTATCTAACTATAGAACACCTTTGATAATCCCCTAGATAGGAATTGTGTCATAGAACATCAAAAAATCAATATTTCTCATCGAGACGAGATCTTAAAAGTGTAGGTTACAAGCCGATCTTAACTTATAAACCTCAAATTGATTCAAACTATCTAAAACCAAGTGCATAAGGATCTAACAAATTGGTCTAGACACATAGAATACTCATTATTATTCTTCTTCTTCTTTTGGAGAATACATTTTAGTCAGGACAGGAGAATTTCATATATGAAGGAGCACGTACAAGAGGAAACAGGGCTATTGAATTAAAATCTCTATTCTCTGCATACTTTGAATATCTTTATACATATATTAGCATCATCCTCTTCTTTCTAGTCACTTCTCCGTTCAATTTTACCTTCTTCATCAAGCGCTTATCGCTGATGATACGTCGCGCACGTTTAAGTAACAAATATTGCTAAATATTATTATTATTGAATAATATTGATTAATATTAGTGTTAATAACATTAATAAATATATTAATATTAATATTAAGTAATAAATAAATAATAAATAAAAATTAAAAACGCTACAAAATGGCTTGCCCAAAGTGTGGCCAATCATGATCATTGCGAGATATTGTCATCTTACATCGTACATCTTACAAATTAAATTAAAAATTAATAAAATCAATTCTCTAAAAAATGCTACAAAATGCCGACCCAACGCGGGGCCTGATTAAAACATTTTAAAGTGAACGGGAACTACTTAGTAGAACATAAACATAGTAATAATTAATACTTTTGAATAAATATCGTTCGTTCATCGGTGAGGCTAATAAATATATAGATACTATCATTGGATGATAATATCATTGGATGTTAATACATGTATATATTGGTTCTTTTTGTGAGTTTTGGCGAGGAATTTGAAATTTCACTCGCGAATATTTTATTGTTTGCTTGTTTGTTTTTTGAGTGTTGACGATAAGGTCGCACCACATATATGATAAATGTTAAGTTGTAATTACTATCTAGCAAATACTATAATATTGTTTTTCTGTGTTACGGTGATACCATCGCACAGATCATCTTGAATGTTTTGATGTTATCTTGTTAAATATTTGCAATATTAGCAAGTCGTTATATCAGAGGTTGATTATAAGATATATAAGATTATAAGATATAATAGTAAACCCCGTTCTGCGAAAGTGCGAATTAATATTTTTATGCGAATCATAATTATTAATCTTCTTTATAAATGTTCTGTCTTGTCTGCATAAATTGTTATAATATCATCTCGTGAATTGCAAAATAAATATAAAATATTATAATAATAAATAAAAAGATTTCCAAAATAGAAAAATAATAATAATATAAATAATGTCGTATACCGCATCAACGTCAAAAAGACGTCGACTAGCATTAGATATTGAGCAGGGCCGTATTAGGAGCATGTTCAATAGAGATGTTAGTCCGCATAATTCCTTATATGAGTTTAATAGATTAGCAGAGCAAGCAGCTGATCAGGCTTTTATAGATAAGGAAAGAGAGAATATGGCTAATATAATAAAAAATTTAGAAGAACAGTTGAAGGAGGCAACGATAAATAATAATAATATCGCTTTAAATGAAAATAATACAAATAAAATAATAAAGCAGGAAGGTGCATATGTGCCACCAACTGCGGGAAATATAAATGATGTGTTTCGTTGGGGAATTAAGTTTACCGGAGAAGGATCAGTATTGGATTTCATTGAGACGTGCGAGGATAGATTGAGGTCTCGACGCGTTAGCGGAAATACATTAGTAGAATCATTTACCGAATTATTAACTGGACCCGCATTGAAATGGTTTCGTTCAATGAGAACCGATCAGTTGACATGGTCCGAGTTAAAGAGGAAGTTAATCGAGCGTTTTGAAGCTTTGAACTACCAAATTAAAATGGATAGTCACATAAGAAATCTAAAACAAAAGCCCCAACAGAGCATAGAAGAGTATATGACTGAGGTTAGAGGTTTCAACGCATTATTGCGTGAACCAATAAAAGATACAATTTTATTAGAAATACTAAAAATAAATGTTGCCGATCGTTATAAGCCCATATTAGGCGCACAAATTCTGACTACTGTCGAAGAGCTCGTAAAGTATGCTAAAAACTTTGAGCAATACCTAAATAAAGAGGAAGTTAACCCAATTAAAGAAGTATATCGCGGAAATTATAAGAAACAGACGGTCGCGACGGTTATAGAAAAGAATAACTATAATCAAAATAAGCGCTATAATGACTTTCCTAGGAATGACCAGCGCAATACAAATGATATGCCGTTTAACAATAATAGATTCCAAACATCAGGTAGAGGGCGCGGAAACATGAATCGTGGGCGCGGGGGATATAACTTCTCCGGACAGAGTAGAATTGTGAACGAGATTAGATGTTTGAAATGTGAGGAAGTAGGTCATCACTTCACCACATGCCGGCGAATAAGGGGTAAAATCTGTTTCGGGTGTCGTGCTGAGGGCGTGACGAAATTTGAATGCGCTCGATGCAATGATAAAAAAGGGATATCAAATATAAATAATATAAATAGAACGTCGGGAGATGTAAGGAACGATCAAGATTCAGTAGTGAGATCAGTCTCTCGTCAGGAGAATTCGGGAAACGAATAGAAGGCACTCCGTTAGGGAGGTCATATCAAAGATTTAATGAAGGTTAGCGGACGGTGTTAAAACTTACAAGTTATTATATATACATAGAGTGCAAAGATAATGTCATTATTATTATAGAGCAGAGATACGCAACCTTTTGTTAAAATATATTTTAAAATGCCTAATTTTATTCAGCGCTACTAATAGTGACTGACGATTAATAATTTATTATGATGTTCTTTTAAGAGACATAACCATAAGTAGTTTGCTTGTATTATATGAATAGTCAATGAATTATATTATAGTAAACATACCATTTAATTACTACCTATCAGTACCTTGTAACAATATTCATTCCATCCTGACCCGCATCCTATTCATAATCCTCAACCACCAATCCTACTCACATTCCTCAACTACCAACTCCATTATTCCACAAACCTTACTTACACTGTACTGAAACGTTTTAACTTTTTGAGTCGTCATTAAAAATTTGCTTTTAAGCAAGGCGTTGACATTTCATAGGACAAGAAGATAATTAGTTTAAAGTAGTTACACATAATTAAATATATATGTATGTATATAAACATATATATATATATATACATACATATACTATATGACAGAGGGAGTTAGCAACATCCGCTAATCAAAATATCATTAGAGAAGGGAAATTTAAAAACATTATAATATAAATAATAGTGGACAACATGTCTCACTACATAATAAATATATAAATAAATAAATTAAAGATAGACATCACGTAGTCGAAGTCAACGACACCGGAGGTTAACGACAATAATAGTTAAACCTAAAGGGGATTTTAATAATATAATAATAATAAATAACCATACACGGAATAACGTTGATTAAATACCGTAAAATAATGAGGATGAAAATATGTTCTGTGGTAAAATTTTATAATAATGAAGTCTTGTGTGGTATAAGCCGCGACAAGAGATAAATATATTTTTTTGTTATCAAGATATTTTAGAGTAGTTAAATATGGAATATAATAGAGACAAATATTATGATAAAAATATAATAACGTGTGCCATATAGTACATGTCCGGTTATCAATGTATATGGAGGATAACAAATATATGTTTAATAAAAGTATAATGGAGCTAAACCTTATACCATAATATAGATACGTATGTCATATAACATACGTACGGTTATCGATTTGTAGGGAGGATAACGATATATAAAGATAACAACGATGTGGCAGTAAATGATCTTGGGTTGATAATGATGATTTGTCGGTGGGTCTGAAGACTGACATGTCGGCGAACAAGCCATAGGACTGCAGGGCTAGGACGGATGTTTTTTTTGTTAGGAGTTTATAATAGGAGTGATTCATGACGCTCCGGAATGCCTGGTGACGGTTTAAATAGGTTCGTCCAATAATCCGAAGCGCAGGGTTCCAAAATAATGCAACGAGTTGAGTGCGTTGGCATTTTCCCCAGGGCTGCTAGATAGGGAGATATTATTAGATTATAGGCTGATATGGGTCCTTTCACGAACTCGTGTAGATTGGGACGGGGGTTTTTGAAGATAGGAGATATAATAATTATTATCTATAATATTTAGTTGAGAAGTTGAAATAAATATATAGAAGTTTCTAAATTAGTTTAAATATTGGAGGAGATATACAGTAACGTTCCAAAAGAATGAGGCGAAGTATGAAGACGCAATTTTAACTTTAAAAATATCTAACATGAGATGGAGACGATGACGGGTTGTAATTTTGGTATGAAGAGATGTATGAAGAAGACACATGAAAGGGAATGGATGAAAGATAGTGTCTTAAAAGGATAAGAGAACATCCCGGATTCTGACTTATTACATGAGAAGTAGCTTCAACATAAAAAAATCTGATATCAATAAATGCACAGCAATAGTCCAGTTTAGTATACATACGTTAGGTTACCCATAATTTAGCTATACAGACGGTGTAAGTTCGGCGTGAAATTTCATACCAGTTATAATGTTTTTTTTTAAAAATATGATATATCCCATGCTTAGGTACGAACTTTGGTTTGTACGTCAAGGTCGAGTACTCAGGTCAGTGGCCTAGGGCGAATATTTAAT
Organism: Micropterix aruncella; assembly: GCA_944548615.1. Lineage (NCBI taxonomy): Eukaryota > Metazoa > Arthropoda > Insecta > Lepidoptera > Micropterigidae > Micropterix > Micropterix aruncella. The sequence goes on from OX155969.1 coordinate 28,803,957, forward strand.
TATAGTACCCAAGAGACTCGCCATGGCATTCGCATATTCAACATTGTTAGTGAGTTAGACAGAATAAAGTTTCAGGTGACGCCCGTGTAAGGATTTAAAAATTCATCGGTTAGCGCACGCGTGATTCGGAGAAAGAAATGAAATTAATTTAGACTTTTCAACGGAAGGAAGTAGTATTTATATATAACTATATTATTGATAATATAGCGAGAGAGATGAATCAAGTAGGCGGAGATGTGATCGAGGACTCGGAAGTAATTCTGTTGAGCAGGTGCACATTGAAGTGAAAGAGAGAGATTGAAAGTTGGATTATTATCATACGTATATCAATATTATTAATATATGATACTGAGAATTTATAATTTTTTTAGGGAATAAAGCAGTAGTTGCTCTAAAAAATAATCAAATTAGAATGTTATTGAATACAAGTAGATCAATTAAACCACAGAACATAACAAAACGAACTCAAATATAATATAATATGATGAACTCAAAATATAATACGATGCGTTGAATTTAAAGTATAACATAATATGATGAAGGCTGGAGATAAATATAGGATATAACCTGAATGAGGAGATGTAATAAAATAAAAAAGAATGAATACATAATCTAAATAAATATAATGAGGATAATATAAGGGGGATTTATAAATATGATGACACATCAATAGACATAATATCAAATAAAATAATATAGTTCAAAATGGGAGATAAGAAATAATAAGAGAGCGACATGAAGCGATAAAAAAAAATAATTTTTATAACCAAGAGCTAAAGTAAGAACTGGTTGACTACACGTATGATGAAGTCACGTGGTTCCTCGAGGGCGAGCAACGATCTGGGGAGGGGGTATTGTAATGATATAAAATCGAACGCCTCCTGTCAAATAAAATACTTAATATCTAAACCAAACCAAAGCCATGTAAGCACACCTATTGCCATCTATACGCAGCAATGGGAAGGCAAGGTGAATGGTCTTCAAAACGTAAAAGTAGTAATTAGTCGATTCATTCATGATCCCAAAATTTAAATCAATTTCAAAACGTGTAGCGACATCTAGCGGCATACGCGAGAAATGTTACCAGTCGATAAGTAGATAAACTGTACAATAAATTTTACCGACGTTGACAGGGAATACAAAAATATATTAAAATAAGATTAAAACTCAATAAAACAATGAAACGTTTATATATTCGTTAAAAATGAAGCGTAATAGCAATAAACCACTAAATAAAATAAAACTAAATAGGCTTTAGAGAAAAATAAAGGAAAAATCGATGATTAAAGAAACGCCGAAATCACATACAAAAATGGGTCTTCAAAAGATGCATGATAGAAACACAGGATATTTAGAAAGATTTCAGCGACGACACGCACTATAGACGTAGTATAGAATAAGCACTATCCCCTGAAACGAAAGTAGAACCTGAAAACAGAATAAATAGTTAGCAATTGATTTAAATAGAGCAGAAAACGAATACGCAGCCGGCTAGAAACTGACAGTTCATATTATGATTAAATTGTCGTACTTTTACAAGAAAAATCGCCACTATAGACGATAATGCTAATTACAGCCTATATAAATAGAACACACAGTAGATAGACCTACTAGAATAAAGCCAATGAAATAAGCTATTTTATGAAGCAGAGCATATATTCTGTACGATGGTTTACAGGGAGAATTTAATGTTTGAAACTGAATAAATGACGATTTGACGGAAAAATAAATCCGAATTAACCACGGCAAGAAAGTGTTGCCATGTTTTGACATCAAATAGAGTCGGAATATCGTACAAATTTTGATCACTAGAGGCGCTGTAATTCAGAAATAAAGGAAATTTTAAGGTGGACCACTAACAAAAAACAGACGAGCGTCTCAAGGAGCGTCATATTCATATTTGGCGGGAAAATTTGGAGGGAAAGCCATATCTAAAAAAAACCGACGATAATACAAATATTAGAGTATACAGAACGAAGAAGCCAGTTAAAAAGGTCATAGGTGACATATTTTTAAAGGAAACGGATGAGTAATTTCGATGTAAAGAATTGTTTTCAAAATGGGTCACTGAAAAACCTACTAACGCCGAATAACTTTTTATAAAAACCATATAGGATTATAGTAGAAAAAAAATGAATAATAATAGCCGTAATAGTTAATGAAATAGACGTACTTTTTGGAAAAATATACACGTACCTTTAGAAGCTCATAGCGCCGCGAAGAGGCAACGTAAAATTAATATATATGCAGAAATTAGATGCTGGGGATACAGATTATAAGGGAAAAATAAGGAAATCAGCTCAAATAAGTGAATTAAAGAAATAAGAGTGCAAAAATAGCTCGATGTGCACGAAATGGTACGGAACCCCAATGCGGAAAAACGATAGTTGGTAACCAGACAGAAAAAGCATGATGGCCGCGTTATTTTGCATAGGAAGGGGGTGAAAAGCACATCTAAAAATGGAGAAATTGCCGTATTTTGAAGGGTATAAAAAGGCGGTGGGCGATGCCAAAATCAATTCAGTTTACCAGGAGATCCACCGCGTAATAACCTCGTCACCCAAACGTCGAAAAAGTGCCGGAAAATGTAAAAGTTCAAGTTAAAACGAGGGAATGTGGGCAGAAATGCTGTCCACATTCCCATAAAAATCATGTAGAATCTAAGTGAAGTTTTTTAAAAACGTATTTATTTTATTAGAAGCGGTACATCAAATATTTGGCGGGAAAGCCAACAAAATTAAACAGTGCTAAAAATTCGACGAGAAATCGACGTAAAAACAGTAAAAAAACCCTCTATAAGAGACGCCACGTACATCAATTATTTGGCGGGAAAGCAACAATATTAACCAGTGCTAAGATTCGACGAAAGATCGACTTAATAACAGAAAAAAAACACATTTATATAGACGCCACGTACATCAAATTTTGGCGGGAAAACATAAGCATGCAGAATCAAATAGTAGCAAGATAGAAGAAAAATTAAAGATATTCTTTTTAAATAAACATTCACGAGGAGATCATATAAATGAACCAAGACAGACATTCGCAATAGATTTCGAATCACAAAGACAACTTCAAATCAATTACATCTTTCAACAGAACGGGGCGAAAACAATCGTACGAGACGGCCGACATCCCTACGATGCAGCTGTCAAAATTTAAAAAACAGTTTGTTGTTGTTATGTGTTAGTTATTAAGAAGTGTATAAAGGTGTTAAATTAGTGTAAGGTATGTGATATTGGATTGGATGGCTGCTTAATACAAGTAAGATTGTTCAAATTATTATAATTGCAGTATATCCGTGCGTTATAACTGCCGAAGCTGGCCATACTTTTAAAACTTGTTATTGTTGATAGTTTTTTTTATATATTATGCAAATATGTATGTTGTCATAAGTATGGATAAGATTAATGCGTCTTACCCTGTTTCGCGCTATAATTGAAATAGAAAGCCAATACCATCTGCTTGTCGTACTGCCGCTACCTAATTGGTTAAGCGTGAACTTTTTTTTATAAGGCCAGTACTTGATTGAGACTGCAGGCCGTCAATAAACGACGAAGCCTCATTGATTGAGATACTTGAAACTGCCTGGTTTCACGTGAGACAAAGTCCGTGAACCAGCGTAGCGATGAATTTAGTAAGAAATGTATATACGTATGTCGTAATTGATTCGACATACCCATTAATTTAGGATATGATAAGTTTTTTTTGTGCTATATTGCGTATTGTCATATTATCATGTTATTGTTATTTAATGCAAAGCTACAAAAGGAGCCATATATGTATATGAACTGTATCAACTAAAAATTTTATTTTACAATATATCGAATATTTTGCCGGAAAAAGTGTTCATATTTTTTTAATCAAAAGAATACCATACCTGAGAATACAAATAGACTGAGCTAAATCGTAATTAGAAATTGATTCGATAGATCAGATGCAGCACTAACGGATGAACGAACGCAGTAATGGAGTAAGCGGGATTGGCGCCTTTACTATAAATTTATCTCGTTATCCAATATATAAAAAATATAACTCCTGAGTTCACAACGCCCTGACGGAAGACTGTAGCATCCGTCAGTGTGATAAATAGTGCAGCGACAAATCAAACAAAGTCCGATATTCAGTAATGATCAACAGCGTACTTATAAGGACATTATAAAAAAATCCCAGCTGATTGGAGCAATCGTCAATCGATATTGAGAAAGTGACTTAAAACTATTAGCATACATTGATCTGGAAGTATCTAACTATAGAACACCTTTGATAATCCCCTAGATAGGAATTGTGTCATAGAACATCAAAAAATCAATATTTCTCATCGAGACGAGATCTTAAAAGTGTAGGTTACAAGCCGATCTTAACTTATAAACCTCAAATTGATTCAAACTATCTAAAACCAAGTGCATAAGGATCTAACAAATTGGTCTAGACACATAGAATACTCATTATTATTCTTCTTCTTCTTTTGGAGAATACATTTTAGTCAGGACAGGAGAATTTCATATATGAAGGAGCACGTACAAGAGGAAACAGGGCTATTGAATTAAAATCTCTATTCTCTGCATACTTTGAATATCTTTATACATATATTAGCATCATCCTCTTCTTTCTAGTCACTTCTCCGTTCAATTTTACCTTCTTCATCAAGCGCTTATCGCTGATGATACGTCGCGCACGTTTAAGTAACAAATATTGCTAAATATTATTATTATTGAATAATATTGATTAATATTAGTGTTAATAACATTAATAAATATATTAATATTAATATTAAGTAATAAATAAATAATAAATAAAAATTAAAAACGCTACAAAATGGCTTGCCCAAAGTGTGGCCAATCATGATCATTGCGAGATATTGTCATCTTACATCGTACATCTTACAAATTAAATTAAAAATTAATAAAATCAATTCTCTAAAAAATGCTACACAATTTATATTTTTACATTTAGAACGAGGGTCGATGAACCAACCAAACACAATAATAATAATAATAAAATATATATATATATATATATATATATATATATATATATATATATATATATATATATATATATATATATATATATATATATATATATATATATATATATATATATATATATATATATATATATATATATATATATATATATATATATATATATATATATATATATATATATATATATATATATATATATATATATATATATATATATATATATATATATATATATATATATATATATATATATATATATATATATATATATATATATATATATATATATATATATATATATATATATATATATATATATATATATATATATATATATATATATATATATATATATATATATATATATATATATATATATATATATATATATATATATATATATATATATATATATATATATATATATATATATATATATATATATATATATATATATATATATATATATATATATATATATATATATATATATATATATATATATATATATATATATATATATATATGTACTAATAAATTTTTTATAAAAATTACAATATTATATAGGAAATAGAAATACTAAATACATTAGAATACACATATACACACATACATACATATAAACACAGTAATATGTTAAGTCAATTTCAACTTATTTTACTACATCGATCATGGTATGGATAGATAAACGCTCTTCTTGCATACGCCATTTATTTATTTTGCTTTTAAACAAATGACAATTGGGGCTTGTTTTTATGTCACTGCTTAATTTTTTATAAAGTCTTGTAGCTATGTTTTCACTCTTATGTACTGTAAGTTTGTAAGTTTGTAAGTTTTTCTATTCTTAATGCCGGTATTTGTATTTAACGCTTATTTAAACATGTTATGTATGTACTTGTAAGAATTCTATTTTTTTTTTTTTATATTTATGTGTATATTGCATATCAACGGATTGGTAGAAACTGTAATGTTGATTTGTTATGAAAATAAATAAATAAATAAATAAATAATAAATAAATAAATGAAAGAGTAGTGTCGCTGTCCGAAAGTCGTCTTCATCCTAGGTACATTCAAATCACTCAGGAGTTGTCTAGTGGGTTTCGTGTGCGTAATAATAAAAGATTTATTTTGTTTGGCCACGAAAACCCAACGTGTGGAACAGAAAGAACATATGGAACAGAAAGAAAAAAAGACAGGCACGAGAAAAACAGACAGGCTATTTTTATTTTTAAAATTTTAATATAGACAAGGAAAGCCATCCTTAAGTCTCCCTTTCTCTTAACCACCTGTGTGTTGAGTGTTTTTCGAGCGCGATCGATTTTCAAGCATGATTTCTCCCGCGCGGAGCACGACGCCGCCCACCCCCTTAATAAGAAACACATTTCCCTGGGCAAAGTTGTCCAATTTAGGCAAAGCCGCCCTCAAACGTGAGAAATGGGCCGCGGGCCAAGTTTTCATCAGTATTATTACCGAGCGACATACGCGACGCAAGGAATTTCCCCCGCAAAAATGGCAAAAGGTCGCATTTCGCCACATACACAAACGACGATAGCGTCTGCGGATTTTTTACCCGCCCGTCCCACGTGTGCTCTCTAAGGAATAACAAGTGCTGGTGCTGTAGCTGCTTCCGCAGAGAGCGCTTCCTTAAGGCCCGTTCCCACTGCCGCCCGTTCTGCAGGAACGGCGTTTTACTGGTTACCGCAAAACCGACAGGTGTGTTCACACTCAGTAGTTTCTATCCTGTTTTTCACGGGATAGAGTGCGCAAACGTTTACAAAAATTCAAATGAGATGAACGTGGATACTTTTGCCGCCGGCAGCGTAAAAATAGAACATTTTGGCTACACCCAATTGTAAAACGATGATCTCGGTATCTTTCAAAATCGGTACCTTTCGAAATCGGTATCTTTCGAAATCGGTATCTTTCAAAATCGGTATCTTTCGAAATCGATATCTTTCAAAATTGGTATCTTTCAAAATCGGTATCTTTCAAAATCGGTATCTTTCAAAATCGGTATCTTTCGAAATCGGTATCTTTCGAAATCGGTATCTTTCGAAATCTGTTTATACTCTTTATTGTGAAAATGTCACAATGGGCGAGTTTATTGTCATATGATAATCTCTTACAACCAACCCTACTATGGCGTGTTATATGTATGTGCGTGTAACATGTCTGTAAGTGTGTGTCGTGTTATTGCATTCCATCGACAGAATTAAAAATGCAATTCCGTTAATTAGATCCCAACGAAAAATGGTGACCCAGCCGGGAATCGAACCCGGGACCTTACAATGTAAGATCAGGCGACCTAACCACTACGCCACCGGTCCGTGTGTTTCTGTTTCTTCCATCTCATGGGTTTCTGATAAAATATGACTCTATTCTTTATCAAATACTTTAGGATGACTATGTCCACATTTGATAATCTTTTCTAAAGAGTGAAAAAGGACACAAATTTCAGAAAAAAGTTTCACTCCTGAAGGAAAATTTGTGATATGCAAAACACATTTTATATAATATTATTATTATTTAGTATTTATTAAGTTAAGCTAAAACAAAACGTTTGTTTAGGGGAGAGGTGGCATGAAAGGTACATTTTTGTCTTGACATTCAAAATTAAATAAAACCTACAAATGATTTGAGCAGTAATTTGAATGATCCCTTTTAATACGTGTCCCTTTCATACCAGTTTTCCTATATTCAATCCTTTTTGTACCGCGCGAGATCCAGCGCGTAGTAACAAAACCGAATAGCGAAATTCGACCGGATCGGACGGATGCTTCTATGAACGCTAGTATTGAAACACGTCCACCACTAAACCGGATCCTGGGTAAAACCGCCCCTGTAAAGGCCGCCACAGACTGCGGAGCACGATGATACACGCCCACGTTTGACACGGAAGCTACGTGGCTCGAGGATGCCACTCCGCCACACTGCTAAGCTGAACTACGCCAAGAAAACGGCCATTTCGTCTCGTCTGCCTTAGAGAGCGCACGTGTTTAAGTGCACGTCGTAAAGCGCTCGCGACGGTTCGGGAACGGTTCATGGGGGGAGAAAGGGGGAAGCGGGCGAGCGGTGACTGCCGTGGCCACGAAGCGTGTTCGCAGCTTCGCTCAGCCGGCGCATCCGCGCTAACCGACGCGAGTCCTTCTGACGTGACATAGCCACGCTGCCGCGCATAGCGTGTGCGTGGCCCGCAATGTGTTAATTTGTACGGCAGCTAGTAATGAACAAAGCTAAAGCCACGCGTGAAACGTAGTCTGTGGCGGGCTTAAAGAGCATAAGACCTCTCAAATGATTATACGGTCATACATATCCGCGCAGTGCTCGGAACAGCCCTGTCAGTCGAACAATGCTGCCGTCGTAAATGAAAACACAGTAACTTGAAAAAAGACGTTTTGAGAAAAACGGTCAAAGTTCAGTTGTTAAATATTTGTTTTCATGAACAAAGTAATCAATATAGATTATTTCTTTTAATCTTTAATATTAAAAAATAGTTAGAACTTCAATTCTGCATAAAAATATATATTAAATTATAATTGTTTAATTAATTAAATTAGATATTGTGTTTTAAATTATGAAAATAATTTGATAAATTTTATATTTTTAAGCTGTAACACCATAACTGAGTGGTTACTGTGTTATAGGTAAATTTTACCCATTACTTTGTTCTAACCATGTAAAATATATAATATATATATATATATATATATATATATATATATATATATATATATATATATATATATATATATATATATATATATATATATATATATATATATATATATATATATATATATATATATATATATATATATATATATATATATATATATATATATATATATATATATATATATATATATATATATATTTTAATAAATAAAAAACTGCATGCACCTTAAACACAGTAATTGAGATACTGTGATTAATTCGTGTATTAATAAATTAACTTTTAACAAAATTTTACCTAAAACCACAGTATCTGAAGAAGCCGTGTTGTAACCAAACAAAAATATTTCTTAAATGCTTATAGGTATTCAAAAAGATCACAGTAAATAATAGGTTACTGTATTTTAACTTAAAAAAATATACATACTGTGTTTTTCATTAAAAATATTCAGATTTTTTTAAAAATACTGTGTTTTTATCTAAGGTATCTCGGTAACTATCCATCGGCAGACAAACCGAAAAATTTGCCTCATAGTAGGTACTCCAACTCGTGATTTTAAAGAACCAAACTTGTTTAAACACAGTAAATGAAGTTACGGTGTTTTCATTTACGACGGCATTGTGGATGTCGCATGTTCTCTTCGATTTTTTTTCGTGTTTTTCTGTTACATAACGCCATTCTGGGTGAACTTTGCTATGCTGATATATACAATCCTACGAGGGCTGATTGATAAATATTCAATAAATTATAATATAAATCATATATTTCATGCTGGAATAGTGGTCTCTCGATAATCCGGCAGATATCTAACCAGAGCGCTGCCTGATTACTGAAAACGCCGGATAACTGGAAATCACTAATAAAAAAAAATAAAAAAATCACAGTCTTCTACGCTCACCTCACGGGAGACGATAAATATCGTTAAAACTTTTTGGGGTGACGGGTTCACCCGTTGTAGTTGACACCTCCAAGTGCTTGTGATGCAGTTTTGGCAGCAGACTGTCCCGTTCAACTTGGGACATTATGACCTGCTCGTTACCTTGGGTCGACTAACCCCCTCGAAGAGGAACAAACAAAGAGGCAACTTGGGTTGTCGACTACAGCGGGCGAGCCCGTCACCTCAGGAAGTTTTAACGATTAGTCGTTCTATCTCCCTAGACTGAGCGCAGAAGACTTGGACAAAACAGTCCACCTTCTAGCTCCACCACAAACCCGTAAGAGGCCAACGCCTTAACCGCGAGATAGCCAGGAGTGTTACCCAGCGGGCTTACACTCACGCCCTTACTTCCAATTGCGACCAGATTAGTCCAGTCTCTCGATTGGTTACGAGTTAGAGGTCGCTTCCGCGGTCCTCTCCCTTACGAAGCGGTGAAACGATGTTTACCGAATCTATCGCGGACCACAGCGTCCCGGCTGTTCACCCAGGATCGGGTAGCCGATGGTCGTTTCAAGAGCAGTCGCCGTAAGGTCCGCAACCACCCCCGCTCTATAGGAAACAGTACTGCTTCCAGACTCCCCCGACTGTTAGTCAGAGTCAACCAGGGGGGTCAACCAGTCTCCCCTGGGAATCAAACCTCTGGCGCCCCTGGACGGTCTGCACACCGTGCGGCGCAAGCCAATCGATTGTGCTCTCCGACTAACAGTCGGGGGAGTCTGGGAACTGTATTGTTTCCTACAGAGCGGGGGTGGTTGTCTACCTTACGGCGACTGCTCTTGAAATGACCATTGGCCATCCGATCCCGGTTCAGAGTCGGGCAAAGGATCTGGTCACAATTGGAAGTGAGGGCGCGAGTATCTCGAGCCCGCCGGGTTTATTCCTGGCTAACTCGCGGTAAGGCGTTGGACTCTCACGGGTTGTGACGTAGCTGGACGTAGAATTGTACTGTCCAAAGTCTTCTACGTTCACTGCAGGGCGACAGAACGACTAATCGTTAAAACGTCCTGTGGTGACGGGCTCGCCCGTTGTAGTCGACACCGCAAGATGTTAGTCAGAGTGCGCAATCGATTGGCTTATGCCGCACGATGCGCAGACCGTCCAGGAGCGCCAGCAGGTTGATTCCCAGGGGAAACAAAGAGGCCTTTTTCACCCTCCTATCTCAAGGAGAATTTCCACCCGTTGGGAGGCCACGGTTTTCCACTTCGATCAAGCCGGGATAACACACTCGCCATTCCGATACATCATTCTTCTGCTTACACGCACTCTTTTACAGTTCATTCTGCTCGTTTATGGAATCAGCTCCCTCACTCTATCGGGCATGCACCTTCGTTGCATACTTTCAAAAAGTTGTTGAAGAAACATTTAATTTTACACAGCCAGTAACCAAATACCTCACCTTGTCCTCTCCTTTATCCTTCCCTGGGCAACCTTAGCATTAAGTTACTGACATATATTTGTATAGGTTTATTTTAAATTTAACTTTACTACTTCTTTTTGTATTGTACTGTGAACATTAGGAATTGTTTTATGAAATGGTTGACTGTAAGATATCGCTATAGCGATAAGTCCGCCATTTATGCATAAATTGTCTTCTTTATAAAACCAGTGTAATATTCATTAGGTTATGTTTTTATAGCACAATAAAGTTATTCTATTCTATTCTATTATTGTATTTCACTTCTCAATGCTTCGCGGCAAGGCGTTGGTCTCTCACTAGCATATTGGCATACTTAGACGGTATACTGTGTCGTCCCTAAGTCATCTAATATCGTTATACCTTCCTGGCGTGGCGGGATCCAGGGATTCCTCCCCCCCGTGGCTGCTCCGAGACCTGCCCACGGACCGTGCGCCTTCACCGTCATCTTTCTAGAGCGTCCTCTACCCCGCTTACCGGCTCCTAAATTTACGCTATTTGTTGTTTTTTTTCCTTTTGTGAATATGGTAAATTTTGTAATATTTTTGTAATTTTTTCTTTTTGTAAATACCTTTTATTATAAATAAATTGGTTCTCGGAGCGGTACGGGGGGGGGGGGGGTTACCCTATTTCACCCCCTGCGCGTTTTACCCTTCTTGTACGCGCAGGGTTGTCGTAGCACGACATCCCGGGCAGACAAGACGACCCTCGTCGTTATAACTGCCCGGGCGGTGGGCGGGGTTTGCTGCCCTCACCTATCGCCTTGAAACTCTCAACTGGGGTGGCGGGATTGCCCATCATCATCATCATCATTTATTCATTCCATAAAAGCATTTCACAATACTGAGGAACATGTCAAATTTTACAATCATAAATTTACCGGATGATAAAAACCGCTTGATTAAAAAAAAGAAAAAAAAATAATTGTAATCAGAGGTGATTACTTAAAAATAGTGAAATTTACAAACATAATCAATAATCCAACAATAAATAATAATCAATACAATGAAAAAGGAAAATTCTGAAACATGCGTAATTAAAAACAATGTCAATAAAATCTAAAACTTAACCATAAAAAAAGAGAGAAAAAAATATAGTGCGAAAGTATAGTCATAATATGGTTATTTAAAATCAAGCAATTGTGGACGCAATATCATAAAAGTCATCCAGTTTGTAAAGGGCATGTTTGACAACTGATTTTTAAGCAGATTTTATATGCTGCCATCTCAAGTCTTCTCGTCGATGACGGCAAAGCATTGAACAATTTAAAACTAATATATAAAAATGTTTTTTAATATTTAGTCAAGCGTACTTTAGGCAATGACACATTTTTTTTATGTCGCGTATTATGGCTATGTCGAGTGGAGTGTAGCTCGCAATTGAGTGGAGTGTAGCTCGCAATTTAAAAGATTCTCTTTCGCGTATAAAAGGCACTGATATATGTACATGGACGACATGGTAAGGATGCCAGCTTTAATAAAAAAAAAAGTGCGCAATGTGTTTCTCTGCTTACACCAAAGATTGTCCTAACGGCTTGCTTTTGTAGCACAAAAACGCGATGGATATCGGTTGCATTACCCCATAGTAGTATCGCATAAGACATCTTTGAATGGAAGCAGGAGTGATACACACTGATCGCTGCATGTTCGCCAGCCAGAAATTTCACCTTTCTTATAGCATAGACTGCCGATGATACAATTCGTTATTTTTTCTCGAAACTTCGCTTTTGTAATAACTACATTTTGCGTTCGTAAGGAAATGTAGGTTACTCACCTCTTTTAATAACAGGTTTAATGACCTTGACATTTTTTCTCTGGACAGGAAGCCTTTTCTTCACGCAGTCGAAGAAAAGCTCAGGAACGATAATTAATTTAAATTTACTTATTACTTTATTATATACAATATATGTATATGTGTATATATGTCTATATGTATATATATATATATATATATATATATATATATATATATATATATATATATATATATATATATATGTCAATAGTATACGTATGTATGTGTTATAACAATCCCTCCCTTCCATTTCCATTCCCCTATTGTAATTATACATTTATATTTAGAAATGCTTCTTTTTCCTTTTTTCTTAAAAAGAAGGTTATAAAATTATTATCTTTTAAATGGGTACTTTATATTTTTTGCTAATTTAAAATGTATTAATGGCTATATTGATGTTAATTTATAAAATGTTTTTTTTTATATAAAGAATATGCTGTATACATTTAGTTAATAAAATAAAATAAAATAAATAAAATAACTTCAAACGATGTATTAACGTCCCGAAAACACCTGCCAACAGCCATAAACATGTCGCTAACGGCCCGCGGAGCTCTGTGTTGACAGTCTGTAATCGGTTCTTTTAAACTGTGCACGTCGAAGCGAGATTTACGGGACTGTAAATATGTAACGGCGATCTGAAGCTATTCCTGAATCGCCGAGCACACCTATAAATAACGCGGCGCTTAACATTCCGCCTGAAAAATCGATACGGACGCCACGCGGCAATATTTCTGATTACTCCTATATACACAAGCAGCAGCAAACCCAGCAACGTCTATAAAAAATACCTAAATTTAATATAATCAAATGAGTGATATCCAATTAAAAGTTACTCTAACTTTGTAGCACCCCTTTGCGCTCCTCGGACGATTCCCAAACTTTTTAATTCATTTTAAAGCCAACGCTTCAATTTTGGCGCGGAAGTAAGCGGAAGGCCTACAAGCGAATATAAATATAATATTAAAAGACCGAGTATAATTTTCAAGATTTGTTCATTAAAATATTCCCTTCGTAAGTGAACATTCTTATCCTCTATGGAATGCTACCACTGTTATAATAAACTAGCTGACCCGTGCCCACTTCGTTGGGCGGTAAAACTTTTTACCTGTGATAAAATTATGAGTGTGGTTCGTTTATTACTTTTTTTTTTTACTACAAAAATTATGTCTTAAAAACTACCCAACTAGGTTAATGCCCGTACTAGGGTAGATTCTTTTCTTTTAAATTAAGATACGCACGTAATTTTATACTGCAATTAAGAACTATGGTAATATTTTACATGTTTACATAATATTAAACATTAGACATATATTATTCTCATTTATATATAAATATATACATTTACCTACTTGTATTATACACATACTATTATTATTTACATACATTTGCATTTACATACACGTATTTATTAGTAATATATAATTGTAATATTAAAGTAATGATAACGTCGTTTTAAACGAGGATATAAGTAATAATTTCAGCTACCTTTTCCCTGCCGGTCTCAAACAGCCACAAAGTAAGTTTTCACTTTTTCATATGTAAGCTTTTGCATTGTTTCAACTTATCCTGCAAGTAATTATTATCATTTCCTGCAATAATTCAATAAATTATCTTATTTACAAAATGGAAACATATTTAATTTTAATATTATTTCTGTGACACTTATTTTTACTACTTTCGGCTATATATTAATATTAAATATTTTATTTAAATTGTATTATATTACAACTATTTTTATATCCCAAATTTTAAAGATATTTTTATTTTACTGTCTCTTGGTCCCTAAAATGCCAAGGTTTTCCCTTAAAAGTACAAGTGTGTGCTATTTTATTTGCTTAGTTTCCTATGTGTTTTCTCAGGATCACCATGAATATTACTCCATCTACCCAGTTAAACAATTACAATTATTTGGCATAAAGCAATTGAATTACTTTTATTATTGTCATATAAAATACATTATGATCATTTTATCAATTGACTTTTACCATTATTTCCCGATTATCTTTTTATTTGACTATCATATAATTTTTAATTTGACTATGACGAACATTATATTGACTCTGCAATTACTTTTATTTCATTATCGACTATTTTTATTTTTTCCTAAAATGTTGTCTTTCAACGATTATTATTTAAGTATTTTATGAAATCGATTATCAAACAGTCATTGCTAACATTACCAAGACCACTTTCAAGTTTCCACACTGCTATAATTAATCTAAACATCCTAAATGCTGCATATTTTATAATCAAAAAGAGGAAAAATTATGGACTTAAAGGATATTGAAGAAATTAATGACAATTACAGTCCCGTTTCTGAATATATTGACAATCCATCCTGTTGCAAAGCCTTCCTGGATCAAATGCAAATTAAGGTATTCTGTATAAATATTAGGAGCATCCGTAAAAATTTAGATCAACTATTATTGCTACTAGAAGATTTACGTGTTTCTTTTGATGTTATATGTTTAACGGAAGCCTAGTTAAGTGACGATTATTCACCTGCACAACTTTCTGGCTATAATATGTACCATACAAAACTTAATAAACGACAAAACGATGGTGTGGTATTATACGTTAATAATATATTAAAACATAAAACTGTTGAAATTAAATTGGAAAGTAGTAACTGTATAAGTGTAATAATCAATGATGACATTAACATAATTTCAATTTACAGAACGCCGTCTGCTACGGATATCACGCCTTTTATAGATTCTCTGTCACATACCCTCCACGAACATAAAAAATATAAGAATATTTTTACAGTAGGAGATATGAACATTGATATAAGAAAAAGCGACAACCAAAAAGTAAACGATTATCTCACAATGTTGGCAGAATCTAATATAAAAGTGATTAATAGTCAACCAACACGAATCACAATGTCTTGTAGTAATTGTTTGGACCATCTGCTAGTGAAAAGTAAATTGCAACATATCTCGGCTGTATACAACACGGCAATTAGTGACCACTATGCCATCATTTTTGGAATTAACTACTCTATCCACAAAAGGAAAAAAACAAATTATTAGGAGAAAACAAATTGACTTTGAAAAACTAACACATTTTATCTGCAATGAATCATGGGACCTGGTATTAAAGGAAGACGACATGGATGCAACCGAAAACTTAATATCAATATTTAAAGGGTATATCGAAAAGTGTACCACAGTGACCCAAAAACCCATCCCGCATAAAAAGCAACGTCTCAAGGAATGGATTACCGATGGATTGGTTCGATGTATTCGTAATAGGGATAAAATTCACAAAGCTGTACTAAAAAATGCCGAGGATGATGAATTAAAAAAGTATTATATTAAATATAAAAACCTATGCCAATTGATAATAAAAAATACGAAAACAAACTTTTATAGAAAAAAAAATAGAAGATGTCAAACACGATTCAAAAAAATATGGAACACAGTCAAAGATTTAAATATATAAACAATCTCAGAGTTAAATATAATGGGAAAGATAACCACAGTTGAGCAAGACCCTGAAAAAGTCGTGAATCATATTAATGAATATTTTAATAGCATAGGCTATGTCTTAGCAAATAAAAATCTCCAAAAAAATATCATTCGGGAAGAGGAACTAGCGGAGAGGATCGATGCCAATGGCAGTATGTCCTCGTCATTCTACTTGAGACCAACAACACAGACGGAAATTATCAAAATAATATCGATACTAAAAAACAACAACTCAAGCGGTCCTGATGATATCAAAGCAGATATTATAAAAACCTATAGAAATAACCTTGCCATTCCACTTGAATACATAATAAACCAAAGTTTAAGACGGGGATCTTCCCAAATCATTTTAAGCATGCCAATATAGTACCAATATATAAACATGATATTGCAAACACAGATACAACACAGATGATGACACAGATATTGCAAACTATAGGTCTGTCTCACTGCTTAACAATCTGAGCAAAATAATTGAAAAAGTGGTAAAGGAAAGACTAACAAGCCACTTAGATAAAATGGATCTTCTATCTAAAAATCAATTCGGCTTTCGGAACGGTGTCGGTACGGGCGAGGCTATCCTTGAGGTTACTAAAAGCATAACGAATGCATTGGATTCGAAAAAGAAATGCATTGCGGTATTTTTAGATCTAGCGAAGGCTTTTGATACTATATCCCATAAAATACTTTGTAAAAGATTAAAGGGTTATGGAATCAATGGCCTCGCATTGAATTGGTTTTCCGATTATTTAAAAAAACAGAACACATACTGTTAACCTCAACGGTGTTCGAAGTGTATCCCTGCCACTAACATTTGGCGTTCCTCAAGGTAGCGTGCTCGGACCAATACTGTTCACTATGTACATAAATCCGCTTTGCGAGCTTGGTTTCGGTAGAACAATAGCGTATGCTGATGACACGGTGTTAGTAATTTCCGGTTCTAATTGGGAAAAGGTATATAATCGTACTAACATCGCGATAGCTTCAATTAAAACCTGGCTAGACCTAAATCTACTTACGTTAAATGTTGGCAAAACAAAATACATCCCATTTAGCATCGAAGTAAGAGGCCAGCCGGATGATCACCATCATCTTATCATTCACGACTGCAAGAGAGATGCCACGTGTCGTTGTCAGCCAATCGGACCAGTCGGAGAGATAAAATATCTCGGAATAATTATAGATAGACACCTACGGTGGGAATTACATACCGAGTGTCTAGTGAAAAGACTAAGGAAACTGATTTATATATTTATTCAATTGCGAGATATTCTCGGCCTGCCCTATTTAAAAATTATATATTACGCTATATGCCAATTAATAATGACATACGGTATACTTGGATGGGGAGCTTGCGGGAAAACCCTCCTCCAGAAAGGGAACGTTGTCCAAAAGGCAATAATTAGAATCATGTTAAGGAAGCCTAGGCGTTACCCTTCTGACGACCTGTATGTTGAGGCACAATTGTTTGATTTGAGGCAGTTGTATTGCCTCAAAGCAATACTTCATCTTAAAAACAACAATGAAGACGAATATTGTGTTTCTCCGGAAAACAGGGAGAGATCAGGTCGTTATAAGGGAAACTTTAAAGTTCCGAAACGTCTAACGTCTTTTGGACAACGTCATTACAGCTTTCTTGCTCCAAGAATGGTTAATATCATGAGTAAAGAGAACATATTGGAAATTAGCAGCAAACAACAAAAATATCACCTTACATCATGGTTAATAAACCTTGGTAGGGACGGAGAAAACATTCATCACAATTTTAAAATCAATAAATATATTTATTTTCTATTTATTTTATATACGTATTTTTATTAATTTTTATATATTATTAGTTATTATTATAAATGATTATTTATTATTGCTATTATATATTATTATTATTATTATTATTATTTAGTATTACTTTATAGTCCTAATATTATCTGGGTGTAGTGAGAATTTTATTTTAACTTGATTTGATTTAAAAAATATATTTTTAGTTTGGAAGTTATGTATTTTTTAATCATTTGTATTGGTGTTCTCCTTAGAACAGGCTCTGCCTAGTTAGGAGCAACACAATCTAGGTTAAGTGCCAACGGTGTAATTGTTTTTGTGGACCAATAAATAAATAAATAAATAAATAAAATTGTAGAGTTTAAGAGCTACACAACTGAAGTGCCTTTGCGCAAATTTAGTTTTGGTTTTTTTAATTAGATGTTTTTCTGACGAGCAACCTCTAGTTAGAATGTTGTGGTCAGTGATGTTGTGTGTGTGCGGATTGTTGAGATAATAAAGTAAGGTTACTTTTGCATAAATCTGTCTAATGTCCAAAAGTCTCAGCTCTTTTAATAGTTCGTTTGTTGGATATCGATGTGGCTTTCTGGACATGACCCTCAGGGAAGCGGATCTAACGCCGAATCTGTAGACCCCCCCCCCCCCCCCATCCTATTATTCCATATGTAATCGTGCTGTGGGCTAGCGCGTAGTAGACTTTAATGAGGCTTCTTAACTGTAGAACATTTCTAAGGGCCTTAAAAGCAAAAATCAGCTTCCTGATTTTACCCGCAGTAATAAGTACGTGAGGATCCCACTTTAGGTTATTGTCAAAGGTTATGCCTAGGTATTTCACTTGATATTTGTGTTTAATAATTTGGCAGTTACAGCGCGTGCTTGTTAAAGGAGTGTTCTGAAATGATTTGCATATATGACTCTTGAATCCTGTGTGTGCGAAATTCTTTTTGTCAGTGATCGTAAAGGTCATATAATTTGTTTTATCACTATTTAGTGTTAGAAGATTGTTCTTTAGCCAAAGATTTATATTTGCGAGACCCATTTCAGCATTTTTATATACACTTGGCCATGTGTTATTACGGAAGATTAATGCAGTATCATCTGCATACAAGTATGCTTTCCTTCCATCTAATGCCACATTTGTTAGATCGTTAAATTATAAATAAAATTGGGCCTAGGACACTCCCTTGAGGTACCCCATATCTGATAATCCTGTCATCGCTAACAATCCCGTTAAGCCTTGTAACTTGCGTTCTTTCACAAAGGTAGTCTGTAAACCATTTCAGGGCAATACCACAACCCCACATTTTTGTAACTTTTTTAGTAATATAGCATGCGATACCGTGTCAAATGCTTTACAAAGGTCTAGAAAAACGACAAGACATTTATCACCCTCATCTAGAGTCTTCACTATATTCTGGGTCAGAAAAGCAATGGCGTCTTGGGTGGATTTACCCGACCGGAAACCATATTTAGTGGAAGCTATTAAGTTGTGCTTGTTTAAGAAACTCATTAAACGGGATTTGATCGTAAGTTCGAGTATCTTTGATAGTGTATTTAGCAAACTAATTGGTCTATAGCAATTTACTTCATTAATCTCCCCACCTTTAAAGATAGGGTTAACCACCGCTTTCTTTAGACACTGAGGAAAAACTCCAGTAGATATACTTAGATTTGTAATAAAAGTTATAGGTAACAATAAAGTCTCGCTGCACTCTTTGAAAATTTTAGAAGAAATTCCGTCATTACCGGTTGATTTTTTAACTTTTAGGTTTTTTATTATACTTTTTATTTCTTCGGGGTCCGTTGGTTTTAGATAAAGGGTTTCTGTTGGCGTATTTGCAACACATGCTTCAAGAGAAAGTTTAATTTCAGTCGTATTTAACACTTCTAGAGTTTTTTCTGCCATTTTCGGTCCTATATTGGAGAAGTAATCATTAAAACAGTCCGCAATATATTTTTTGTTATGCTTATTTGTTGACACTATCTGTCCATTAATATTGACTTCTTGCAGCTCTGATGGTTTGGACTTTTTCCTATAAGTCAAATCATTTATTAACTGCCATGTTTTTTTTTGAGTTACCAGCATTTTCCGCAAATTCCTTTTTGTAAT
Organism: Micropterix aruncella; assembly: GCA_944548615.1. Lineage (NCBI taxonomy): Eukaryota > Metazoa > Arthropoda > Insecta > Lepidoptera > Micropterigidae > Micropterix > Micropterix aruncella. The sequence goes on from OX155969.1 coordinate 28,824,131, forward strand.
ACATTTCTTTAGTTCTATTTATTATGTTTTTGCAAAGATTTCTATATTTCAGATATTCATGTTTCAATATGCTATTGCCGAGATTTAATTTGACTTTGTTATGAAGTTTGTCTGTGCGTTAAATACTTCTCAGGAGTCCTGGGGTAATCCATGGTTTAAGTTTTCTCTGACAATGGGGCACGAGTTTTTCTTTTGCATTTTTGTTGACCAATTTTTTTATTGTATTTACGAAAAATTCAGTTGCTTCATTTGAATCAGATATTCTAAATAATGGATTCCAGTCAATGTCTGTAGTGTCTGCGTATAAACTGTCATAATTTGTAACTAAAAACTGACTATTAATTATGTTTTGATTTAGAAAATCTGTTTTAGTTAACAAAATAGTTGGAAAGTGGTCAGTTAGCTCACTGAGACATATTATGCCTAATGTATTATTTTTAGTCGAAGTAAAAAAGTGGTCGAGACATGACCGCTGTCGTGTAGGCATGTTTATTAAGGATATCATTCCAAATTCTGCAAGCATGCAGAGATATTCATTGACTAGATTATTTTGATCGAGAATATTAATATTTATCTCCTCCAAGAATATAGTCAAGGCCCTTGGAGGTTTCCAGAGCATCCGCAAGGGACGCAATACATGGTTTTATAGGATTTGTAGGGGATCTATAAATGGCAAATACTGTATTTTTATCATTTAAAGTAGCCTTCAGACAATTTGCTGTGGTTATTTTTATTTCTTCAATTTTAACATTGTTTTTCTTATTCGAAAAAATGTCGACGCCATCGTTTTGATTTTGATTATGTAGAGTGTAATTGTAATGCATATCATAATTATCAAGTTGTTGAGTGGGAATATTTTTCTTTATCCAGCATTCCGTCAGGATGATTAAATCAAACTCGGTATCAAGCAAAGTTAGTAGTACGATTAGTTTAGTTACTGAGTGCTATGATTTATTTCCTGACTGCCAAAAGAAGGGTTATGTTTTTATTGCATATATATGTATGTATTTGCGTGCCAATTTGACTATAATACCGTTATTTGTGAATGTCTTCTTGTGAGTGTCTTATTTGTGAGCGTATTATCTCTTTAACTATTTATGCAGTAAAAGGAAAATTATATGCAGTAAAAAGGAAAAGTCTTTTGTTTTAAACGCTTGAGACGATAAATTTACTTATTTTGATAAGAATTCATTATTGTTGATAATATGACCAATAAACATGACCTAACGATTTAATTAAATTATTTCGTTAATATAAAATACTACTTTTTGTGACAAATATAAAGGGTAGACATATGCTATCGCTGACTTTTTTGTAGGCATTATCAAGCTTTACAACTTTTCTCTAGAACTTAATCATATATCCTCATCGTTAAGGCAGCGTTAGTTAGAAACTTTTTCGTTCGACCGCTTATTCTCCGACTTACTTTGCCAATTCTACTACCACGAAAACGTCTTTTCAATTTTCGGATTAATATATAACCTATGACACTCACAAATAACGTGGCTTTCTATTGGTAAAAGAATTTTCAAAATCGGTTCAGTAGATCCAAAGATTACTTCCTACAACGCCACAAACTTTACCTCTTTATAATATTAGTATAGATTACTATTACTATTATATTGACCTTGACCCCTTTGTAGTTTCGTCTTCTGACGCCCATGGCTTAGTGGGCCTTGTCCTGGCGCTCAATTAATTTTATCGTTTTCTCCTTGAATAAAGCTCGTCTTTTTAAAATACATTCGAGAGCTCATCACAGCCGTCAGCTCTCATATTTGGGGATGGGAGCTTTTTGGTTCACAAAACGATGGCAGCGCCCAATTTTGAATAATCGGTTTATTGGCTCGGTAATTAACCAATGGCAAAGTTGCCGAGTAAATCAAAAAGCAAAAGATATCACTTTTGCAGTAGCGAAAGTAGAGAAAGCAGTAGAGAAAGTTCAGCCTGCCCATCGACCACGTGCGTGAATAGCGAGGAGTAGAGTTAGACGATGACAAAGAAAAATATAGAGATGGGCAATGATCAGTGACTCTCAATTATGACTCGACAACAACACGACGCTGATCAATTTCCGAAATTTGAACTAATTAGGAATTTAATTTTCTCACACAATCCACGTCCAAATACGCATTTTCGGTGAGATTTTTAGGTTTTCGCCATTTTCCGAGCTTATGTTGCCACTATCAGCTATCCCCCTCCCCACACCCTCATATTTTCACCCATTATTTTTTTTTTTATATTTCTTTATTCTCGATATCTATCTCAACCGATTGTACTAATTATGAACCAATTCCTTTCGTAACAACGGAACTGCCGTGTGTTTACTATAATATATTATTAAAGATTACCTTGACTAACAAGCTAGCATGAAATATGCATAAACATATTACCTCCATTTTTTTCTCACCGCATGGGAGTTAGCATATGACTGAGTTGGTTGTAATTTTATTTAAAACTAGCTGACCCGTGCCCACTTCGTTGGGCGGTAAAACTTTTTACCTGTGATGAAATTATGAGTGTGGTTCGGTTAGTACTGAGTGATATGATTTATTTCCTGACTGCCAAAAGAAGGGTTATATTTTTACTGCATATGTAGGTATATATGTATTTGCATGCCAATTTGACTATAATACCGTTATTTGTGAGTGTCTTCTTGTGAGTGGTTATTTGTGAGCGTATTATCTCTTTAACTATTTATGCAGTGAAAGGGAAATTATATGCAGTAAAAGAGAAAAGTCTTCTGTTTTAAAAACTTGAGACGATAAATTTACTTATTTGGGAGTGTCTTCTTGTGAGTGTCTTATTTGTGAGCGTATTATCTCTTTAACTATTTATGCAATAAAAGGGAAATTATATGCTTTTAATAAAATTAATTAAAAAATATACTTTTTGTGACCTAAATATAAAAGTTAGGCATATTCTGTCGCTGACTTTTTTGTAGCCATTATCAAGCTCTACAACTTTTCTCTAGAACCTGATCATATATATCTCATTGTTTAGGCAGCGTTAGTTAGAGACGCTCTCGTTCGACCGCTTATTCTCCGACTTACTTTACAAATCCGACTACCACGAAAAAGTCTTTTCATTTTTCGGATTAATATGTAGCTTTGTGACACTCACAAATAACGTGGCTTTCTATTTGTAAAAGAATTTTCAAAATCGGCACAGTAGATCCAGAGATTACTTCCTACAACGTCACAAACTTTACCTCTTTATAATATTAGTATAGATAATCCTGATATCCATTTCTTACGAAAAAGAATGCACTCAAGGGCTACGAGGAATAGATACCGCATACACTGTCCCTGAGTGAGGACAGACATTTGTAAAGAGGGACCTCAAAATAAATCAAAATCAAAATGTTTTATTCACAATAGAATTTGTAAAAATTGCTTTGTGACGTCAAAATATGAAATACAATTTGTGCTTTAAATTATAGATAATTTGTCATTCAGCTTACATTTCAAGTACTTTATAGATACTGGATATAATCATGATATATAATGTAATATTTAACAACAGAAATATTTTGAAACAATTTAAAATATAGGTACAGTTGGAATTTAAAATAGTCATAATTAACAACAATAGTCAAAAAGAAAAAAAAACAATATACCTACATAGTTAACGATATTCAATAAAATAAAAAAAATATATTAAATCTCGACTTTATAATCATTCCAAAGAAGATCAGTATCATTTATAAAATCTACTACTTTGTATTAAGCCTTCTTACATAGAATATCTTTAATTTTACTTCTAAACTGAATGTCTGATAGACCCTGTATGTCCTCTGCAATTTTATTATAAATCCGTATACAGTTTCCCATGAAACATTTGCTTAGCTTACTTAGTCTAAATTTTGTCACTATATATTTATTTTTATTTCTAGTATTGTATTTGTGATTGTCACAGTTTTTTAAATAATGAGATATATTTTTTCGTGCATGCATAATGTTTTCAAATATGTATTGACTAGGTACAGTAAGAATGTTAATTTCTTTGAACAATTCTCTTAGGGAATCATATCTGCGCAAGTTGTATATGGCTCTAACCGCCCGTTTTTGTAGAATAAAGATTGAGGGCATACTTGCAGCTTGTACCCACAGTAAGATGCCGTAAGACATAATACTGTGAAATAAGAGACTTGATACTAGCCTCGCAGTATCAACGTCGGTAATTTGACGGATTTTCATAACAGCATATGCGGCTGAACTAAGCCTTGTTGACAGTGTGGTAATGTGTGAATCCCATTTTAGTTTAGAATCCAACGTGATTCCCAAGAATACGGTCTGTTCTATGAAGTCTATTTTTTCTTTATTTAGAGTAACATTAAAGTTATGTCTGCTGTTAGAAAGCGAAAATCGAATATATTTAGTTATATTTGAATTTAAAACCAGATTGTTAGAAGCAAATTAGTCATGAATCTGTGCAAGAGCAATATTTATTTCGTCCACATTTGTATTTTGTTTATTTAGTTTGAAAATTAACGAACCTGAGTTTGTTAACTCTTTTCCGCGCAATGCCAAATCAATTCAACAACCAGGATTCCAGTGCATCAATGCACTGACTCAAAAACAAATGCTATTACATCGTAAATATTTTTTTAACCGATAATGACCAATAAATATTATAACATGTTCTTATTTTACTTGTCAGACATTCTAAACCTATCTTTATTTAAATCTAGCTTTATTTATAAATAGAATAGAAACGAATTTACCGCTTGAAATGTGTAGTACCCGACGTTTCGGTGACGTTGCAGCCGCCGTTGGCCAGGGTAGACTGAAAGAGCTGTCAATCCGTTGTTTTGCGGGTAGGCCGCATACCGCTGCCGCCACTGCGTAGGTTATAACGGTGGTAAGGGGCCGGGCTCGGAGCATACCCTGGACAACGGCGGCTGCAACGTCACCGAAACGTCGGGTGCTACAAATTTCACGCGGTAAATTCGTTTCTATCCTATTTATAATGTCAAACAACCGCGATAGTCTTCGATATTATACTAGCTTTATTTTCTGGAAAACCGTAGATGCCAGAAAATAAATATAGAAATTCAAATTGACATTTTACATAATATCTAGTGTCCGAAATTTACTATGATAACCTTTAGATATTAGTTGTGATTATATTTATTATTCTGATTAATAAGTTTAAATAATTTTTTCCTAATTTGTTTTTCTTTTACTTTGGCTTTACTTTTTTCGTTTAGCATAGGTACATTGTTATTTAATCAATAGATTATATATTCCTATTTTTAGACATTTATATATTTTTTCTTTTTAAGCAACTATGTGATGGCATTTTACATTTTATTTATTAACGTGATTACCTCATAAAATTTTTGTTTTTTTTGGTATTTATTTTAGTAGTATGTTTTAGTGCCATAATTTTAATATGTCTATGTATATATTAGTATATAAATAAGTACACTATGAATTAAGTGAAAGTATTATATATTTAATTACAGAGAATATTGTATACTAGCTGCGCCCAGCGGTTTCACCCGCGTGGTGATGGAAAATTGTGATAATGATGATAGAAAACCATATATCTTTATAAATTATAGCCTATGTGTTATTCTGATGTGTAAGATTCAGTAGTTTTTGCGTGAAAGAGTAACAAACATTCATACATACATACAAACTTTCGCGTTTATAATATTAGTAGGATAGTAGGATAGAATTTAAATTTTGAATGTCAATTTCTTAGATTTTTTTCCTACTTACTTGACAGTTATCGTTATATTTTAGATAATTCACGCTATATATTTATAAATTATAGCCTATGTGTTATTCTGATGTGTAAGCTATATTATTCTAAAGTTTCATCAAAATCCATTCAGTAGTTTTTGCGTGAAAGAGTAACAAACATCCATACATACATACAAACTTTCGCGTTTATAATATTAGTATGAGTTACCAGCATTTTCCGCAAATTCCTTTTTGTAGTACATTTCTTTAGTTCTATTTATTATGTTTTTGCAAAGATTTCTATATTTCAGATATTCATGTTTCAATATTCTATTGCCGAGATTTAATTTGACTTTGTTATGAAGTTTGTCTCTGCGTTTAATACTTCTTAGGAGTCCTGGGGTAATCCATGGTTTAAGTTTTCTCTGACAATGGGGCACGAGTTTTTCTTTTGTATTTTTGTTGACCAATTTTTTTATTGTATTTACGAAAAATTCAGTTGCTTCATTTGAATCAGATATTCTAAATAATGGATTCCAGTCAATGTCTGTAATGTCTGCGTATAAACTGTCATAATTTGTAACTAAATACTGACTATTAATTATGTTTTGACTTAGAAAATCTGTTTTAGTTAACAAAATAGTTGGAAAGTGGTCAGTTAGCTCACTGAGACATATTATGCCTAATGTATTATTTTTAGTCGAAGTAAAAAAGTGGTCGAGACATGACCGCTGTTAGTTTCATCAAATTATTGTAATTATTGTAAAGTTTCATCAAAATCCATTCAGTAGTTTTTGCGTGAAAGAGTAACAAACATTCATACATACATACAAACTTTCGCGTTTATAATATTAGTAGTATAGTAGGATAGAATTTAAATTTTGAATGTCAATTTCTTAGATTTTTTTCCTACTTACTTGACAGTTATCGTTATATTTTAGATAATTCACGCTATATATTTATAAATTATAGCCTATGTGTTATTCTGATGTGTAAGCTATATTATTCTAAAGTTTCATCAAAATCCATTCAGTAGTTTTTGCGTGAAAGAGTAACAAACATCCATACATACATACAAACTTTCGCGTTTATAATATTAGTATGATTTTTTAAGTAAACTGTATAGCACATAATGTTGTACTTATTTGTTTAATACGACCTAATTACAGTTGTCATAAAAAAGAATTATTATTATTATTGAAAATTGATAATAATGGGACTGACATGATTTAAGTAATTTATTTTCCTTTTTTTAGTCACTACTGACTTATGGATTGCTATTTTGGGAAACGCCGCAAACAGCAAAAAAAAACGATTACCAAAGAGAGTACTTCGCAGCTTCTATAAAATAACCAGCAGAACTTCATGCAAATAATACTTCCTCAGAGTATAATATAGTGACAATATATTTAGCATATACGTATATCCCATTGCCTAATATATATCCGACGTCATTTAGAGGCGGCATCTACCCATGCTGACATACCCACAATACTCGTGGTAGGCCCCATTGTGCATGCCCCGCGTAATGCTGACCGCGTTTTAAATACTTTTAGTACTTAGTTTTATGATTCAGCTTTTATTTTGACTATTAAACATTTCACTAACTTTTATGGGGTATTACGACTTCAAATCGTAAACGGGAAAACGACTAGCTATTTTAGAATGTTTGACATAAACAAAGGCACAGGACGGATGTGGTCGGAGTGAGTGTGTTTGAACGCTCGTTTCCTTATCGCACAAATATTTTAATGTTATTCAAATTCCACTGCGAAGATTGCGTCAATTGTGACAGGTCACAGGTCGCAGACACACTAGTGTTTGTACGGGTGTGTAACAACCAACCCATGTACCAGCGCGGGCGTGCTCTCGCCAGCGCGCCAACGCCATAGAAAAAGAATTGATAGGCCCTTGTTTCTAAAATTATGATTCTTTCTCAACAACGTAGTGCAGCAAGTCGTATAAAACAGGCAAAGATTAAATCGGCCTACCATTTTGGCGACGAGCGCGACAACAATATCGTCTATGCTATTCTTTTGACCGTGTTAAAGCTGTTTGTACAGACGCATTTGTATGCTTTTTCCTTAACGTTTAGAATACATTAAAATAATATCATTGATTATAGCGCATTAGATTACTCGACGCAGTACTAAGATTTGGCAGCTAGGATTTTACTATGAAACGCAAAGTGTAGATGGCACTGATAGTTCCAAACATTCATTATTTTTCTCTTATGTTCTTATTCTTATCTTATGTTCAATATAGCCGCGTTCGTGGTGTAGCAGTATTTTACATTTACATTTACATTTACATTTTCGTCGTGTCCAATTGACGGCTAAAGACCGGTCTTGGACGTGTCCAAATAATTGGGTTAGGTAGTAAGTCTCGTTACTACTCTTTACTGAATATACATAGGTAGTCAAGAATTAACTACTAGATTGTCAAACTATAAATATAAATAATCAAAATAGAAGCCTAATATTTGAAGTAGTTAGTAATTCGAAAAGATACGTAGTAAAATTATTCATCGTAATATTCAAATTGTCAGTAAAATGTTAAATAATCAAATTATGGCTACGTTATGCATTTTAAACTAAAAGTACAGATATAAGACCATATAAAATAATCAGACAATAAGGATCTACTTTTTTAAGTAATTTAAATGGGCACAATATTTGAAAAATCATGGCCCTCAAATTCGGCCAGATTATAGAAAGGGTGGCCTATCAGCATCTCCTTGATGTTTTTTTTAAATTTTATGTCGGAGATCTGGAGATCGTTCCAGTCTTGCACCATGGACACAGAAAGAATAGGAATCTAACTACTTCAAATATTAGGCTTCTATTTTGATTATTTATATTTAGTATAAGAGTAGTAACGAAACTTACTACCTAACCCAAATATTTTGACACGTCCAAGAGCGGTCTTTAGCCGTCAATTGGACACGACGAAAATGTAATTTAATGTAATGTAATTGCCATGTGACAATAAGCTCGCCTTTTTGTATACGAATTAATTGCAAATAAAGAGTTTATTATTATTATTATTAATAACATTATGGTTTAAAATTACGGCACGGTAACTACCGTCGCGCCAACACCGTTGCGCGCCATGTCAATTTATACGTATGGACCACAGTTCGAGTTATATACGAAATCCTCGTGGAAACATGCCTATTTCCGTATATTACATAGTTATATTTTTCTCAGTGTATGCTGTGAAAAATAGCAATTTAAGCGGTAGAAGGAAATCCGGTACTAGGAAACTCTTTTACAATTTTGCTAATGACCAGAATTGGCTTCAATGGTTGCATGCCTGCCGATGAGTCTTACATTGTCGCCTTTCAAGGAGCAGGAGCAGACGGTGTGCCGGAGGATTGGGACTGGAGCATTTCTGACTGAAAGCCGCGGTCTAATCTAATTTTTATACGCTTTGAATCCGATTACAGTCAATGTGTCTTTAAATGTAAATATATTAACAGCTTGCTCGACTACACTTTATAGAAACGACGCAACTGCGTAGTGTCGCAGTGACGCATTGCCGCAGGATTTCCTGAAATCCGATTTTTGGAGATTGTATCGCACGCGAACTTAAAGACTTTGCAGTCGGTGTATATATGTAGGGACATCATTTAGAGTAACAGGAAGGGAGATATCGAATTCAATTGTCGAAATATACGACACGGCAAGCGACAACTAGGGATGTCGACTACAGCGGGCGAGCCCTTCACCTCAGGAAATTTTAACGATTAGTCGTTCTATCTCCCTGGAGTGAGCGCAGAAGACTTGGTCAAAACAGTCCACCGTCTAGCTCCGCCACAAATCCGTAAGAGGCCAACGCCTTAACCGCGAGATAGCCAGGAGTGTTACCCGGCGGGCTTACACTCACGCCCTTACTTCCAATTGTGACCCTGTGGCCCTTACTCCAGTCTCTCGATTGGTTACGAGTTCGAGGTCGCTTGCGCGGTCCTCTCCCTTACGAAGCGGTGAAACGGTGTATACCGAATCTATCGCGGACCACAGCGTCCTTTGCCCGGCTGTTCACCCAGGATCGGGTAGCGGATGGTCGTTTCAAGAGCAGTCGCCGTAAGGTCCGCAACCACCCCCGCTCTATAGGAAACAGTACTGCTTCCAGACTCCCCCGACTGTTAGTCAGAGTGCACAGTCGATTGGCTTACGCCGCACGGTGCGCAGACCGTCCAGGAGCGCCAGAAGGTTGATTCCCAGGGGAAACTAACCATAGGGTCAGAGTCATACCCAGGCCCGCACTTCATGCGTGGAGGCCGTCGGATAGGTGTTGACCCGTGAGTGTGACCAACCCTGAACAGAATGGGTCTTCGTGGCCAACTCAGCAAGGGCCCATTAACTTCCGCAAGCGACAAAGCGTCACGCTTAAATATCACCGATGCAAGCGACAGTGACGAAATACCGCAGACATAATATATTTCCATACAACCAATGAAACGGCACCGCATACGCCACGCCGAGCTGTTTTGTGGCGTGATCTCCAGACCGCAACAACGCAGCAGCATCAGCCATAGCCTCTCGCGTACATCTCCCTGAATCCCACGCATACTGTACCTGACGCAAGCGTCAACATATCGACTTTACTCGACAGCGGGGCTAGCTAAGGACGAACAAAATAAAACAAACCCAATATGACGGTAAGAAACCCAATTTATGGTATAAGGGAGTTTGAAAATTCTGAGTTTATTTTCCAAGTTGATGATTAATGAAATGCGTAAAGTTTTAAAGATAATGGTATCATGATAGCTGACGTTCTAATTTTTATATAATTTATTAAACATCTATTCATTAAAAAAAAATACGAAGGCATATTGCTGGATTGACAATAAAATATATATTTTTTGATTATTCTACATAGAATTTGCACATCACATTAGTATATTTTGATTATTTGTATCTAGGTAATATTGAATATAATATTACAGCGATGACAACTATCACGATAGTTATGTTTTTAATAATTAAAGTTTTAGCATTTAATTTTGTGACGCATCCAAGTGTAGGAATGCCTTTCTACTGGAGTAGTTGATTGTATTGTATTGTATTGTATTGTATTGTATTGTATTGTATTGTATAGGGTGGGACTATCTTTACTTTTATTCAAAGTCATTGTTTAAAATATGGATAAATGGTTATTTCTGTAGAATGCCGGTCGCGTGAGCGCTGGTGATTAGCTCGGGAATATAAATTATGAACATGAGTAGGCAACGATATGGTTATAATTGGGGATAATGTCTGTCATTTGGTGGGGCTTGATAAGCCATTATCGATTTGCAATTGAGCCAATTAAAAAGACGGATCCGAACCCGAAGACAATCGCTGTTTGTCGGTAATTTATAGGTAGTCCGTCCTAGCATGCGGATGCCGCCATTACCCCAAGGAGTATAATGTTTAAAATATTTGCGTCCTTTTTAGAAATAAGCTTGCGGTAATCCTAAAGCAGGTCATAATATTTTCAATAAAATATATAGTAAGTCGAAAATATCCAATAGTCACGCTATCCTAATGTGATAAAGAAATACATTAAATTACATTTGACCCTCTCTACTCCTGTGGGATTAACGGCGGTCTTTACTACGGGTCAAATACATTTATTTGGTCTAAAGACTACGCTGGCCAAAACGATGGCTTGTACCATCATTGTCATGTTATGCAAACATTGTATAATTCAATTGTGAAGTAGATTGGAAACGAATGCATGGCATCAACATGGGAATCTTTATATCACTATGATGGGAATTATCTAAATATGTTTCTTACGTTTCTTATATTTTGAACAATATGGATAGTATACTTATTTAGACCCTACTATTTTTTTACTAAGCATGGTTAAAATTGCGCGGAAAAATGCTCACCATAGCCTGCGACAATGCTTTTTAAGCCGATCCGGAGCAGAGTTGATAATCCTAGCACGCTAGCGAAGGTTTGTATCTTTGTTCCGGATAATTATAATTGAGCTCAGTCACATGCACTATTTGCAGGGTCATCAACGCAAGCCAACCTCAGTCAGTGAAGTCTGCATATTAGTGCCTTACGACACATAAATGCGCTATGTTCGAAAGCATCAGACCTGGATTTTTGTAGATCGAGCCCACATCTCGTCAAGGTGTGGGCATCACGCTACTTGTTTACGTCAGAATGAGATCGATTGTTTTATTCTTTATGTATTCCCTTTTATTTATTTTTATTCTTAATGTCTGTACTCGCATATTTAATGCTTATCTAATACGTGTTGTGTATGTACTAATTTTAGTGGTTTTTTCCCATGCATGTTTATGTTATACTAGCTAACCCGAGCCCACTTCGTTGCGCGGTAAAACTTTTTACTTGTGATGAAATTATGAGTGTGGTTCGGTTAGTACTGAGTGCTATGATAAATTTATTTCCTGACTGCCAAAAGAAGGGTTATATTTTTACTGCATATGTATGTATGTATTTTCATGTCAATTTGACTATATAACCGTTATTGTGAGTGTCTTCTTGTGAGTGTCTTATTTGTGAGTGTTTTATCTCTTTAACGATTTATGCAGTAAAAGGGAAATTATATGCAGTAAAAGGGAAAGTCTTTTGTTTTAAACACTCGAGACGATAAATTTACTTATTTTGATATGAATTCATAATTGTTAATAATATGACCAATAAACATGACCTAACGATTTAAATTATTTTTTTAATATAAAATACTACTTTTTGTGACTTTAATATAAAATTTAGACATATGCTGTCGCTGACTTTTTTGTAGACATTACCAAGATCTACAACTTTTCTCTAGAACTCAATCATCTCTCATCGTTAAAGCAGCGTTCGTAAGAAACGTTTTCATTCGACCGTTTTTTCTCGTCTCAACGGTTTGGTCTTAACCGTAATGTTGTTTTGTTTCTTAAATTAAATAAATGAAAAAATAAATCAAGTGCCACGTTTTTATCACTTTTGAATAGGAAATTATAAAATAGGAGTTTTTTTATGATTTCGCTTTATCCATTGACAGTTTCTTAATGATTTTCAGTTTCCTACAAAAATGTAAGGTGAAGTTATTCCGAGTCTTGTGGGACCGCTTAATTATATTTAGAGATGAAATCTATACCTACTAATATTATAAAGAGGTAAAGTTTGTGAGGTTGTAGGAAGTAATCTCTGGATCTACTGAACCGATTTTGAAAATTCTTTTAACAATAGAAAGCCACGTTATTTGTGATTGTCATAGGTTATATATTAATCCGAAAAATAAAAAGACTTTTTCGTGTAATAAAAAAACGGTCGAACGAAAACGTTTCTAACTAACGCTGCCTTAACGATGAGAGATATATGATTAAGTTCTGGAGAAAAGTTGTAGAGCTTAATAATGCCTACAGAAAAGTCAGCGACAGCATATATCTAACTTTTATATTTAGGTCACAAAAAGTAGTTTTTTATATTAAAAAAATCATTTAAATCGTTAGGTCATGTTTATTGGTCATATTATCAACAATTATGAATTCATATCAAAATAATTAATTTATCGTCTCCAGTGTTTAAAACAAAAGACTTTTCCTTTTTACTGCAGATAATTTCCCTTTTACTGATTTGGTTAAAGAGATAAGACACTCGCAAATAACGGTAATGTAGTCAAATTGGCATGCAAATACATACATATATATGCAGTAAAAACATAAACCTTCTTTTGGCAGTCAGGAAATAAATCATAGCACTCAGTACTAACCGAACCACACTCAAAATTTCATCACAAGTAAAAAGTTTTACCGCCCAACGAAGTGGGCACGGGTCAGCTAGTAATAAATATGAGAATGAGAAAGAGAGAAAGGTTCTACATTGAAGTTCTTAAATTTCATTAGCCCAAGATTTCGTCTAAGGTAATCATAGGCAAAAAGTTACTCAATCGACTAATTGCTTTGGCCAAATGCGTAATTACCTCAGAAATATAGTTGGGTCTTTGCCCTTGTGGAAGCGATTTTTTTATTAGCGTGATTATACGAATGTGTCGATTAGATGAAATGAAGATAGGCGGGGCGGGCGGGGGGGGGGGGGGGGGGTGGGGCGCCCGCGCTGACCTAATTCTGTCACCGGGCATAACTCACTTAATAACCATTTTTTTCTGGACGGAGGTACGTAAGTACTCGGGACGTAATTTCCCCACTGGGTTCGAGGTCAAATTAAAAGGGGGGAAATACTTTACTGCAGAATGTTCACCACTTCTCCCAAAGACGCGCACTGTGAATCTTTCTATCGGCTACCCGATCCTGGGTGAACCGCCGGGCAAAGGATGCCGTGGTCCGCGATAGATTCGGTGCACACCGTCTCACCGCTTCGTAAGGGGGAGAACCGCGCAAGCGACCTCGAACTCGTAACCAATCGAGAGACCGGAGTAATCTGGTCACATTTGGAAGTAAGGGCGTGAGTGTGAGCCCGCTGGGTAACCCACCTAGTTATCTCGCGGTTGATGCGTTGGCCTCTTACGGGCATGTGGCGGAGCTTGACGGTGCACTGTTTTTGTCCAAGTCTTCTGCGTTCACCTCACGGGGGATAGAACGACTAATCGTTAAAACTTCCTGAGGTGACGGGTTCGCCCGTTGTAGTTGACAACTCTATTTGTGGATCTTTCTGAAAGCTAATGGGCCCATTGCAGTTGAGCCAGTGTGAACCATGTGTAAGGGTCGACCGGACCCACAGGTCAACACACATCCGGCAGCATCCGAGCAGAAGTGCGAGGCCGAGGCACGATCTCTCTGTGCCTGCGGGGCAGTTTCCCTGGGAATCGTAGTTTGGGCGCTCCTGGGCGGTTTTCCAAATGATTGTGCACTTCGACAGATAGCCGGGGAGTCTGGAAACGGCTTTGTTTCCTATAGAGCGGGAGCGGTTGTTTACCTTGTGGCAACCGCTCTTGAAACGACCATTCGGTTATTCGATACCGGGTGAAGAGCCGGGCAAAGGATGCCGTAGTCCGTGATAGATTCGGTAGACACTGTGAGGGACCACCCCTCACAAGACTCCAAATTATTCGATGTGAGGTGGTGGTGTCAACTTACGAGTTATCTCCGTATTTAAAGGCGGTTTTGATGAAGCAGAAGATATTTATTGATTGAATCGATTGAATATTGCCAGTTATAACGCTTGCCGAATTAACGAGTGCCCGGATTACTTTATCGAGACGCGAGGGTCGCGCGACGGAGGTTATGCAGGAATAGTGAATGAGGATTGTGCGTGTGCTCCTAGTATCTTGTACTGGGCACGGCTCGAGTCTGTGGGATTACAGACTGATGCTTCAAGACTCAGGGAGAATGAGGAAAGGAAACCAAGGAGCCGGATTCGTTGACCTAACTCATGAGAGAGAGTGCCGAATATGCCGTCGCAACCTTGGAGGAAGGTGATCACTCGGGTAATGATAATTTGGTTGCTTTTTGGCCGGTTTATATAGGCCGTGGAATGATGCAATTCGAAATATTCTGAGTAAAAGTATTGTTTCATCGAGCTGATTCATAGCTGCACGAGTCAAAATAATAGCGGAATTGTGTCAGTGGATTTCACTGGAAATCGATGCATTTGTTGATCGTAAGTAGTGGACTTAAGGTCCGTTACAACACCGAATCACCGCTACGTAAGGGAAAGGACCGCGCAAGTGACCTCGAACTTGTAATCAGTCGGAAGGTAGGAGAAATGTGGCCATAACTGGTGGCGAGGGAGCTCGGTATGCACGCTGGGTTAACTATCCGATGCCGGGCGGTTCGAGTTGACCTCTTGCGGGCTGTTTGGCGTAGTCGATACTGGCGTACTAGATAGTCAAGTCTTCTATGCTCATCTCACGGCTGAAAGAACGATCACATATCGTTATACCAGCCTGGGGTGACGGATTCGCCCTCTGTAGTCGACCACCGCCCAACTGTGGATCTTTCTTGGTTCTTGGTTCCTAATGTTTCCTAGCAGTTTGGGTGGTGTTAGCCCATGTTGTGTCACTTTAACCTGCCTAACGCACGGTTCAGCTCCCATCCGGCAGCCTCCTTAAAGAGGGACTCAACCTGTACATCGTATGTATTATTTACTTACATAATAAAATAATTCAACCTAGCTATAAACACTTGAAAGAAAATATGACTTAAATTTTCATATATGCTTATTGAATACGAGTTCTAAGAAATTGTCTTACTATTCGCAATACCCAATTAGTTAATAATGACATGTATTTAGGCAAGCTATGAGGGGCAGCATTCATTGTGATAGCGAAAGTGACGTAAGTATGCACATTGTATTATATGTAAAAATTGAGTCCTCGCCGGGCAAGTCTTGGGATGGTCCTTTTTTTCTATTCACTAATAAACGAGAATTTAAATAGCAGAAACCTTAGAGGAGATTCGCAGTGCGACGCGGTGGCCGCCGTCGAGATAAAGAGAATTTCTCTTAAAATGCAATCGAGAGATGAAGAGCTGCTTTTATCAGGCCGGAGGAATCGCCGGCGTTTCCATTCCG
This sequence comes from Micropterix aruncella, assembly GCA_944548615.1. Classification (NCBI taxonomy): domain Eukaryota; kingdom Metazoa; phylum Arthropoda; class Insecta; order Lepidoptera; family Micropterigidae; genus Micropterix; species Micropterix aruncella. The sequence goes on from OX155969.1 coordinate 28,840,305, forward strand.
GCAGACAAATCGCATCGTTAATGGCTTTTACGCTTTGTCGGTGGCGGCGCCTTTTCCGTGACCTTCATATTCCGACTGATCGGGAGCTAATGGGCCCTTGCTGAGTTGGCCACGAAGACCCATTCTGTTTCAGGGTCGGTCACACTCACGGGTCAACACCCATCCGATGGCCTCCACGCATGGGGTGCGGAGCCTGGGTAGGACACTGGGTCAACCAGTCTCCCCTGGGAATCAATCCTCTGGCGCTCCTGGACGGTCTGCGCACCGAGCGGCGCAAGCCAATCGATTGTGCTCTCCGACTAACAATCGGGGGAGCCTGGGAACTGTATTGTTTCCTATAGAGCGGGGGTAGTTGTCTACCTTACGGCGACTGCTCTTGAAATGACCATTGGCCATCCGATCCCGGTTCAGAGTCGGGCAAAGGACGCCTTGGTCCGCGATAGATTCGGTATACTCCGTTTCACCGCTTCGTAAGGGAGAGGACCGCGCAAGCGACCTCGAACTCGGAACCAATCGAGAGACCGGAGAAATATGGTCACAATTGGTAGTTAGGGCGCGACTGCCGCCCGCCAGGTAACATACCTGGCTACTCGCGGTAAGGCGTTGGACTCTAACGGGTTGTGGCGTAGCTAGACGTCGGATTTGTTATGTCCAAAGTCTTCTACGCTCACTGCACGGTCGATAGAACGATGAATCGTTAAAACGTCCTGCGGTGACGGGTTCGCCCGTTGTGGTTGACATCTCAATATATTCCGACTGATCGTCTCGAAGAAAAGCCCGGCATACTCTCTCCGATGATTGGATACTCTTGCCATGTCTTTTCAAACCGTCTATATACTAAACCAGTGACCTATTTTGGAAGTCGGGCTATCCCTTGTTTCACTGGCAGCTTAGATAACGACTTAGATAATGGTTTCCCTCAAGGATCTATACTCGACCCCTTTATTTTTCTCGTCTATATGAACGGCATCCCTGATTGCATCAGCTTTGTGGATGATAAGATCATTCTATTCGCTGATGACACATCCCTTCTTTTCCGCGATAAAAGCAGAGAAAAGCTTGCACTAAAGCTTAATGAAACAATAAATAGACTCACTGTCTGATTCTAACGTAATAAACTTTCGTTGAATGTTTCCAAATCTAAAACAATATGGTTTTCTTTGCAGCCGTCCAACTAATAATATATCCTTATTCTTTGGAGCAGACGAATTAGAAAATTTCTTATGTTTTACATTTCTAGGTTTGCAGATCAACCACAAGTGTATATAAAGAAAACACGACTGCCGTTACAGATACTGAGCTATGCGACTACTTCCTTGCAAAGAGGCGTAAACAACAAAAAATGAATTTTATGTTTTTCGAACGGGCGTATGCAGAATTTTTCGCTTTACAACCTCACAAACTGGCGTATTTTTAGGAGGACTGTAAGTATACGTAACTAATTATGAGTTTAGGGGCGTATGCGTATATTTTGATTCACTGGATCTCACAAACGGGCTTAAGTAAATATACGCCTGTTTGTGAGATAATAATAAGTTGACGATTTTAATATAAGCGGTCTTACAAACAGACCTAAACTACATACGCCTGTTTGTATGTATGAATATACGTATACACCCGGCCGTGGTTGCAAACTCGGTGGCAACACTGAATATGGATTGTCAAAATTAGACAGCTGTCAATTAGTTTGCGTGCGAACTGTCGTTGGTCAAGTTGTTATTAGGTTATATTTCGTCTTGTAAGCGTTTTTATTGCGTTATCCTGTCAAAATGAATTACTTTGTGGCATGGAATAATGGGCAGTACGAAATGGCACAACGAAGTGAGTTGCGGTCCGTGAAAAAGGGAGAAAAGTTTGTAGAGGGTACACGTGTGAAAATGTACAACAATAAGTGGTTTTATGGTAAAATAATATCTGTCTTCGATGAGGAAAACCACAGCGATTCTTCTGACGAGATGCCACTCTCTTATCACCAGAGAAAAGGGGTCATCGAAGAGCAAAGTCTTGGTCTGAATCTTCCAACGTCATCTTATCACAAAACTACGGACACCGAAGCAGTTACTGAGGAGAGCATTACTCCTTATCATAATTCGCCGTTTCAGCAGCCTGGAGATCTACTTGCGGAAGAGGTGGGTGTCGTTCGGGACATTACCTTAGCACATCCCCACGAAGAACAACACTTAGAGAATCTAAATATGGATGTATGTGATCAGAGTTCCAATGGAGATTTTTCTGTGTCTGGTGACTCATTCACTGATCCGACGTTTCACGTTCCATGTGAAATTGAAAATTGTAAAAATGTTTGCGATGAAAAGTGAAAGAATTGCAAGTTGCTAATTTGTTCATACCACCTGACGAATACAGAAGGCTCTTACTTTTGTGTTATATGTAAACCTAAAATTTCTGAACCACGCCCTATTAATCAAACACGTCGTAATCAACACGAAAATCAACATGAACATTCAGGCATGATATGTCAGATACATGACTGTGCCTTAGATGTATTCGCAGCATGTGTAAGGTGTTCGACGCTTGTTTGTTTTGATCATTTACATCAGCAGCCATGCTGCACTGCAGTTCAAAGTACTCAAATCATGGTAAATTCTACTACAAATACACCTCAAGATTGCCCTGTCGATGAAACTCCTCGTGAGCAACCATTGCATATGGAAAATTCTAGTACGCCTCAAAATTTTACTGTAGATGGAGCACCTCGGGAGCAACCACTGACTAAAGAAAAACCAATTAATAAATCAAAAGAACGCAAACGACTGAGAGATGCAGGATTGGAATACCACACAATATTAGGAAAACCTGTAGCTAAAAGACTAATGAAACCATCCTGTTCAGGAGAAGCGTGTAAGAAAATGGGAAAAAAATGTTCTCAATTTTTGGAAAATGATCGGGCCCAAATTTTCAATGATTATTGGAACACAGGCAGTCTAGAAAGACAGCGAGAATTTATAATTCGCCACGCTGAAGCGAAAACTGCAAAGAGAACGTATGTTAAAAGCACACAATCGAGAAGACAACATACAAATGTGTACTCGCTCCAACTACAGAGTGAGAAACTAAATGTGTGCAAATTATTCTTTCTTAATACTTTAGGAATCTCAGAGAAAACAATGCGAACAGCGCTACGTAAAGTGAAACCCAGTGGGGTTATGGAGTCAGAGAACCGGGGTGGAAGAAGAGGACAGGAAAGAATTACAAATGAAAACCTCGTACGTGCTAATATTGAAGAACACATAAATAAGTTTCCTCGAGCTGAATCACATTATTGCAGGAGTAACACAACACGCGAGTATCTGTGCCATGACCTAACTATCCCTCTGATGTATCACATGTATCGCGATGAAATGAAAAATTTACCTCGTTCTCAGGTTGGTAGTATGACAACATATAGAAGGGTCTTCAAAAGTCTTAACTTGTCATTCCTCTCACTAAAAAAAGACCAATGCAGTTTGTGCTTCACCTACAAGCAAGGAGATGAACATAATAAAGCTGCACTTCAAAGTAAATATGTTAAACATATATTAAGTAAACAGACAGTACGTGCTTTGAAAAATGAGAGCAAAACTAAAGCTATGAACCAAAGTAATCACGTTGCAGTTTGTTTTGATTTACAACAGGTTATTTACCTGCCCCAATCAAAGGAGAGTTCAATATTTTATAAAAGGCGCTTGGCAAACTATAACTTTACCATATATATTTTGGGGAAGAAAGATTGTGAATGTTTCCTGTGGAATGAAACGATTAGTCGACGTGGTTCTTCTGAAATTGCAACATTCGTGTACAAGTTTTTATGCAAGCATGATGAACAGTGTGTAAAATCTGCGGACTTGTTCGCTGACGGATGTTCAGGACAGAATAAAAACAGCACAATGGCCGCGATGCTACTTTATTTCATCAATAACAGTCACAACATTGACGAGATAACATTGAGATTTTTTGAGCCAAACCATGGACAAAGTGAGGGAGACTGCTCATAGCTGTTTAGGTTACGCCTTAAAGCTGGAGATTTATTTTTACCGGCTCAGTTGACACCCGTAATAAAGTTAGCGCGAAGAAATCATCCTTACACTAAACGAGATAAATTATACTGTTGTATTAGATTTTAAATCAGTATCTAAAGCCATGAAATTGCTGTCACTCCGAAAAGATGATCAAACTGGAGGTTCCATCGACTGGACTAAAATGATGGAGTACAAGGTGACCAAAGAATATCCAAATAAAATATTTTTTAAAACTGCTCATACTCAAGCTGACTACAAAAGTATTTCAATAAAAGTACAGAGGGGTAATAACAATGTTATGTCTAGATCAGTCCCACAATCAAATGCTGAACCTCCAAAAATATCAGCTGCAAAATATGCAGACTTAATATCACTGTGTTCTGGGGATACACCTGTGGTAAGGGTAGAGGAATATGTAAACTTCTATCACAGCTTATCCCATGAATAATCATTAATGTACATAAGTCCATGATGTCTTCTTCTAATGTTCCTGAGTTTTTTATAATTTTAGATTTTTAATATTATAATAAACGTCCAATAATATCTAACTGTTTTTTATTTTATACAATTTAAATAGACGTAGGTATGCCTAATTGCAACTTAAAATACTGCATATAATATGTCTTACAAACAGGCGTATAATTAAAATTTTTTTTTTTTTTGCATATAAATTTCAGCAATTTACAGAATATATTATTATCTATATAGAAAGTAAATTTATTCAACTTTATTATATAAAAAAATCAGAATACTATATAAATTATTACATACTGAAATAATGTTTCTAAACATAAGAAAAATACGTTTTGTGCTCTCCTGAACATTTTGCCAAAAATGTATACGCCTCTTTGCAAGGAAGTAGTCGTTGTATGTATCACTATTTTTATTACGGTGTTTTCATGAAATATTTGTGGTTTATGTATTTATCCATATAGAAACATGTATATTTCCGGAACTTACTCAATCAGACCTTTCATTTGACAGTTTGACACTATTAAAAGAGCTGAGACTTTTAGACATTAGACAGATTTATGCAAAAGTAAGCCTACTTTATTATCTCAACAATCCACACACACGCAACGTCACTGACCACAACATTCTAACTAGAGGTTGCGCGTCAGAAAAACATCTATTTAAAAAAACCAAAACTAAATTTGCGCAAAGGCACTTTAGTTGTATAGCTCCTAAACTCCACAATTACTTTCAGGATAAGTCAAAACAATGCAAAAGCTTACATATGAAAAAGCGAAAACTTACTTTGTGGCTGTTTGAGACCGGCAGGGAAAAGGTAGCTGAAATTATTACACATATCCTCGTTTAAAACGACGTTATGAATTTAATTTAATATTACAATTATATATTACTAATAAATACGTGTATGCAAATGCAAATGTATGTAAATAATAATAGTATGTAAATAATACAAGTAGGTAAATGTATATCCTACTAATATTATAAACGCGAAAGTTTGTATGTACACGTATGTATGGATGTTTGTTACTCTTTCACGCAAAAACTACTGAATTGATTTTGATGAAACTTTACAATAACATAGCTTACACATCAGAATAACACATTGGCTATAATTTATAAAGATATATGGTTTTCTATCATCATTATCACAATTTTCCATCACCACGCGGGTGAAACCGCTGGGCGCAGCTAGTATTTATATATAAATGAGAATAATATATGTATTATGTTTAATATTATATAAACATGTAAAATATTACCATAGTTCTTAATTGCAGTATAAAATTACGTGCGCATCTTAATTTAAAATAAAAGAATCTACCCTAGTACGGGCATTAACCTAGTTGGGTAGTTTTAAGGACATAATTTTTGTACTACTTTCTCTTAAATAAAGCATTATTATTATTATTATTATTATTATTACTACTAAGCGCTAAATATTTATGTTAATTTATTGACATTTTGACATATGGTCATTTAGACAACTACTTGCCTAATATTTAGACACTTAAGGACCCTATGACACTCGGGATGATATAATGATTCTAAAAAAATACCACACACTTCTAAATCGGTTCAAGCGTTTAGAAGTAACGATGGAATAAAGAAACGGAAGACATACATAGATGAACCTTTAAGACATTCCACTCCTTTTTTTGTGGGCCTTCGTACAAAAAAATACAATCAGTCCAATCATATATGACAAATATTAGAAAATTATGCGGCTTTGAGGCTGCTAATTCTGTTTACTTTGATTGTTTCTATTCTATAATGACATATGGCCTAATGTTCTGGGGAATGACAGCAAATTCGATAATAATTCGTATCCTTCAAAAAAGACCAGTGTGCAGTATATTCAGACTTTCTCCAAGAACATCGTGTAAGCCGTTTCTCATCGAGTCGGGAATATTTTTTTTTAATTTTATTTAATAACCATTTTTTTAAATACAGCTTTGTATACAATCCAGCCAAGCCTAAGGCTTACCTGCTGGAGATTATGATAGGGTGACTTTCAGTGCAACTTTAGTGGCCATTTTGACCATGTTATAATATATCTGCTGCATTATCTGCTACATTAGTAAGGATTAGTCGGTACAGAAAGCCACCCCCTTAATAATATTTACATAAAAAGATGAACGTACTTAATGCTAATAAAATAAAATATGAATCTTATTCGTATCATTTACACGTGTGTTTCACTTTCACTTATTTTAAAGCTATTTTTAATTCTTTTTTTTTCTTTTTTTGTATATTTTTATAAGTTTTTAAATTTAGAGGAATTTTGTTGAATAAATGAGGGATTAGCCAATTCAATCTTCTTTTGCCATAAAGGTTGCGAAAAGGAGGGACGAGTAGTCGTTCATTTTGTATCTGTCTAGTGCTGTGTTTGACGATGTAGGTACTCGTGCTACATTCACCAAAATATTATGTTCGCTCGTAAGCATATATCGGAGGTTCCGGCGAATAGTAATTTCCATCGATACAATACCACAAATAAATGTAACCTACACCTTAATTGACACCGGCTTAGAAAGGTGCACAATAGTTCCTTCACCAAAGCGTCTGTTTTTTTTATAATAAGATCCCTGCGGCTGTCAGAAGTCGTCTTAGACTCGAGAACCAATTAAAAAAAATTATAGTCCGTAGCTTAGTCAAACATCCAATATATTACATGAGAGATTTGGATATGCAGAAGCGTTTCGTTAGAAGCGAGGGCTTTCGTTATGCAGAAGCGTGCAGTCCGCACAATAGCGCGTGTGGCGCTTGATACGCCAGTTAAGCCTCTGTTTAGAGATCTCTGCATTATGACACTGCCGTCCATTTATATAATGGAAGTAGCGCTGTTCGTTCGCAGAAATCTAGCCGATTTTGAAGTGAATGGTGTGCATCATCACTATCCAACAAGATCCCGTAGCATGCTACGTTCGGTAAGTCATGCATTATCCAAGTCGGAGAGGAGAGCCTATATCGCTGGCCCAGCAGTTTACAACAAACTCAGCGAGCACATTAGGCAGGCGCAATCTCTTGACGTGTTTAAGAGACGCCTTAAGAGATACCTTACAGATAAGGCGTTTTACTCACTGGAGGAATATTACTCGAGTGAAGTCTAAAATGCTTTGGTGGCTAAAGTATTTAATGATCTCTTTGTATTTTGTCTTGTATTTCTGCTTTTTACATTATTCTTGTGTTTTTTTCTTCGTTTTGTTTTGTTTACTTTATCTTTTCTTTACGATAAAAAAAAATGTTTGTTTGCTAATATGTATGAATGTTTGATAATCTGTATCTGACTTGTATACTAGTATACTAATAAAATGAATATGAATATGAATATGATAATGCTGAATATATACTCCAAGAGTATCATGCTGTAAAATAAAGAAAAATATCTTGATATTTGACATTTGCCAAAACGAGTAATTTTTATGTTTACCGACGAAGGCTGTATTGCTGAATGCGACCATTAATTTAAATTTAGTCATTTTTAGTATACGTTTTTCTATTTTCATGACTATCACATTATTACCAGGATACTTATGGCTATAGCCATTGTACTATTTATTTAATGACACAATTTTCTTTGTTACATTATTTTTTAATTATTGACGATTCTCATACCGATTATAATTACTCAAATTAATTTATATAGTCACAACTACCACGATAGCAATTTCCCATAATTATTTATGTTAGTGAGAATATTGGACGCAATAACGCATCCAAGCGTAGAAATGCCCACCTACTGGAGTAGAATTAATTGTATTGTAACACTTCTTGCATTTGAAAGTTTTTCGGGGAGTAATGGTCTTCTGACTTCCGAGCGTTTTCACTTTTCTTCGACGCTTGGCCTGTCCTGGCGTCTTGTCCTCATGTCGCAGTAGAGGCGACTCCAGAAGTACCTATCTGTAGAGTACTTGTAAAGTACGGCAAGTACGCTTTTAGCGAAGCGGCTGGTTCCGTTCCGTGTCAGCGCATTGCCGGCGAATGAATCAAATCCTATATAATGGCGCGAAGCTGCAAGGCCAGTAAAACAAGAGCACTGGCGCCCCGCCAATTTCATTACCGAACCGGAAATGCAGGCGTTTACTTTGTTATGCCTGTTATTATCACGTACTAGAGCTTTTGCCCGCGTATTCGCTCGCGTAACCCTCACGAATCTGTCGCGTAACCCTAACGTAAACAACAGTCCTCATCATTAGTCATAACAAAGTGAACTCAATAAAATAAATTTTGATTTTTCTTGGATTGCACCTAGACAATAAATTAAGGGGCGCACCTAGTATGATCGCCGAAGAAAATGCGATTTTTGTTTTTTTTATTAGAGGAAATTATTGCATCGAATGTTTTAAAATTTTAAGGATATATTTGTGCATAAATAATAAAAACATAGTAATTTTTTTGAATGGATTTTTTTTATTTTCAGCAAGTTATTCGCCATCTTCGAAGTCTTCAAAAAAAGTGTATCCATTGCTGCAGTGATGCGGCCTTTACAGCGCCTGAAATAATAAAAAAAAGCTCATTAAACTAGTATTGCCTATACTACATAAACCCAGGATTGTAAAAAATGAAATTTAACAAGAAACAGTTACAATTTTGCTCAAAAATCATTAGATTTTGAGCGAAATTTTTAGGTTTTTTTCTAAACTCTGCCATTTTGTTAAATTTATTTTTTTCATAATCCTAGGTCATTGCATAGGCAATATATTTTACTTAATTGAGTTTTTTTTAATTATTTCAGGCGTTGTGAAGGCCACAATTACTACAGCAATGGAGGGAACTTTTTTTGGAGACTTCGGAGATGGCTAATAACTTGCTGAAAATAGGATTAAAAAAAATACTATGCATACATTACTTATGCACAAATATAACCTCAATATTTTAAAACATTCCACGCAATACTTTTCTTTAAACAGAATCCCAAAATCACCTTTTTTATTTTATTTTATTTTTATTTTATTTTATTTCCGGAAACATACAGCGCATACAATATACATACGTGTGCATAAACATATTGTAGAAAAAAGAGAAACATTACGCCGATAATCTTTTCCTACGAAAGTAAAATATTAAACAGATTTCCGCATATTACACTTAAAAATTAATTATAAAATAAACTAAGTTCATATTAAATATAAAAATTAATATAGAAACCGATGGGAGAGGTAGGGAATTGGTAGTGATTAGGAAGAAGAAGTTAGACGATGGTATGTGTATATTTATATAGATATAAATAAAGATATGGATAGGTCGTATAGTGGATATATAGATACAGATATTTATTGATGTTTATAGATATTTATAGATATATAATAAATATTTATAGATATTTATAAATATTTGTAGTAGCTACTGATATGTTGTATGGAAAGTATATAACTAAGTACGATAGGTATTAACAAGCTCGTTAGGTGCAATTGATTTGAATAATTCTTTAACGAAAGTCGGTTGGTTGAGGTTGAAAATGTCGATGGTGGAGAAACGAGAGTCGTACGTGCACATCAGCCTATAAGCGATAAAATATTTCCCGTAGTTGGTATTGGCACGAGAGACCTCAAACGTGTGTGAATTGCGAATTAAACGCGGAGGAACGAAAAAATGTAAGTTTTCAATATGGTATGGACTATCTATGGTATTGTGGATAACTTTGTGTAAAAGTACCATATCAGCCACAGTGCGTCTTCTATAGCTTGAATACCGAAGTGGTCCAGTCTGCTCTCGTACGTAGGAAGACCGAAGCGTCCACGATAATTAATGTGTTTTAAAAAACGCCTTTGGATACATTCTATCCTGCTTCTGTAGACCGAATATTGCGGATTCCAAATTGAGGACGCAAATTCCACGGTACTGCGAACGTATGCGAAATATAGCATCTTCAGGACATTTATATTGGAGAAAGGTCTTGAGATACGGGTCACAAATCCTAGTGTTCTCAAAGCTCGGCTAACCACACTTTCTATATGCTGATCGAGAAGCAACTTATGATCAATTTGTACTCCGAGGTCGCGAATACATTTTACATTAGGGATCACTTCACCATTAATGTGATAACTGAACTGCACCAAGTCTCTCTTTCGGCTGAAGCTTATACTGTTACATTTAGTAGCATTTAGAGAGAGTTTATTAAGTACACAGTAGTGTGACAGGCGGTCGATATCCTCCTGTCCCCGGAGGCAGTCTGCCACGTCAGTCACCTCAGCATAGAATTTCAGGTCATCCGCGTATAAAATGTGACGACCAGCTATGGCGATCACATTAGGTCTTACATTCTTATGTCTAAACTATCCTCTGCATGTTATGCGCTTAGTAAGATAAGCTAGAGTATGAACCGAAGCGCAATCCTAACAGCACTATCCATTAATTTAAACTCAAATCAGATGCGGTATTCTGATGAGGCTTAGCTCTGTGGGCTTAGCATCTTTTTATAGGAAAAGCCCTCAGTCAGCTCTCTGGTTTCATGTCGTCGATATTTTAAAGACTTGTTTTTATAATCTTTATATTTTAAAGACTTGTACGTACCGGTAAATTACACAGCGAGAAGATCGCATCTATTGTTTAATGTGCCGTACCACCGTACAAATATTTTTGTAGACAGGCCAGTGGGAAGGGTTATAGCTCTTCTTAATTCCTTACCCACAGAAATAGATATTTTTTGTACATCCCTTTGGCAGCTAAAAAGGCAACTCCCTGTTATCTCATGTTTATCATAATCTGTCTTTTATTTAGTTTTATATTTTTATGTTTTTTTTTCCTTGTTCAATGTTAGCATTAATTTAGTTATGTAGTCATTTATATTTAGACTTACACTCTAGCTTTAATATTCAAGGGCGAATTGGATTCATCTGTAATGCCCTTGAATACTATTTGAAACTAATAAATAAATAAATAAATATCAGCTTGCTAATTCCATCGAAATAATACAGAAGCAATTCAACACAGCGAGATCTACTCGATTGATACCAGAAATAGGCTCAAGTACGTCCAACCTCTTCGCTCAAGAACAAACATATTTAAGTCTACCAGCATTTATAAAGGCCTTGACCTCCGTAGCTATATTGAAGCTTTTAATGATAGCTATGAGTTTAAAAGTGCTATCAAAATATATCTGCTTTCTAAGAATGTGAATTCTCCCTCTGTTGAAATCGGTCTACCAGAGGGCGTGCTAGTCATTCTCTAATCTCGAAATATTACAGTTATAGACTTGACATTCGGTACACAGATGCGTCGTAGGGCCGAAATCACATTTTTGTTATATATCTCTTATACAAGCGACGCAAAAAAAGAAATTTATTTGCTACTAGCTGACCCGTGCCCACTTCGTTGGGCGGTAAACATTTTTACTTGTGATGAAATTATAAGTGTGGTTCGAAGTGCTATGATTTATTTCCTTACTGCCAAAAGAAGGGTTATATTTTTACTGTATATGTATGTGTATTTGCATGCCAATTTGGCTATATTACCGGGTTTCAAATGAGTGAATGAAATGATTATGATTGAATAAATTATGTTTATTTAAATTGTTCAAAACTTCTCTGCATGCTATATTAGATGTAATGTTATTATTCGGTACCATTCTTTCAGGAGTTCCGACCCGAGATACGGTCGCGGTTCCATATCTATGTCGTATTATCTCTTTAACCATTTATGAAGTAAAAAGAAAATTATATGCAGTAAAAGGGAAAGTCTTTTGTTTTAAACACTTGAGACGATAAATTTACTTATTTTGGTAAGAATTCATAATTGTTGATAATATGACCAATAAACATGACCTAACGATTTAAATTATGTTTTTAATATAACAAACTACTTTATGTGACTTAAATATAAAAGTTAGACATATGCTGTCGCTGACTTTTTTGTAGGCATTATCAAGCTCTAGAACTTTTCTCTAGAAACCAATCATATATCTCTCATCGTTAAGGCAGCGTTCGTAAGAAACGTTTTCATTCGACCGTTTTTTCTCCAACTTCTTTGCAAATTCAACTACCACGAAAAAGTCTTTTCCTTTTTCGGATTAATATATAGCCTATGCCACTCACGACTAACGTGGTTTTCTATTGGTAAAAGACTTTTCAAAATCGGTTCAGTAGATCCAGAGATTACTCCCTACAACCTCACAAACTTTATCTCTTTATAATATTAGTATAGTATATTGGATTTTCTCTACTAGAAAGTTTCGAGCAGCTAGTGCCATCTGTTACCCGTATTTGTCACTATTTAGCCGCGGTTAGGGTCCGTGTCTTCGCTTAGAATGCCGACGGACGCTTTCGAAGCTGTTTCACTGGATTTCCGCTAGGTTCCGATACTGTTTATTTCTGTTTTTTTTTGTTTATTTCGATTTTGATTTGAATAAAATTAAATGTTATGTCTATACATTCCAATGTTGTTTACTAAGATAACGCATCTTCTAACATTCATATGACAGCTGGGATATAATTAACAGATTACATTTTAATTCTGTCGATCGATTGCAATAACAAGGCACACACTTACACACATGCTACACACACGCATACATATAAATACTTCATAGTAGGGTTGGTTGTAAGAGATTGTCGTATGACAATAAACCCGCCCGTTGTAAAAAGAGTAGATACAAACAAACAAACTGTTGATTCTATTGATTCTGGAAAGTCTTGCCTTGAAAGTCTTGGGGCGACAAAACCTAGTTTTTTTTGTTGCATTAACAGCTGCAAATAAATATTTTCAAGTAAAGAGAAAACGAAAAGACGTATAGGGCGGATATATTTTTACGTCGGTCTATTTTCTCTATCGACACGTCAACTTCCAGCTGTCGTTGCCTGGCCATTCCATGTTTTTTTTTGTCCCAGTATTTAGGGAGCTAATGTGCCTTTGCTGGGTTGGCCACGAAGACCCATTGTGTTCAGGGTTGTTCACACTCACGGGTTAACACCCATCCGGCGGCCTCCATGCATGAAGTGCGAGCCCGGGTATGGCTCTGGCCTTAGGGCTAGTTTCTCCTAGGAATCAACCTTCTGGCGCTCTGTACTGTTTCCTATAGAGCGGGGGTGGTTGCGGACCTTATGGCGACTGCTCTTGAAACGACCATTGGCTACCCGATGCTGGGTGAACAGCCGGGCAAAGGATGCCGTGGTCCGCGATAGATTCGGTATACACCGTTTCACCGCTTCATAAGGGAGAGGACCGCGCAAGCGACCTCGAAATCGTAACCAATCGAGATACCGGAGTAATCTCGTGGCAATTGAAACCAAGGACGTGAGTGTAAGTCCGCTGGGTAACACTCCTGGCTATCTCGCGGATAGCGGATAGCCACATTTCTCCTCACCTTAGGTATGGTCGCATAAATATGCTCCCATAATATGGATATAGCTATATTTTACGTAATAATATATTTTTTAAACTATGATGTATAAATCTGCAACTATTATCAACAATATGCATGTCCAGTTCTTTTCTTTGTTCGTTACTTCAAATTCACTCCAAATTTGTTGAAACAGCATACTTAAGATTTTTTTTCATTGTTTCAGGTATGTATTCGTCATTATCATGGATATCTCATCTCTCAATATTATAAGGCGTTTGGTAAGTGGTTGCTTAGATTATGTATGACATATCACCGATAACGATAATGACGTTTCCATCGCATATTCATCCAGCGTATAAACAACAAGTAAGACGTCATTTACCAAGATGAAATATATCGATATTATTACATTTGAGATTATATAGTCCACAAAAACCAAACCAATTCCGAATTTATGGCATGAATGGTTTTGTAACGTGGCTAAAACAAGCTCAGATCTGGAGCCTCGTAGATGTCGCAGGAGTCGTTTTTTTCTACCAGCCTCTTTTCTATTAGGTGATACTCTTCTTGTAATTTTTTGAGTTATATATTTATATTGATATATCATATATGGTTACAAACAATCGGAACCCTCTTAGTCTTATTATCTCTGACACTTTGCTAGCGACATGAAATGTTAAAGTCGTAAAAATTGTTTGCCCGAGCCGTTAAGAGTCATACATGAAAAAATTATTGTTTTATCCAGCATTTGAAGACGGCCGAAGGCGTGTCGGATTTTTTTATTATTGGTTGTAGGCCATTTAAGAAATTTCTTAAACCTCCATTAAAGAAAAATTATAAAAACGGATGCGAAAAGTATGCCGCCCCCCTCTCCCCTCTCTTTTTCTTCGATGTTTCTCGTCGGGTTGTTTTTTGTGTTTTGTCAAATTTTGATTTTCTTTGAATAGAACAATACGCGGATGGCGTTGGCCTCTTGCGGGCATGTGGCGGAGCATTGCGGCGGATTGTTTTGTCAAAGTCTTCTGCGTTCACTTCACGGGAGAGAGAACGACTAATCGTTAAAACTTCCTGAGGTGACGGGTTCGCCCGTTGTAGTTGACAACTCTATTTGTCCCAGTATTCACGTATCAAGATAGTATAGTTTGCGTCAGTAGATTTCCTTGTAGGTTTAAATAGTCTCTTGGTGTAATATCCGCTCCAGCAAACGTGAAATTTAATTTAGTTGAGTTATATCCGCCGTGAGAACGAGTTACATAACTACTCCCGCGGTAGAGAACACTTTTACCCTCCGCGCCCGTAAGTTAACTACTAACTACTAGGAGCAGGGACTATCGTATAATATACATGCTTGTAATATTAACCCCTGAAATGTGAGGCGTCCCTTAAGGGATGCCTTGGCAAAATGTATACAAAATGTATATAAATTTATATAAATATAAATATAAATGTAAATGTGCGCCGCTTTATAGTAATCCGCTCTATAGTAATGCTATAGCTCTATAGTAAACCCCGCTCTATGTAAATGTAAATGTAAATATAAATTTATATACATTTTGCCGTAGGCAACCCGAGCTAATCGCCATTCATTTGAGGGGTTAAATGAAATAATTTATAGCCAAATCTCCCATATTGTACATATGAAGTTGTCCTTCCTAAAAAGAAAATTTTAGACTAAAAAATTTGTACGAAAAGTGTATTTATTTATTTATTTCATAAGCAAATCAACATTACAGTCTATACCAATCCGTTGATATGCAATATACACATAATTATAAAAAAGAATAGAATTCTTACAAGTACATACACAACATGTTTAAATAAGCGTTAAATACAAATACAGGCATTAAGAATAGAAAAACTCACAAACTTACAGTACAAAAAGAGTGAAAACAGTTTATATTATTCTGACATAAACAAGTAGCGCAATGCATACACCTTGAAGAGATGCGGGCTCGCTGTAAAAATGTCAAAGTCTGACGCTGTCGAACATAGCGCATGTATGTGGCGCAAAGCTCGGGTAAGCAGACTCCATCGACTTAGGTTGGTCCGCGAGGACGGCTCCCCAAATAGATTATAAGTGCGAGCACGATTATAATTGTCCGGAACAAAAAGAGACAAACCTTCGCTAGCATGCTAGGATTATCAACTCTTCCCCTAATCAGCTTGAAAACGTAGGCCATGGCGGGCATTTCTCTACGCAGCTTAAGAGAATTATAGAAGAAAAAAAACATCAAGGAGATGCTGATAGGCCACTCTTTCTATAATCTGGCCGAATTTGAGGGCCATGATTTTTCAAATATTGTTCCCATTTAAATTATTAAATAAAGTACAGCCTTATTGTCTGATTGTTTTATATGGTCTTATATCGGTATTTTTAGTTTAAAATGCATAACGTAGATTTAATTTGATTATTTGACATTTTACTGACAATTTGAATATTACGATGAATAATTTTACTACGTATCTTTTCGAATTGCCAACTACTTCAAATATTATGCTTCTATTTTGATTATTTATATTTATAGTTTGACAATCTAGTAGTTAATTCTTGACTACCTATGTATGTTCAGTAAAGAGTAGTAACGAAACTTACTACCTAACCCAATTATGTTGACACGTTCAAGAGCGGTCTTTAGACGTCAATTGGACACGACGAAAGTGTAATGTAATGTAATGTAATGTAGAAGGGGTCAAAATATTTATATCCGTGTTCATGTCGAAAAAAATGCGCGTTCACAATACGTTCCATCCGCCGGAAAAGTAAAAGAGCAATTATATAGGTTGTTTGAATAAATTTACCAATACGAAGAACTATGATGTATCCATCGAGCGGAATAATGTTAGGTACGTCGATAGGTAGGATAGGAGGAAGGGCCGTTATCACTCGGCCCGTTCTATTAACCTAAGTGGAATTTTATTAATGCCGAAGAGTGATAAAATTGTGAAACGGCAGTAGCGACCTTTGCCGCTGAGCCGTCCTCTCCTTGTCCCGCTCGATTGTTAGGCGAGTGAAAAGGACGAGACGACCTGAAAGGAATTAATATTTCAGAGGCAGTCGCTCCCCCTCCCTCTGTAGTTCCTCCCTCGAACCCGCTCGCAGCGACGGCAACGCCTGACAAATGTCCAATAAAGTGAGATGTCATACTATGTCGCTGCGAGGTGGCCCACTGACGATTTGTAAAGAGCGTTCAACTAGAGTTGTCGACTACAACGGGCGAGCCCGTCACATCAGGAAGTTTTAACGATTAGTCGTTCTATCTCCCTGGAAGAAGCGCAGAAGACTTGGACAGAACAGTCCACCATCTAGCTCCGCCACAAACCCGTAAGAGGCCAACGCTTTAACCGCGAGATAGCCAGGAGTGTTACCCAGCGGGTTTACACTCACGCCCTTACTTCCAATTTGCGACCAGATTACTCCAGTCTCTCGATTGGTTACGAGTTCGAGGTCGCTTGCGCGGTCCTCTCCCTTACGAAACGGTGAAACGGTGTATACCGAATCTATCGCGGATCCTTTGCCCGGCTGTTCACCCAGGATCGGGTAGCCGATGGTCGTTTCGAGAGCAGTCGCCGTAAGGTCCGCAACCAGCCCCGCTCTCCCGACTGTTAGTCAGAGTGCGCAATCTATTGACTTATGCCGCACGGTGCGCAGACCGTACAGAAGCGCCAGAAGGTTGATTCCTAGGGGAAACTAACCCTAAGGCCAGAGTCCTACCCAGGCTCGCACTTCATGCGTGGAGGCCGCCGGATGGGTGTTGACCCGTGAGTGTGACCAACCTTAAACAGAATGGGTCTTCGTGGCCAACTCAGCAAGGGCCCCTTAGCTCCCTGTAAAGAGCGTTCAATTCAAATACGCCCAGCATCCTAATCATCGTACCTCTAGAATATTCAGAAGCGTGCACTGCATAAAGGCGCTGTCTATCCAGTCGCCAATGTTTTATTTTAATTGCGCGCAATTCGCGCTAGCCTATCCGCGGTCTTATACTACAATGTCGGTGGTCCGCGGGACGGCTCCATATAAGCAATAATTAAAAAGGTTATAAGATTGCTCAATGTCATAGAACGTTTTGGCATCGTTTCTAAGGCGGCATCATGCAAGTGGCGCTGATAGCATTGTCCGGCGGAACTAATAGCAATTTATAACATTGATAATTAATGTTTTTAACACGCTTTTATTAGGTCGACCTGTATGTAACTATGTAATGGATTCTAATGTAACTAATTTAACCATCTTTCAAGGATCGTAGCGTCATGAAAATTGGCAGCTGTATGTAGTTCTGATGACAATACAATAATATGGTACTGTCGAACTGATCTGATGCAGTGGCGTGCCCGGGGTTGGTGAATGTGGCAAGCCCGACATACCTTTTTGTGTTTTTTTTATGGTAAGAAAAAGTAGTAGGTACCTCTTTCCTCTTCAATCTTCAATTTGAAATTTACTGCTTGTGTCGTAGATTCAATAAAGCACACTCAAGGCATACTACTGCTAGACAGAATTTAACATACACTTATCAGCAGTCGAATACCTCCGGTGGCTTTAAGAAAAACCGTTTTATTTGCTTGAGCGAGTGACATCGAGTTAAGAAGTTGACCCTTGCTTGTATGAGCTGTAAGACTTTTTTATAAAAAAAAGGGAACAAAAAGTAATTAGGTGCTAGGTACATAGCTTTAACTAGCTTATTTGTATTCTAAATCGAAGCGTTCTAATTCTATTAACAACTGTTTTTCAATAACAACCATTGATAACTCAGATAGACGTTCCTGACCCTATGTATTTCTTAGGTAAGTATGAATACGCTTAAGAGATGAGAATGCACGTTCCGCGGAAGCACTTGTAGCAGGAATAGTTACGACAAGATACGCTAACTTCAACAATTGGGGAAAGGCGTCTTCGAGGCTATTCTGACTAATGAAAATAATTAGTTCAAAAACATTGCAATCTTTCAATTCAGGAGAGGAGTACAAACAAATCAATTGGTTCTTTGAAACTTGTTTGTCAAACTGGTTTGCATAAATGTCAAATAATGAATCTAATGCCTCTGTAGGAAAATCTAAACGGTATTTCTCGTATAGTTTGTTGTTGAAGATTTGGAAAAATTTCAATTTGAAAATTTCCGAATATCGATCCTCAATCTCGCAGAATATGTTGTCAATTACCTGGACAAAAAGTCGCTTATATTCAGTATAAGCACAGCGTACGTTACGTCTCAAACGAGGAGCTGAGTTATTTTGCAGAATGTTTTCATAAAGGAGATCAAATTCTGATTGAAATTCAACACGTAACCAAGTCTGACATTCCTTTATTTTATTGCTACAATAACCTACATCGACTTGTGATTTTTGAAGGATATTGTACAAGCTATCAGTTTTTTCAAAAATTCGGTGGAAAACAAGGAGAAAATTTTTTAATGGAATGATCGCAACGAGTTTTCAAAATTCTCCGCTGCTAAAACCGTATCCCCGTCCCAGTCCTGAGGGTTGTCACATATGTCAGAAAACAATGTAATAAGATTATTTTTTTGCACAGAAACTGTGTTTACAGTTCGCGAGATATACGCCCAACGCGTAGCCGGGGCAAGAGGTAATTTTTTGCTGCAATGAGTATCGTAAAAGGCAGATCGTTTTGTACTGTGGCTAAAAAAATTACACAAAGACTGTAGTGTTGAAAAAAACGAACTGATTTCTCCAATTCTGTTGCATGATTTAGACAACACCAGGGCTAAAATGTGTGCATTGCACCAAATGTAAATTGCTTGTGGACAAACATCTTTTATTTTTGATTGTACTCCGTTTCTAACACCCGACATAACACTAGCGCCATCATAGCTCTGTGCTACTAATTTTGCGGTACACTCCTGTTTATTTAGCAATTCTAAAATAATATTACACAGTGTGTCTGCTATACGACTTTCAGATACATTAACGAACCCCAAAAAACGGTCATGAATGTCGTTTCCAAAATAATATCGAAGAATCAGGCATAATTGTTCTTTGTGACTGATATCGGGAGTTTCGTCAATAATAATTGAAACAAATTTTGTTGTTTTGATTTCAAATTCAATGCGAGTTTTCATAACAACCGCTACGGAATGAATAATATCATTTTGAATTTTATTAGACAAATAACTCGGTCCTCGCTTATCGGACTGTTGTAGCTGCATGTGTTTTTCTAAAACGATATTATATTTCGAAAGAAGTGATACGAGTTCTAAAAAATTTCCCTTATTCAACGAAGTTTTGGACTCATTGTTACCTCTGAATGGAAGTTCTTGTTGAGCTAAATGACAAACAATATCCACTAATTTCTGAAAAACACTACGATTTTGATCAACGCGAATATTGTGCTTCAAAATTTCATCATTTAACTGCCGAGATAAAGATGTCTCAATTCGTTGTTTACCAAAATTACTAAACGAAATAACCGCATTCATGTGTTTTTGCGAATTCATGTGTCTTTTTATCGCGCCGGCTAAATTATTTAGATCATCATAACCGGACGAATTCCAAACATTTAATTAAGTCGTTTGAAAAAAAAAATACAAGAGTAGCAAAACAATTTATTGACATGGGAGCATCCAACTACCCAGTGAGTTTTGTACACTGATCTATTAAATTGTCTTTTATGCGATTTACTTGTCTGAGAAATACACAAATCGGGTGTAGGTGTAGGTCCAGAAATTAGTAACTTTTTTTGCTCAAAACTCAAAGATTTTACTTCGTCTTCGCCGATTAAAAGTCGTACACATAACTCACCACAAAGGACAATTTCCTCCATTATTTATCAGGCACTAAAAACCACAAATGAATTGAAATTACACAATAAAAAAATACCGGGACGTCAGTCGCACAAACTTCACTAACTACAGTGAAGTGAAGTTCGCGCTCTCACGTTGCGACATTGGACACGTTCGCTTTCACCTTCATGGGCAAGCACGGCTTTGGCTTGCATAGTAAAATCCTCTATATACTTATAATTGTTTTGCGTAATTTGCCACTGGTTAGAGTGAGAGGTACACTGATTTTGAAAGCCACATTGAAAGCCCACATGTGCGAGCGAGCGAGATGACACGTCGGTACACAGCTGCAATCGCAAGCTGCTTTATCGGCGCCGCGGCCAACTTGCTCATTACGATAGCAAACTGTCGCAGTTCTGTCTATAAATTTCGTCGCGTGGAGCGAGCTGCGCTAGATAGCACTCGTTAGATAGCAAATTAATTTATTTAATTGTTTTTTTTACGAATTGTGTTATTAATTTATTTAATTGTTAATTACGAAGAATAGGCAAGCCGGGCTTTTCGGCTTATATGAAGAGACCGCCACTGTAATCGCCTATGTTTCGGCGATGTTGCAACCGCCGAAACGTCGTGTGTTACAAACTTCACGCGGTAAATTCGTTTTTATCTTGTAACGGACCTTAAGTCCATTACATGCGATCAACAAATTCATCGATTTCCATTGAAATCCACTGACACAATCAGCTATTATTTTATCCCGTCCAGCCATGAATCAGCACGAGGAAACAATACTTTTACTCGGAATATTTTGGATTGTATCATTTATCGGCCTATATAAACTGGCGAAAAAGCAACCAAAGTGTCATTCCCCGAGTGATCACTTTCCCACAAGGTTGCGACGGCCTATTCGGTACCCTTCTCACGAGGTGTGTCAACGAATCCGGCCCCTTGGTTTCCTTTCCTTATCCTCCCTAGTCACGAAGCATCAGTCTGTAATCCACGGCACGGCTCGAGTCTGTGAGCCGTGCCTAGTACAAGATACAAGGAGCACACATACAATCCTCATCCATATATCCTCGTAACAGCAGTCGCGCATCTATACACTCGCATCAACGTAAACTGTTCGGGAAGCGTTATAACTGGCAATATCAAACCTTCGATCAAAAAATTCCGTCTACTTCATTCAAATCCGCCTTTCAATACGGAGATAACTCGTAAGTTGATACCACCACCTCACACCGAACAATTTGGAGTCTTGTGAGGGGTGGTCCCTCACAGTGGTGACCCCGACGTGATATGAACACGCAACCTTCTGACCAACCTTATGTAACGGTCCTTAAGTCCATTAAAATGTTATTTATAACGTGAAACAACTGCGATAGAATTCGATTTAATGTTTTTCATCATGTTCGTTAGCCTATAAAATTCAGTTTTGTTATCAGAAATATTTTTTAGAGCGATTGCCCGCCTGAAATTTACTTCTATCGGCAGGCTGGATGAAAGAAAGTCGCAGGTGTTTTCTTTTCAGACTTAACCAAGTTTTATTATATTCGTTTGCTTTCGTTATTGATGTTTTATCTCTCGCCAGCGGCGGCGTGACTCGCTCTGAGTTTAAAGTACCATATTTATAGGAATGTGCCGCTCTAAAGCTCTGTGGGATTCAGAAGTTGAGATGCGCTAAATCGCTTGTAGTTGATTGGGGTTTGTAGTATTTTCGCACTACAAATGCTAGAGCGGTACAGTCGGGCGACTTGGAGATGTCGACTACAACGGGCGAACCCGTCAGGCTAGGAAGTTGTAACGATATTGATCGTTCTGTCTCGTGTCAGGTGAGCGTAGAAGACTTTGGGGCGATACAAACCTACCGTCCAGCAAAGCCACGAACCCGCCAGAAACCATCGCCTTACGGCGAGGCACTAGGAAGGTAACCCAGCGGGCCATCTCGCCCCCTGAATACCATTTTAGCAGCATAAATGCATCTGGAATTAACTTTCAGGGTACTTCCGTCCATCCGACTGGTTACGGGCTCCAGGTCGCTTGCGCGGTCGCCTACTTGTCGTATTTTCAGCGGTGATTCGGTTTGAATTTATCGCGGACCATTGCAACTTTCTCCCGGCTTCGGGATCATCTTGCGGTGTCAACTACAACGGGCGAGCCCGTCACCACAGGACGTTTTAACGATTAGTCGTTCTGTCGCCCTGCAGTGAACGTAGGAGACTTTGGACAGTACAATTCTACGTCCAGCTACGTCACAACCCGTGAGAGTTCAACGCCTTACCGCGAGTGAGCCAGGAATAAACCCGGCGGGCTCGAGATACTCGCGCCCTCACTTCCAATTTTGACCAGATTTCTCCGGTCTCTCGATTGGTTCCGAGTTCGAGGTCGCTTGCGCGGTCCTCTCCCTTACGAAGCGGTGAAACGGAGTGCACCGAATCTGTCGCAGACCAAGGCGTCCTTTGCCCGACTCTGAACCGGGATCGGATGGCCAATGGTCATTTCAAGAGCAGTCGCCGTAAGGTAGACAACTACCCCCGCTCTATAGGAAACAATACAGTTCCCAGACTCCCCCGATTGTTAGTCGGAGAAAACAATCGATTGGCTTGCGCCGCTCGGTGCGCAGACCGTCCAGGAGCGCCAGAGGATTGATTCCCAGGGGAGACTGGTTGACCCAGTGTCCTACCCAGGCTCGCACCCCATGCGTGGAGGCCATCGGATGGGTGTTGACCCGTGAGTGTGACCGACCCTGAAACAGAATAGGTCTTCGTGGCCAACTCAGCAAGGGCCCATTAGCTCCCCGGCTTCGGGATCACGTAGTCGACTTGTCTTTGAATAGTGGAAAGCGGCAGGTCAACGTCCACCCCCGCCGCTTAGGAAACAGTATATTTCCATAGTCTCCCGTCTCCTTCAGTAAGTCAGAGTGCACAACCGATTGGCTGTCGCCGCACGGTGGGCGAACCGTCCAGTAGCGCCGGAAGACAATCCCCCATGGGAAACCGATCCACCAGCCGCGAGGCCTGGGACGCGAGTGTCCTACTCGAGGTAGTCTCCCGCGCGAGGAGGCTACTGAATAGCAGCCAAACCGTGAGTTGGACCTACTCGGAAACACAGTGGATCTTTTGCTCAAGTTGCACGGAGCCGTTCGCTACCACAGTCGGGCGATTGTATAAATCCACCGGACTTTTGTACATAATTATCGCGACCGAGACTACGAAAGCTGCGAATTCTGTAATTAAAGATTTTAGTGCAATCGGCGTTAACAACAGCTATACCTACATCTAAAATGAAGATCAAAGAAAAATCCTTGATTATTCAAAACCTACAATGGGTTGTAGCACCATGAAGTTTAGGGGACATATTTTTGACCTATCGGTTTTAGACAACATTCAGATCTAAGCACCGTCCAAAGACACAACGGAACATTTGTGTCCCGCCTATTCGAAAATCTCACACATCCGGCCGACTGATGTCACTTGCAGTTCATAGGCAACTCCAGCGCGTTAAAACTACTCAACTGTATCTCCAAGACACGGAGAAACTTGAAAGTTCAATAAAGCACACTGAAAGAGAGAAGCCACCTTTGTCGATAATTGCCTTAAAGTAGTGTCTAACTCATATATTTACATTACATTACATTACATTACATTTTCGTCGTGTCCAATTGACGGCTAAAGACCGCTCTTGAACGTGTCAAAATAATTGTGCTAGGTAGTAAGTCTCGTTACTACTCTTTACTGAACATACATAGGTAGTCAAGAATTAACTACTAGATTGTCAAACTATAAATATAAATAATCAAAATAGAAGCCTAATATTTGAAGTAGTTAGTAATTTGAAAAGATACGTAGTAAAATTATTCATCGTAATATTCAAATTTTCAGTAAAATGTTAAATAATCAAATTAAATCTACGTTATGCATTTTAAACAAAAAGTACATATATAAGACCATATAAAATAATCAGCCAATATGGCTCTACTTTTTTAGGTAATTTAAATGGGCACAATATTTGAAAAATCATGGTCCTCAAATTCGGCCAGATTATAGAAAGGATGGCCTATCAGCATCTTCTTGATGTTTTTTTTGAATTTTATGTCCTCCAGCTGTTTAAATTTTGTAGGGAGTAGATTATTCAATTTAATGCTAAGATTTACTACACATACTTACGAGTGATGTCTGAGAAAAGAGACACATACTTACGAGCCTGGGCATGGTCTCATATGCACACTCGGCTTTTTTCTCTAGCATTAATATCTCACTCAAAGCTTTGAATCACTAGCAGTTCGAAAGTCTGTAAACGCTCAGGCGTTGAGAGTCTATCCATGTACCTTCGATGCGCTTGTTTCATACACCATCGTGCAAACCGATATAATAATATGATCTAAGATATAAACCGTCTTTTGCCTGTGGCTGCATTGCAGAACTGTCTTTATCAACATAAAACTATTTCAAAATAAATGGCGTGTGGCAACCCCGGATGTGGAGGAAGTTGTTGTTCTGTGGGTGGACAGCCGTAACAGGCTAAAAAGCAATTTGAACTGGTCTTTTTTTGAGGCACTCAGTTATCTTCCGTCTCGACGCTTTCGTCTTGCCTTTCTTTTGCAATACTCGACTCAACCTGATGCCTTCCTCCGTCTGTATATGTGTCTACATCCCTACCTACATATTCCACCCACATAAACCCACCTATCGAATATACCCTATGAGCCCCTTTTTCTAGTTTGATAGATTGATATATTTAGTTAAGCTTCTGTCAAATCGTTTCTTTTCCTTCAAAATACGACTTTTTGGAAAAATGTTTTTTTTTGTAACTTGCGGTCCTAAAGATGCATCAAAATATTGTAAAATATACCACAGATGCGCGAATGTTAGATTTTTGAAGGATAAATGTCAAGTTACGTGAAGCGTGATCTAATTTGTCAATATAATAATAGCTTTAATATTCAAGGACGAATTGGATTCGTCTGTAATGCTCTTGAATAATATTTGAAACTAATAAATAAAGAAATAAACATCCGTGCATTTCCATATATTCTTTTAATTCGTAGATATTACTAGAGTGTCGACACAGTTATTATGGCTAACATTTCTAAAAAGTATTCAATTTTCAAATTTAAGGTTGTTAATTGTTTTCTTGCCGTTTTTGTGGTTTTTGTGTGTTAATCACTATGAGCCGGTTAAAGCGTATACCGAGAAAAATCTGCGATCTACAAACATATCTTAGATAGTAAAACGAACCCCTGGATGCATTTTCAAAATTGTATTGTTCTATCCAAAGAACAATTCCATGTCCCCCGTATGATCCGATAAACCATGGCAATAAAACCCAAACTCCGATATAGACGAAGGTTTCAAACGATTTGCTACGAGGAGCTCGCTTCTGCGTATTGAAGTACATATTTGAATATTTTTAGGAGTTAAATACGACAAAAATACGTTATATACGACTATAATACGTTAAATACGACTATTCTATAAATGGTCACAACCTAAGCAATGTATCTAGCATCGGTGACCTAGGAATAACATTTGACTCAAACCTAAGTTTCAAGATACACATTGAGAACATAGTCGAGAAAGCAAATAGGATGCTGGGGTTGATCATGCGGATCATTAAGAATTTCAAAAATCACAACAGCATGATACTGCTTTATAACTCACTAGTGCGCTCTCATCTTGAATTTGGGTCCTCGATATGGAACCCATATTTTAAAGCATACTCCGATAGAGTCGAATCCATTCAAAGGAAATTTCTGAGAATGCTATCATTTAAATGCGGCCTTAAGAATCATCTGACTGGCTACGAGGAAAGACTGACTGCTTTTAAATTTGTCACATTAGAAAAAAGCCGGCAGGTTGCAGATTTAGTGTTCCTGTACAAAATTTTAAATAATGTAATCGATACCTCTTGTATAGAAAAAATACAAATTAACATTACTAAAAGAAGTCTTCGATACCCAGACTTATTTAAAACACCTTTAGCAAAAAACTATACCGGAATTAATAACGTAATCCCACGTATATGTCGTCAGTATAACAAATTTCATCTTGACAATCGCATCGATATATTTCATGATAGTTTATGCTCCTTCAAAGCGACCCTCTTTAAAGTACTGTAATTCTGGTACTTTTAGGTTTTTTTTTCCTATTTTTACACATATTTCTTTAAAAATTCAACCATTGTTCATGCATTGTGCTAATTGTGTACTCATATAAAAAGGATATTGATGTAGTCATGTAACTGTAGTATATATATATATATATATATATATATATATATATATATATATATATATATATATATATATATATATATATATATATATATATATATATATATATATATATATATATATATATATATATATATATATATATATATATATATATATATATATATATATATATATATATATATATCACTGTATGTGTTGTCAATATTCTGTTTGGGTACCAAATAAAATAAAATAAAATAAAATAAAAATATTGTTTTTAGAATAGGTACTCCTCTAAACGGCCTCACTATTGATAACATCTCTATCCACAGAGTGCGCATCGCCCGTAATCTCGATCTGAACCTAATTGAAAAGAAATCGGTCACCACAAAACTTTCCCGGCAAGCAGACAAGTTCCCTCTCCATCCCCACTTCAACCTTTCTCCGCTTTCGTCAACTCCCCCCACTAACCCCCCCAAAGGAATTGTGATTATAATCGCAAATGTAGTATATTTGTAGCATTTTTGTAGTATTTCCGTGGTATAACAATGGCTATATGAAATCGGAGACTATCGCGGTTATCACTACATAGTATAAAACAAAGTCGCTTTCTCTGTCCCTATGTCCCTTTGTATGCTTAAATCTTTGAAACTACGCAACGGATTTTGATGCGGTTTTTCTTAATAGATAGAGTGATTCAAGAGGAAGGTTTATATGTATAATAACACCCATTAAATAGTGGAGAAGTACTGCTATTTTTGAGGTTTCTAATGTGATATCGTAAATAATTAAATTTTTTCCGCTTACATTGCAAACGCAGGCTGAACCCTACGAGTTTTATCAAAATAATGTACTAAGTATTGTACACATTGAAAAGGTCTACAGAAAAGTCCGTGATGATATATGTCTATCTCTTATGGATAACCCACAATAACTTTTTTTTGTCATTTACTTTTTACGACAAATAATGGCTAATTTTCGAAGCGATTTTAACCAATACAGCATTAATCCTTAACCAATTAAATACCTTGAATACATTGTTCATTTAATATAGATATATATGGCCCTTTACACCGTATGATTTAAGTGAATATTTTCGAAGATATTACAGATTTAAAAATTGCGGGACGTAGCGTTTGCGGCGGTACCGGCCGGCCGCCCGGTGCGGCAAGAGCGTGCCTATAAATAGCGCGTCTGAGGCCGCGGTTTTCCCTATAGCACTTTGAATTTAGCAGCGATCGGACGCGTTTATTATATCGGAGCTCTCCAGCGAGTAAAATAGCAATACTTAGGTAATAAAAACGTGCTTTTCAGCGCGACAACGTATCAGTATAAGTAAGTTACGATAAATAATTGTATGATAGTAGTTTTAAAATATAAATTATATTCTATTCTAAGGTTAATTTTTAAATCGCACTTATAGCAATTATAAGTACCTACATAAGGTGAGATAAGATTAGATTAAATAAAACCATAATTTATGGATTGCAATTTTCTATTAAGATCTTGATTAAAATTTACAGTTAGATCAATTTAATATTAGGGAAATTATTTTCAAAAATCGTGATTTAAGGTGAGATATGTAAGTTCAGAAAAAGTACTTAATAGAATAGGTATATTTTGTTGTTGATGATTGTTGATTATCTTTTGTTTTTAGTCGCACGAATAGCAAATTATTTTTTATAATTAAAATCGTTGTTTAAGTTGAGGTATTTCAGTAAAAAAAAAAAGAACTGAATAGAATAGGTATCTTTTTTTTTTATGATTGCTGATTATCTTTTGTTTCTAAATGGTAAGAATTTAGATATTTTTTACTGCGGCACATACTAATAATATGGCAATTTGTGCATAGGTAATCATACATATAGAACTGAGTAAATTTTGTACAGAAATTATAAAGTCATGTCTGGAAGACGTCGTCGTTCGAACATAGGTCGTAGTACAGTGAATGCCAGAAGAGTACATTCAGCAAGAGATGAAGAATCATCAACGGAACGTGAGGCTCGCCTCAGTCAGCTTCGGGATAGATATAGAGCTGAGAGAGAGAGAGAGAATCTTCAGTAGAGCGTGAGGTTCACCGCAGCCGAGATAGGGAAAGACATCGAATACAGAGAGCCAGAGAATCATCAGCACGAGTTACTAATTCATGGGTGAATAAAGAAAATTCTGCCATGAATTACGATCCTTCGATTTCTTACAAGGACGATCGTATAGTATCAATAGGTACTATGTCAGTAGTGTGTGAACATTGCTTGGCATTGAAATTCAAGGACGAATCGAAAGGCATGTGTTGCTTACAAGGAAAAGTCAAATTAGAAGAAGTTCTCTCCACCTGAACCACTTCACTCTCTTCTTACGGGTGATCATCAGAAATCCAAGCAATTCATGCGCAATATACGCCGTTATAATAACGCATTTCAAATGACCTATTTTAAGAGTAAGCAAGTCGTTGAGCGTGGGTTCATGCCTACATTTAAAATTCAAGGGCAAGTGTACCACTTAGCTGGGAGCTTGCTACCACTTCGACCCGATGATCACAAATTTCTGAAAATATATTTTATTGCAGATCCAGATACACAAGCATCTACGCGGTGTACAAGTGTTGCAAAGCCAATTGATAGAGATTTGATTAAATCTCTCCAAGATATGTTACATTCTCATAATTGCTACATAGAGTCTTTCAAAACTGCGATTGAGAGTGTTCCAGCAGATACTCCTGACTTTAATGTCGTAATCCATGCAAATAAAGTTCCTGTTGGAGAACACAGAGGACGATACAATGCGCCTTCCACGAGTGAAGTAGCAGTGGTGATAGCTGGACAGCAATTTGACAAAAGAGATATTGTATTGCATAGTCGTGATGATAATTTGCACAAAATTTCAGAGTTACACAGATCTTATGACAGCTTACAATATCCTTTGATGCTATGTCGTGGAGAAAATGGTTATGCCATTAATATTTCTCAAGTTGACCCAATCGGTGGTACACCTCTGCGTAAAACAGTGTCATGTATGAACTACTATTGCTACCGTATAATGACAAGACGTAACAATTTCAATACTTTGCTTAGATATGGAATGTTAACAAACCAATACTTGGTAGATCAATATGCGAAAATTGAATCTGAGAGATTGGCCTACATCCGTAATAATCAAACTAAATTGAGAGCTGAAAATTACGTTCATCTTCAGGATGCTTTACAGGCGAATGAACACCGCAACGGCATTGGGCAGTTGGTTATACTACCTTCATCATTCACAGGTGGACCTCGATATTTACACGAAAAATCGCAAGACGCCATGACTTACGTAAGAAATTACGGCAAACCTGATTTATTTATAACTGCAACATGTAACCCAAATTGGCCGGAAATCAAAGAAAATATTAACACCAATTTAACTCTACAAGACAGATACGATATAGTTAACAGAGTCTTCCATTTAAAAGTACAGAAACTCCTGCACCTCATTAACAAGTCTCATATATTCGGTCCGCCGCGCTGTCATATGTACACAATAGAATGGCAGAAAGGTGGCTTGCCACATGTACACCTGTTGGTGTGGTTAGTGAACAAAATTAGACCAAACCAAATTGACAGGGTTATTTCAGCTGAATTACCGGATAAAGATGAAGATCCTATCCTGTACGAAATCGTAAAGAAACATATGGTACACGGCCCTTGCGGGACTTTAAACCCGAATTCTCCATGTATGCGAGATTCTAAATGCAGCAAAAAATTTCCGAAGTCGTTCCAAACTCAAACAAGTACTAGTGATGACGGATATCCCAAATATCGTCGACGATCGCCAGAACAGGGTGGGCAAAATGCTACCGTCCGAAACCATGATATTGATAACCGATGGATCGTTCCCTATAATCCGCTCCTTTTGAAAATTTTTGATGCCCACATCAACGTAGAGTTGTGCAATTCAATAAAGTAAATTCAATATGTTACTAAGTACATTAATAAAGGCAGTGATCAAGCCACTTTCAGCATACAATCACCAAATGAAGTGGAAAAATATCAGTCTGGACGTTACATCTGCAGCTCTGAAGCTGTATGGAGGATTTTATCATTCGAAGTGCACGACCGGGCTCCCACAATTGTCCACCTTGCAGTTCATTTAGAAAATGGACAAACAGTATATTTCACAGAGAACAATATACAAGAAGTTGTTAATAACCCGCGGGATACAACATTGACAGCATTCTTCAAGTTATGTATGTGCTCAAGATGATTTCGCGAAAACACTGACGTATGACAGAGTTCCAGGTTACTATACATGGAACCAGAGTTCTAAAACTTTTCAACGGCGAAAACAAGGTACTGCGGTTGATGGTTTCCCCGGAGTAAAAAAAACGGATGCTCTTGGCAGAGTCTACGTGGTTCATCCCAACAACAGCGAATGCTTTTATCTGAGAATGTTATTGCATATTGTTAAAGGCCCGACATCCTTTGCACACCTAAGAACTGTACAAGGTGTTGTTTACAATACTTATCAAGCAGCATGCAAAGCTATGGGGCTCTTGGAAGACGATTCTCACTGGGAAAACACATTATCAGAAGCAGCTGTTTGTAGTTCAGCTACATCATTAAGATATTTATTTGCCGTCATAGTAGTGTTTTGTCAAGTAACTGATTCTGTTAATCTATGGAATAAATTTCAAGAAAATATGGCCAGTGATATTCTGATTCGGCGACGGCGAGAGTTAAACTCAAATGATGTACAATATGATCAAAACATATTTGACGAAGCATTATTGGACTTGAACAAAGTAGTGCAATTACTTTCGGGTAAATCGATCAAGGATTTTGGGCTGCCGATGCCAGCTAATACTACTAACTCAGATTTAACTAACAGTGCCGAATACACAAGAGAAACATCATACGATCAAACGAGACTTTTCAAAATATAGCTCAAGATGAGCCACGATTAAACATCGATCAGAAAAAAGTATTCACTGCATTACTATCAACAATTGATAACAATGAAGGGAAATTGTTTTTCCTTGATGCCCTAGGAGGTACAGGAAAAACATTTTTAATCAATCTGCTTTTAAAAAAGTGAGATCTATCGGAAAAATTGCGTTAGCTGTTGCGTCATCCGGCATTGCCGCTACGCTTTTGGAAGGAGGCCGAACCGCACACTCCACATTCAAGCTCCCGCTGAAAATCGCCACCGATGATAATAACAGCGTCTGTAGTGTTTCTAAACAGAGCAATACAGGAAAATTGATGCGTGACTGCTCATTAATAGTCTGGGACGAAGCTACCATGTCAAACAAGACGTCTGTGGAAGCACTGGATAGGACAATGCGCGATTTGCGCAACAAAAATTCACCTATGGGTGGATGTACAATTCTGTTCTCAGGAGATTTCCGTCAAATCCTACCAGTTGTGACTCGATGAACACGTGCTGACGAAATAAATGCTTGCCTAAAAAGATCCAACCTTTGGCCACATGTCAATAAATTAAAGCTTAAAACTAATATGAGGGTTTCGTCATCTTCACGTGAGAACAGGAGAAGATGTATTGATTCCCCGAATCCCTCTGATACCATCGGATTTACCCTTCCAATTTAAACGTTTACAGTTTCCGGTAAAGACATCTTTTGCAATGACCATTAATAAATCGCAGGGTCAAACCTTCAACGTTGCAGGCTTAGATTTGATCGTTGACTGTTTTTCACATGGACAACTGTACGCCGCTCTTTCAAGAGTGACCTCCAGAGAAAACATGTTTGTATTGTCTAATGACAAGAAAGCTGTGAACGTTGTTTATAAAGACATTTTGTAATATGTTGTAAAAATAAAATAAATAGTTAAAAATGTA